>CM064553.1:3767316-4031913 GCA_032716605.1 Paralithodes platypus | reverse complement strand
TTGATTGTCTAAATGAAATTATAATGTAGGGCATGCCATTGACTATATAAATTGAAAGGATATATATCTTCTTGCATCTCTAACTATTTTTAAGAGAGAGACCAGAGAGAGTACACATTCGGCAGCATGAATTATCTTCTTATGGGGTCGGCTGGATATTTCCACCTCCTGATCATACTAGCAAAGTATGGATCACGTGTGTCCTATATCCCCTGTATTGATACGAAGTCCATAGATCTATTTCTTGTGCAGAGTATGTGAGCTTGTGAAGAGAGAGAGGAGAAGAGAGGAGAGAGAGAGAGAGTAGAGATAGAGAGAGAGAGGGAATAGATTGAGAGTGAGTGTGTGTGTGTGTGTTATAATAATACTAAACGGTGTATTGATAATTGCATAGCGGTTTTGATAAGTTCCCCTGTCTTTACATGTGTGGATTCCTGTTTTGGGTTTGTTTTGTAACGTTTTACATATTAATTACAGTAGTGTCTATCTTTCTGTCTGTCTGCCGTCTGTCTCTGTATCTCTCCCTCTCTCTCTCATCTCTCTCTCTCTCTCTCTCTCTCTCGCTCACTCTCTCTCTCTCTCTGTGTTTTCGCGTGAGAGAGCGTGTGAACCTGTACACGTGTAAGCAAAGCTGTTGTTTCAGGTGTGCGTGGTGTGCATCTGCATGACAATTAGATACAGGAAGGGCGGAGAGAGGAAGAGAGGAGAGGAAGCGAGGAAGAGATTTTGCACCAATGAAAGGGGGCGACAGAAAAATTAAGAGAGAGAGAGAGAGAGAGAGAGAGAGAGAGAGAGAGAGAGAGAGAGAGAGAGAGAGAGAGAGAGAGAGAGAGAGAGAGAGAGAGAGAGAGAGAGAGGAGGAAGTTGCCTAGAGTTACATAAATTTGCCTACAAAGTGGAAGGTAAAGATAGCAGAGCAGACGGCTCTCTCTCTCTCTTTCTCAGAAAAGAGAGATGGGGGGGGGGAGAGGAGGGGGGGATGGGAGTCAAACAAGAGCAATTATGTTAGAAAACTTAAGTGCATGTAAGAAATAGTGAAAGGAAATTAATACGAAATAACATTGTCTCGGCCATTTTATCCCTTCCATAGACACAATATACTGTTACTATAAACAATAATTTATTCTTGCATATACAATAATAGAGACTAAGCAATTTGGACTCGGCTTCTGTTTGATGCCATGCAGAGAGGTGAGGAGGGAAGAAGGGAAAGCGAGATGCACGAACGAATGAAGGTGAGGGAAATTAAAACCAATAGAGAGATAGCCAGGGAATTGTGATGAAGCAGAGGGGTAAGGAAATAGGGAAGCGACAGAGTAATACATGATATTCCAAGAAGGATTTATAACTTTATACCTTCTACTGTACTTCATATTTCTAAGTTTACCTTCGTCTAGTATACCAATCCCAAAAACCCTCCCAGTTTAACCTTCAAAAAAAAAAAAAAAAAAAAAATCTTCCATACAAACATCCCCATTCCTCCACAACATACCAACAATATTTACTTCCTAACTTTACTCCAACTATCGTATCGTATCGTATCATAAATATTTTCAGAAAGATTACGTCTTTTTTCGTTTAGATTGGTCAACCCTAGATGACTATTATCGAATTTGGAACTCGATTATTTACTCGACATAGATAGAAAGAAATATATCAAGATTAAAAGGCGAGAACAAACAATATGTAAATATAATTCTGTTTCGGGGGTGGGTGGGTAAGGAAAGTTTAATAATAGTCTAGTAAGAGAAGAATCAACAATATTGAAATTCCACACTAAACTGAGAGAGAGAGAGTACAAAGGAGTACAAAGGAAATCAAGCAACAACAGGTCTAGTGACCCTTCTAGGCTGCTTGTCCTCCAAAACACTGAGGATCAAGTGTCCAAACAGTGGTTTAGAGTGGGTAAGGGAACATTGGAAACGGAACTACTGCCCTAGAACTAATGTCCGTGGCAGGATTAGGAAGTTAGTAGGGGACAGATGGGTTAGTAACTGAGGGGGGGATAAAATAAAGTTATTCATTTACAAACGCAGTCAGTCGCGGGTTTGATGCGAGATATTTGTCTAAGCGGAGTTTAAATGAATCAACGGTGCTGCAGTCTATAACGTCTCTGGGAAGCCCATTCCACAAGTTGACAACTCGATTGAAGAAGAAATTCTTAGATTCGTGTGAGTTAAAAGATTTACCAATAATTTTGCAACCGTTTCCCTGCGTGTAATTAGATTGGTCGATAGTGAAGTACTTACTACAGTTCATATTGTCGATGCATTTGATGATTTTGAACACTTGAATTAAGTCACCTCTTAATCTGCGCTGGGTTAAAGGAAATAGATTTAATTCTCTAAGACGCTCTTCGTATGGTTTGTTCTTTAGACTAGGTATCATTTTGGTAACTCTACGTTGAACTCTTTCTAGCTTGTTTATATCTTTTTGGAAATAAGGGCACCAGGATTGAACGCAGTATTCCAGAAGAGAGCGGACAAAGGAATTGTAAAGGGTTAGTATAACTTCTTTGGATTTATGCTCAAATGACCTGCCTATAAAGCCAATGATTTTGTTTGCCTTCTTAACAACTTCTGAACATTGTTGACTCGGTTTTAGGTTACTCGATATTGTTACTCCCAGATCGGTTTCTCTGTTTACATTCTTAAGCTGAGTGCCATTCATCGAATAGTTTGCTTTCTCATTTAGGTATCCGATATGTAGTACTTTACATTTATCCGCATTGAAACTCATTTGCCAAATTTGGGCCCAACATGACAATTTATCTAGATTGTGTTGCATATCGTCAACTTGTTCTTTTGAGAGTACGCTATTTGCAATTTTTGTATCGTCAGCAAATTTTGAGATTGTACAGGTGGTGTCGTTGATGTAAATTAGAAAGAGAATTGGTCCTAGTACCGATCCCTGGGGTACCCCGCTACTTACATTGGTCCATTTAGATGCCTTACCGTTTATGACTACTCTTTGCTTTCTGTCGCTGAGCCAATTTTCTATCCATTTCAACACACCGTCTTGTATTCCATGCGCTTTTAGTTTTAGCAGTAAACGTTTGTGGGGAACTTTGTCAAAGGCCTTTTGAAAATCAAGGTATATAATATCTACAGCTTTACTCTCATCGTAGAGGTTAAGGATATCGTGGAAGAAGTCTAAGAGGTTTGTTAAACAGGAACGTTTTTTACGTAAGCCGTGTTGAGTATCTTTAAGTAAGTTATTTGCCTCTAAGTGATTTACGAGTCTGTCTCTTATGACCGTTTCTAACATTTTACATACAATTGAGGTTAAGCTAATTGGACGATAGTTAATGGGTAGGAATTTGCTGCCTTTTTTGAATATCGGTGTTACGTTGGCTAGCTTCCACTGATCAGGCATAGTCCCAGACTGCAAGGATTCATTGAATAGCAATGTCAGTGGTTTGGAGAGCTCATCCTTAGCTTCCTTTAGAACTCTAGGCGAGATTGTATCAGGTCCAGGCGTTTTATTTACCTTGAGTTTATCTAAACAATTCAATACTTCTCTCTCTGTAACGGTGATATTGCGTAGAACATCTGAATTATCAATCTGAATCGGCGATGGTGTAGGGATATCACTGAGGTCTTCGGTTGTAAAAACTGATGCAAAGAAGGTATTGAGGGCATTACTCATTTGTACTTCGTCTTTGGTGTATTCTCCATTTTCATCGACTAACGGTCCAACAGTTGAAGTAACTACTTTTTTCTTTCTGATATAACTATAGAATTCTTTCAGGTTTGTTTTATTTTGATTCGCAACATGTAACTCCAGGGTCTTTTTACTTTGCTTAATTCACTTTTTGGCTTTGCGTCGTAGCTCTACAAATTTCACCCGTTCTTCGTCATTTTGTGAGGATTTTAATCTATCATTAGCAAATTTTTTAGCAAGCAGACAGTCTGAAATATCTTTATTCCACCATTTGGGCTTATCATTTTGGCCTGGACGCCGTATTTTCGATGGTATGCAGTCTTGCACTGCCTTAAGGTAACTGGTTGTGAAACACTCCCAAGATGTATTTATGTCGTTATTGTTAGTCAGAAAGCTCCAGTCAGTTTCTTTAAGCTTTGATTTAAGTTTATGAAAATTTGCTTTCTTGAAATTAGGGACTTTCTCAATGCTGCTATTTGATTTGTTACTAGTAAACTTTAAAGTGAAAGTTATCGTACGATGGTCGCTGTTACTGAATTCATCACCAACATTCAAATTCTCTATTAATTCTTCTTTTGTTGCGAGTACAAGGTCAAGCACATTATTACCACGGGTCGGAGATTGTATAAATTGAAAAAGTGAACTCTCTTGCAAGTTAGCATAGAGGTCGTGTCCAGAGTGTGAAGTAAGAATATCGCCCAATTTAGTCACGGGTAAGTTGAAATCGCCAAGAATTACGGTATCTTGTATGTTAGTTATTTCTGCAATTTGTTCATAAATTTCACTGTCAGTTTGCACTGATTGAGATGGGGGTCTGTATAATAAAGCTAGTGTTATTTTAGTTGCTCGTTTATTATTTAACCCTTAATTAGCGGCGAGCAACATAAGTCGAGTTAAAAAAAGCTGGACTATGTGGCGGCGCTCGACATAACTCGAGTGGCAATTTCAGCACGTAATGTGGCTGAGAGAGAGAGACAAGTGGTGGCAGGAGACTAGCGAGCGTATGACTGCTCCAGACCACCGCGGCGAACCTACTGACACAAATCTCAGCTCCCTCCTCCCTCTCTCACTCGCTACATACTCAATTATGTACTGAAAGTACCGAATTACCTGCTTTTTGCACTCGCGTTGCACGGTTATTGCAAGAAAACTATCCATCATACAAGGATCGTTATGGTGTCATTCGAAAGCTCTGTTTATGCCCTTTCAGGGATAGGTACTTGTTTTACGTTCTGGGTCTTATTTAGGCATGAAAATGATCACGTAAACAGCCCTATTTTGGCTAAAAACACCCCGCTGTGCGGTACACATAAATAAACCGCATAGGCCGCTCGTAAGGTGTTAATAGTACGTAAGATATGTCTATATTCGCAATTTGAGGTTTTGACATTAAGACGGGATTAAGACTTTCCTTTATAAAAAACAGAACTCCTCCATTTCTATTGATCCGACTTTTCTCAAACATTGTATAACCAGGAAGCGTATATTCGGCTAAAAAGTCTCTGTCTTCCGTATTTAACCAAGATTCTGTAATGCCGATTATATCATAATGTTCTGTAAACACGATTTCCTCTAGATCTTAAAATTTATTGCGTATGCTACGAGCATTTACATAAAACACCTTAAGAGTATTAGAGTTGGATGTTACCGATTGTGCATTGTCTGAATTTTCAGTTTGTATTTGACTTACACTACCCTGTCTGGGGTCTGGTTGACCCCGTTTTTTGAACGGAAATCCTTGACTGCATCGTTCAGCAGACGACCAAGACATGCAGCTCCTACTTCATTGAGATGTACACCATCCCCTGAAAACAAAGATTTATCATAGTAAAAATCCTACGTGTCGACAAAGCCAATGTCCTCCTCCCTGCAGAGTTTGGCTAGTCGGCGATTTGTACTGGTAGCTATGTTGTAGAATCGGTTTTCTACATCAATCCGGGGAACAATTCCTGAAATTAAGATTCTATTAGATTTTTCCTTGAAGGACCTGATCAGCCGCCGGTACTTGCAAAGTAGTTCCTCTGACCGCGTCCGTTGGACATCGTTAGATCCAACGTGGATGACGTACGTAGTGCTTGCGGGGGCGAGCCTGGAAACCTCTTCCACAGCCGCAACAATGTCGTCCACGCCGCCACCTGGGATACAGAATCGCTTTCTGGTCCTGGGTGCCCTGGCACAGAACTCGGTTAGTTGGCCACGGACCATGGAGTCGCCCACAAGCCGAACTTCTTCCGTTTCCTCTTCCTCGTCAATAGCCAGAATTTTGAAGCGGTTTTGGCATGTTGTCGGGATGACCTTCCTGGTTGTTGTTGTTGTTGTTGTTGTTGTTCCCCAAGCTGCCTGGCCGAACAGCCCCAAGGCCCCGAGCAAGGCCAAGGCCATAACCGAGCGCCCCCACAGAACCCTCCCCACCAACCACAATAAAGCCTGGGTGACCGAAGCCACTCCATGGCGGGGAGATGAGGAGGGTGCGGAAATGCCCGGGAAACCAAAGCCCCACCCAGGGCCCTGTGTCCCTCAGCAATTATGAAGAGAAAGTTGAGGGGCAAGGGAAAAATGTGACGCTTTGGCTTCCAATCTTGGTAGATTGGGAGGTCAATCCACGTTAGAGACGCCGTCACTTGAGATCTAGAAAATATATAAGTATAAGGAACAGTCAGAGTAAGCTGTGGGTATGGCAGAGATTGCTCAGTTCTCACTCTGATAGACCAGCCCATCACCACATGACTAGAACCCAATCCTCTCAGCATCAGCTAGGAAAGGCCCTAGAAAGCCGCCTTTGGCGTGGGGATAGCTCCCCTATTTCAACCTTTTTCGGGGTTGGGCACCCGCCCTGACCTTCCTGGTACTGGTACTGGGATGCACATTGTTTCTCACTAACTGAAAATTGTCCTGGGGGGGAGTGAGAGTAGAGTCATTATTATTTTCTGCAACATCTAAGGTAGCTGCTGGTGTGGGTACCGGTACCGGTACTGTATGCAGTGGAATGGCGGTTGACATCGTAGTGGTTTCTTGGGCCGAGGGCACTCCTACGTTGAGTGTGGCAAATTCTTGAAGGGATTCAAGCTTCGTAGTCAGGGCATCGATCTTGCGGTGAGCTGCATTCAATTCATCCGCAATCTTCTCTCGGAGCTGGCAAAATCTACAAATTTGGACATCAGTATCAACAAACATGGTAGGGCCAAATTTACCGGAACAACTCGTGCAGGTTCGTTGCGGCGCCATGACGATATAATCACAACATGCCTGAAAATCACACAAATTTATGGTAGCAAAATGGTACAATTAAAGCCTGAAATTCACAAAAAATGTATGTTAGCAATGTGATACAATTAATTCCTGAAAATCACACAAAATATTGTTAGCAATATGATCAAATTAATATGCCTGTAAATCACAAACAATATGTTAGCAATAGAACACAATTTATGCCTGAAAATAAAACAAAAATTTATGTTAGCAGTATGACACAGTTAAAGCCTGAAAATCACAAATGGACTAGAAATTTGTTACAAAATTTACTGGAAAAAAAAGTGGGAGAGGGTTAATGTAGCCTAGTGAGAACACTGGAAAACAGTATACAGTACAGTAACAAAAAATATTTGTTAGCAATATGGTACAATTAATGCCTGTACAGTAAGTCACAAAAAGAATAAGTTAATCACAAGAACACAATTTATGCCTGAAAATATAACACAAATTGATGTTAGCAGTATGACACAGTTAAAACCTGAAAATTGTAAATGGACTAGTGATTAGTAACAAAATTTACTGGGAAACAAAAAAGTGGGAGAGGGTTAATTTAGCCTAGTGAGAAAACTGGAAAGCATTATACAGTACAGTACCAACAAATATTTGTTAGCAATATGGTACAATTAATGCCTGTAAATCACAAAAAAAATATGTTAATCACCCTGAAAATATAACCAAAATTGGTGTTAGCAGTATGACACAGTTAAAGCCTGAAAATTGTAAATGGACTAGTGATTTGTTACAAAATTTACTGGGAAAAAAAAAGTGGGAGAGGTTTAATTTAGCCTAGTGAGAAAACTGGAAAGCATTATACAGTACAGTACCAAAAAATATTGGTTAGCAATATGGTACAATTAATGCCTGTAAATCACAAAAAGAATATGTTGATCACAAAAAGAATATGTTAGCACTAGAACACAATTTTATGCCTAAAATAAAAATAAAATGATGTTAGCAGTATGACACAGTTAGGCTAAAGCCTGTATATTAGTTTATACAGTGGTCGACACAATACTAATAATAATGGAGTTAGTAATATCCCTGGCAAGAGTGTGAGAGGCCTATTATTATGGTGACAAGTATCTGAAATGCGATTAATAAATAGGCTATCAAAAAGTATTACAGTAACTAAATTATTCTAACCCAATATTAAAACTATCTTGACAAATGTTAGTGTGTGCGATTTATATAGATAACCAAGATAAAATGTTCAACCAAGTACAGTATTGGCTAGACTTTGATATATAAAATACAAGAAGAGGGGTTGTTTATGCGTACACAGGTGGTGCTGGTATCGGCGGCGTCTCTACCAACTTGACAAATAGAATTGTGAAAAACAAATGTTTATTAGTCAAAACTACAGTACAATGTCATGCAAGATAACTACTGGGTGGTTTGCTAAGCACTTAACTACAGTGAGGGCTAAAATATCTACAATAAGTGCTAGAACATTATAATATGAAACAAGCAAATAGTGTGTTTACTTTAGAGCGTCGGTCGTCACTAACCGGTACAAATGTAAACAAAAGCAGTCTCGATAAACAAACGTTTATCAGTCAAAAACACAGCAAAATTACATGCAAAGCAACTACAGGGCAGTTAAGCTAGAGCTTAGCTACAGCTCATGCAAACAAATAAGGGGATGAGTAATGGGAGTACTCAAGTTATGGTCAAATTTCGAGCAGCGAGAGCGAAGTGCTGTTGGCGGGTTGGCCCGTCGGGCTCGAGGAGAGAGAGAGAGAGATGAAAAGCAGAAGGGAAGCAGATTAAAAGGGGGGAGAACAAATGATGATCGATATATTAAAAGATTTACCGATATCGGGGAACGAGCTGATAGAGGTGGTGCCATCGATTTCATTGATTTCTTAAGGGGCGTAATTTAATAATGTACTAACTTATTATTATATATATATATATTCCTATCTAGACCTCTCCATCAAGCTTATAATACCACCAAGAGCCCCCTTTTGAGACAAATTTGTGCATTATTTGGTACAAAAGGCTGGTTCCTCCAAAGTTGTAAGGCTCGCTATCGCTCGCCAGAAAAAAAATCGATACCTCAGTAGCACATAAGATCTTAAAACTGACAAAGAACTGGGGCGATTTTTTTTTTAAACTGATGGAGCAAACGTCTTAAAATGTCAAAACCAATGGGGGTAGGCTAAGCATAAGAGGGAAGGTCCAGAAAAACATCCCTGTAAGGGGGGATGATTAACTTTTTTGGCGATTTTTGCATGTATTCATTATTTTTCTAGTTTCCTCCCTAGACCTCCATCAAATAACAAACAAAAAACATCCATTAGATCCCCTTTCTAGATAAATTTGTACATTTTTCGGTAAACAAATGTCCCGGCCGAAACTCAGTTCTTCCAACATTACAGGCTCACTATCGTTTGCCAGGGAAAAAATCGACACCTAAATAGGACGAAAAATCTAAATATTGACGACGAAATTGGGCGAAAGGTCTTAAAATCGACTAACTAATGGGGCAAACATCTTATCATCTGAAAACTAGTGGAGCTAAACATGAGGGATAAAGTGGTCCAGAAAACAGGCCCATCTCCCCTTAACCCTTTTAATTCGCGATCTACATTTACATACTACAAACTATAATATACTCTTTATATTGTATTCATATCACACGTATTTGTTTCGGTAAGGCCGGTTCTTCCAAAATTACAGGCTCACTATCGTTCGCCAGGAAAACAAATCGACACCTGAATAGCACGAAAGGTCTTAATACTGACAAAGAAATGGGGCGAAAGGTCTTAAAATTTACAAACTAATGGGGGCAAACATAAAATCTGAAAGCTAATGGGGCTAAACATGATGAAGAAGGAGGACCAGAAAATAAAGCCAATCTCCCCTCAAGATAATTTAACATCTTACCGTATAAAAATAAAACAAAATAATAATAATTGGAAAAGTGGGGATTGGGCCTAAGTAATTAGATAGATAGATAGATAGATAGACGTATGACTTTTCTAGTAAGCTAGGCCAATGGCACAATTAACTCTTAATATAACACAACATTTATATCCATTGTAACCCTACGTTACGCGACACGAGAACGTTTTGGAATTCATAGTAATCGACTGAACAGATACTGGCTTTTCACTACTTTTAAATTGTATTTTCGTGTTTGTACTCTATAAATAATGTAACCTTACTTAATGTAATTATAATTACATAAATGTATTATTTACCTATTGCTGCAATAGTGTTAAGAATTACATGAAGTTCACGATTTTTAATCACGATGTTTTATAAGTCATCTGTGAAGCTGATGAGTGATTGGTGCTTCTGAATGTTTGTGTGCTTGCTTTTCGTGGGTGAACTGTTATATGTGTTCGTGTTACCTCTTTTTCCTTTCTTGTGTTTATTGCTGATCCTCCCTACCCCTTGTGGGAGTCAGGGCTGGCTAATGACTGACTGTTGAATACCTCTTTATCCCTCGTCCTTTTCAATTCCCTCTCCTCCATCCCTTAAGGGTGAATGGGCTGGCTTTTCTGTCCCCCTTCTCCCTCGTATTTAGCCCTATTGTTTTTTAGATTTCAAGACGTTCGGCCCACTAGTTTGGCGATTTTAAGATTTTACGCCCCATTTATTTGACAATAGTAAGACCTTTCGTGTTATTTAGGTGTCGATTATTTCATGATGAGCGATAGCGAGCCTTTCATTTTAAGAGTGACCGGCCTTCGGCCAGAATTTTTCTACCGAAATGTTTTTTAATTCATCTTGAAGGGAGTCTAGGGGGCGTTTTATTTTTTACAGCTTGCTGGAGGTCTAATTAGGAAACTAAAAACAAACAAATAAAAAGATCCATAAATTAGCAAATAAATACGCCCATCCACCTTTAAACCCTTCTTCATCATCATCATCATCATCATCATCATCAGCTCTCTCTCTCTCTCTCTCTCTCTCTCTCTCAACATCTGTCCAGTATTGTAGTGGTAGTCTGAGCGAACCACCAGAGTCGTTTATTGGGATACGTATTAGCTAAGATCCTTACAGTGGCTATAACCTGGATAGCTAGCCAGTGTGTAGGCCTACAAGAGATTCGTGGGGTATTTTTACAATCAATTATGTTAAAACGGTATTAACATCTGAATTCAACTATACAATGAACGTAATAATTCAACTATACAATGAACGTCATAATATATTTTCCATTTAAAACACCTGTACCTACCCGATAGCACTATCGTTAGTGAGTTATATTTGTATTTTGTACTATTGTTATTATCTTGTCAAGTTGCAAATTTGATTTTAATAGAACATTTTGACACGTAATGTAGTTTCTTTATTCATGCAAAGTTTAGTAAAAATTTACCAGAACGTCCCCGACTTCCCAAATTGACTAATTCCTTGAACGTGGCTACAGTGCGTTGTTATGTGTGCGATTCGTTTGCTTGGGAAACAAATTAACTTGCTCATGTAGTAATGTACACCCTATGTGGTGGATTGTGTTCTTTTATTTATAAATAATTATTGTACTTAAGCGTTGTTTCCACATAGCGATTTTGATTAGTTATTTTGTCTTTTTACTGTGTTCGTATACGTTTTGGTTTGTTTATTTTGCAAGTGTTACATTATAATATTGTTTGAAGTATATCAAATTACATTAATATATAAATCTGCGGAATTATTTTAATACTGAGAACTAAGATATATATCAGAATTGGCACGAGAGAGGACTTGAAGGACTGGGCATTACTTAAGCCGGTATCACACGAGCGCTTTTTCCCTCAACATTTATCCTTAACACTGGTCTAGCAACTTACGAGGTCAACTTTTACAATATTTCGGTCACCTAAGTTCATCAACCATCAGTCTTGTTTCCGATACCAGTGCCAAATATCCCAGAAATGTTACCAGAAAAATGTTGATCATCGAATGTTGACTATAAAAGCTGTCGTGTGATACCGGCTTTAGAGTTGCCAAAACAATAAACTGGTACAAATGCTGTGGGAAGGTGGCTGCATTTGACCACCATAACAGGTTAATGCTGTGGGAAGGTGGCTGCATTTGACCACCATAACAGGTTAATGCTGTGGGAAGGTGGCTGCATTTGACCACCATAACAGGTTAATGTATAGTTTATCTTAAGGGGACATGGGCCGTTTTTCTGGACCACTTTTTCCCTCGTGTTTAGCCCCATTAGTGTTCAGATGTTAAGATGTTTGCCACATTAGTTAGTAAATTGTAAGACCTTTCGCCCCATTTTTCGTCAATATTTAGACCTTTCGTGCTATTTAGGTGTCGATGTTTTCCCTGGCGAACGATAGTGAGCCTGTAATGTTGGAAGAACCGGCCTTCGGCCGGAATTTTTTTTCTACCGAAAAATGTACGAATTAATCAAGAAGGGGGATCTAATGGATGTTTTTTTAAATTTGATGGAGGTCTAGGGAGGAAACTAGAAAAATAATGAATACATGCAAAAATCGCCCAAAAGGTTAACCCTTAAATACATCGTCTTATTAACCTGTACAAATATTTTTACTGAGGAATAAACTCAAATTCACCAGCAAACTATCAATAAACCTCTGAAAACATTAATTTCCGTTAACTCTTCCCAGTTTGTGTCTCAGGTTCTTCTCTTGGCAATTTGTACTGTAAATGCTGACCCTTTTAATATCCAGGATTCTTTTCATATTTATTTACACTATAGTCCATTAATTATAGATAGCCCACACATTTTCTTATTTATTTACACTATAGTCCATTAATTATTGATAGCCCACATATTTTCATATTTATTTACACTATAGTCCATTTATTGTAGATAGCCCACACATTTTCATATTTATTTACACTATAGTCCATTAATTATAGATAGCCCACACATTTTCATATTTATTTACACTATAGTCCATTAATTATAGATAGCCCACACATTTTCATATTTATTTACACTATAGTCCATTAATTATAGAGCCCACACATTTAAATATTTATTTACATTATAGTCCATTAATTATAGATAGCCCTCACATTTTCATATTTATTTACACTATAGTCCATTAATTATAGATAGCCCACACATTTTCATATTTATTTACACTATAGTCCATTAATTATAGATAGCCCACACATTTTCTCCCCTAACCTCTATAACTCAAAGATGACTAAAGTAATCGAGCTACATTTATACTATCTAATAAGGTAAAGCCAAGGAATAGGTGTGGAAATATTCATACAATTTGCTCTAGCTGTTTTTCACTTAGTGAGGCTAGGGGTCGCGATTTCTGGCATACCTATAATGAATAGCCTATAGGTAACATTATTCAGCTTAGTAAAAATCTCTAATAACCAAAGTGGTAACATACAAATCAAATAATACGTTTGACCTTAACACAACCTTTTCATAGCGATTCAAATCGACTAAAATTCACCAGGACGAAATAAAAGAACGCATCATGATATTCTATTAAGAGGACCAGAACATTTGATAGAACAGAACGCGAAGTATGCAAAATGGCGGTTCAGTAAATCCAAGGAGACGGAATTCTCTCTACAAAAATGTCCATAGCTACCTGCCAGTCCCTACATCCCTAGTTCCCGACAATGGAAGGGGATCTGGTCGAGTGGTGGCTGTGACAGGCGCTGGGTAAACAGAGAGAGGGGGCTTACCGGCAGGAGATGGGGAGAGTGGGTGTAAGGGCCTTGTCGGGGCGTGTTCAGGGTGTCTAAATGAAGTGTGGTCGAGGGAAGGTTGTAAGAACGGTGAGGAGACGGTAGGTAATAATGTAAGTACAGCCATGAGCCATAATACCTGCACAGTGCACACCCATTTTAATCTATATCGAACCCATGCGAGACAATTCAATGTTCTGGCTTCACAACTTGGCTTTAAAGATTCAAGGATTCAACTGGGTGAGCAGGTATTATGGATCGTGACTGTACAGTGAGAGGATTGTTGGTAAGGTAGGTGAAAAGTTGTTAAGACGGTCAACAGAGCGAGGAGGCTTAATGGCAAGTAAGTGTGAGTGTCTATATGAAATGTGGTCAAGGGAAGATTGTAAGTAAAGTGAGAAGACGGTAGGTAATACTGCAAGTACAGTGAGAGGAGAGTTGGTAAGGTAAGAGGAAGGTTGTTAAGGGGAGGATGCCCGTTTGTTTGGTCCATTAATTAATGTATTCATATATGTTTTTAGTTTCCTCCCTATACCTCCATCAAGCTTAGAAAAACACCCCCTAGACCCCCCTTCAAGATAAATTTGTCGGTAGAAAAATGTCTCGGCCGAAGGCCGGTTGTTTATAAAATTGCAGGCTCGCTATCGGTCGCCAGGAAATAATCGACACCTAAGTAGCACGAAAGGTCTTAAAACTGACAACGAAATGGGGCGAAAGGTGTTAAAATCGCCAAACTAATGGGCCGAACGTCTTATAATCTCAAAACTAGTGGGGCTAAACATTAGGGAGAAGGGCGTCCAGAAATACGGTCTGCCTCCCCTTAAGAGGGTAAACTGAGAGAGGAGGCTCACCAGCAGGAGAGTGGCTGAGTGGCTGTAAGGGCCTTGTCAGGGCAAGTACTTGGTGTCTAAATGAAGTGTGGCCAGGGAAAGTTGCAAGTAAAGTGAGCTGGTGGAGGATACCCATGTAAATACAAAGAGATAATTGTGAGTGAGGGAAATGGAATGTTGTTTAAGGGGTGATTTCCACTTAAGTGATTTTTTTTCTTGACCCCTTTTCTCCCTGATGTTTAGCCTCTTTGCTTTTGATTTTGTGTAGACGTTCGCCCTATTAGTTTGTCGATTTTAAGAACTTTCGCCCCATTTCTGTCAATTTTAAGACCTTTCGTGCCATTTAGCTGTCGATTTTTTTTCCTGGCGAGCTTGTAATTTAAGAGAAATCGGCCTTCGGCCGGGACTTTTTTCTGCCGAAAAATGTACAAATCTATCTTGAAAGGGGGTCAAGGGGTGTAAATATTAAAAGCTTGATGGATGTCTAGGGAACAAACTAAAAACCTCCCCTTAGGTGCTAATAGGGTAAACAGAAAATGAGGGATGGGGTTACTGGCAAGGAAGTGAGTGTACGGGCGTGAATGAACTGAGCTGTCTTTATAGAGTGCTGGGAGAAGAAGATAGCAACGAGGGTATTATGAAGCTAAATAATTGAAAGCCGATTGCAGATAATACAAGCGAAGTGAAGATGCAGTGATAAGTAGTGCCAATTATATGTAATCACGAGTGTAAAGGATAACAATGAAATGCAGCCAATGAAAGTCGAGTGCTGATAATACGCGTGAAATAAAGATGCAGTGTTAACAAATGTCAATTATATGCAAACAAGAGCGTATAGGGCAATTAAGGGGGGGGATGGTTAACTTTTTGGTCGATCTTTTCGTGTGTTTATTATTTTTCAAGTTTCCTCCCTAGACCTCCATCAAACTTATAAAACAACAACCCCAGGATCCCCCTTCAAGATATATTTGTACATTTTTCGGTAGAAAAATGGGTAAGATTAGGAGTAGCGGGCGTACCACTACCGACATACAGCATAAATCATCTATAAAACATTAACCTAACCTAACCTAGTACTACATGAATACTAGGTTAGGTTGTTTGGTTAGGTTAATGTTTTATAGATGAGTTATGCTGTATGTTGGTAGTGGTACGCCCACTACTCCTAATCTTACCGAAAAATGTCCCGGCTAAAGGCCGGTTCCTCCTAAATTACAGGATCGCTATCGCTCGCCAGGATAAAAAATCGACTCTTAAATAACACGAAAAGTCATAATATTGACAAAGAAAATAGGCAAAAGGTCTTAAAATCGCCCAACTAATGGGTTGAACGAATTAAAATATAAAAACCACTGGGTCTAAACGTGCGGGAGAAGGGTGTCCAGGAAAACGGCCCATCTCCCCTTAAAGAGTGTTAATTGAATGCAAACAAGAGTGTATAGGACGATTAAATGAAGTGCAACAGGGGGAGATTGCAAGTAACGATAGAAGGGGGTAGACAGTCAGTGTGGTACAAGCGTAATTGAGATGTAAATAGAGGGTGTACAGTCGGCCAAATAAGTGATGTCGTGGCACCAAGTATATTTCGATCAATAATATCAATAATATCGATCAAAACATGCTTAGTACCGAAACATCACTTAACAAATAGGCCGACTGTACATTTAGTGTTAAACAGATTTATTGTACGTCATCAATCTTGGTGCACTAGTACGAATTGCTTAACCAGGTATTGTTGCAGCATTGGGAATACTACATCAATATTCTGCATAATGGCTACTATATTACATGGCACATAATAAAGTGAGTCCAATTAAATTTGATTCTCTCTCTCTCTCTCTCTCTCTCTCTCTCTCTCTCTCTCTCTCTCTCCACAAACACAATATTCGTAAATCGGATTAGGCTGTCAGATTATCCTCAATTTATTTATTTTTCCACGACTCCCCTGTTATCTGCCTTCTGTTGGTGAGTCTTAGCCCCTCCATTTCGGTCGGTACAAAGGGGGATCGGTTAAAGTAGGTAGCCGATGTCCGAGGGGAGTAGATTAGCTGTAAGCACCCTCGTTAGGATCAATTGATTTGTTTTTGGTATACCTTAGTGCTTCTTTTATGCTCAGTGTTCGGTGTAAAAGGACCAATCGGCTTCCTGTGATAAGTTTTCCTTGAGTAGATTTTTGCTTCTTTGTGCTCAGCGTTGAGTGGAAAATGACCAATCGGTTTCCTCTGACGCATTTTTCTTGGTGTAGATTTCCGGTCGACTTTATCTTTTCTTTTATATATAAACGCTAACTGTTTTATATTTAATTAATGGAGAGGCAGTTCACGCTCTCCTTTGTTAAGTTTGTGACCAGCTTTTCGTGATTACTGGTGGTCCATTTATCCTTACCTTATGTTACCTTAGGTTGTGTTCGCCACTCTCCTAGCAGCACCGAGGAGCGCGTCGCCCCTCGTTGTGGGTTGTGATTTGGTGCAGCAGACTGTTTGAAGAGACAGCCCGCTCCCTTGCTAAGATGGGCTCGTCTGGCACTTTTTGCAGTTCGACATCGAGGGCTCTCTTGAAGTTGTCTAAAGAGACATGTCATGTCTCTTACTCGCCGTGGGAGTTTGTTGAAGAGACGTGGGCCTCTGTGTGATAACCAGCCCTCTCGCAGAGAGCCCATAGCACCCCTGTTATTCATCCGGGGGATATTGCATTCCCAGCCTCTCCTATCACTGAATTTCATGACTATCGGAGTATGTAGGTTTGGTACTAAACCCTCTGCGATTTTCCACGTGTATATTATTAGGTAACGTTCTCTTCTACGTTCCAGCGAGTACAGGTTCAGTGCTCTTAAACGATCCCAATAGTGTAGCTGTTTTACCGAACTTATATGCGAAGTTGTTGTACAGTTCAAAGTAGAAGACGTTAGAGAGAGAGAGAGAGAGATAATTTGTTACCGGTATGCCCAGCTGTTATGGATCCATGACTCATTTCTACAATTTGACTTCGATTTACAATCTTTCGTATTACAACATCGATTGTCTATGTATAAGCTTTGTTCACATGAAATAGATAATTTATAAAGAAAAGCAAAGCAATATAATTAATGTTTTATTTGTAAAGGAGAGAGAGGACATTATTATATTATTGAATCTACACCAGTCACAATATATTTAATATGAATTCCGAGAATAGCTAGGTGACTGCGAAAAGAAAGGATAAGTGATGAAAAATAGCTAACTTTACCTTTTTTTTTTTTTTTTTTTTTTTTTTTTTTTTTTTTTCTTTTTTAGGTAAAATGGGACTTCAGAGGCTATCAACCCTTCTAGATTATCAAACCAGCACACTGCAAGTCGAGTACATTTTCAGGACTGGTGCCCCTTTTCGATAACCCCAGTCCCCTGACAGGTTGCTATCTTGCCATCACATAATATAGCTAAGAAAATTTGTAAAATGAAGGTGAACAATTAACAATAAGGAAACTACTGAGGCTGCTATCTTGTCAGCACAAATAACAGCAAGGCAACACTTCTCCCAGGCAGCTTTCATGTCAATAGCAAAGGAAAATGTGAATAACGAAAATTTAAAATTTGAACAAGGAGATACCTTTGCAATGCTATCTCGCCATTACAAAGAATAACTAGGGAAATTCGAAAAATGAAATGAGAAACTTAAATATGAATAAGGAGCAACTTCACACAGGTTGCTATCTTTTCATCACCAGGCAATAATGTGAAAAATTAATGGTGAAACGCGAATACGGAGCTAACTTCAGCCAAATAGCTATTCATGTCAATAGCAAAGGAAAATGTGAAAAACGAAAATTAAATATACGAAGAGGGAGATACCTCTGCAATGCTATCTCGCCATCACAAAGAATAACTACGGAAATGCCCAAGATTAAATAAGAAACTAAAATATGAGTAAGGAGCAATTTCACAGAGGTAAATATCTTTCCATGATTACATCTTACCATCACCATGAATAGCTACGCAATAATGTGAACAAATTAATTACACAAAAAGGAATACAGAGCTAACTTCACCCAGATAGCTAACGCAACTTCACACAGGTTGCTATCATTCCATCGCCAATGAAAAACACAAAACAATAATAATAAAATGAATGGTTAAAAACGAATACAGAGCTAACTTGAACCAGGTAGCAATCATGTCATCAGCCAGCGCCTCTGCCCCCGTGGCCTGGGTGCGACATGACCCCTGGTGCCGCTAGAAGGCGTCCCACAGGAGGTGATTAGATCCTGTTTACCACTGACGGCAGGTCGAGGTGAGAGAGTTACAGGGAGTTACAAGGAATAAGTAACACCCCGTTTTTAACATTAATCATCAATTACAAACCCCAATGTACTTGAATAAACTAATGAAAGCATATGGTCCTCCCGGGATTTGAATTCGGGACACCACATCCAGAACATAAGCATCTAAACCATTACACCACATACACAGTTAGTATTTCAAAGACCTTACGGCTCATTCCAGGGTGATATTAGCGATTAAATAAAATGTATACTGTCGTATGTTTTTATGTACATGAAGGAGATAAAAGGCAAACCTGCCTGTAACAAGTGTGCCCCCAAGGTTTAAAGATAGCTAGAGAACCAAAGTAGGACATTCATTCCAAAGTGTGCAGAATAACTACTTTTTTCTTAAACTGTTCCACCAAAGAATATTTACAACTTCTGAGGGAAGATGGTTCCACGCAGATCATGTATGAGAAGGAATTTCCATATACAGTATACTAGTGTTCATATATTTCCATATACAGTATACTAGTGTTCATATATTTCCATATACAGTATACTAGTGTTCATATATTCCATATACAGTATACTAGTGTTCATATATTTCCATATACAGTATACTAGTGTTCATATATTTCCATATACAGTATACTAGTGTTCATATATTTCCATATACAGTATACTAGTGTTCATATATTTCCATATACAGTATACTAGTGTTCATATATTTCCATATACAGTATACTAGTGTTCATATATTTCCATATACAGTATACTAGTGTTCATATATTTCCATATACAGTATACTAGTGTTCATATATTTCCATATACAGTATACTAGTGTTCATATATTTCCATATACAGTATACTAGTGTTCATATATTTCCATATACAGTATACTAGTGTTCATATATTTCCATATACAGTATACTAGTGTTCATATATTTCCATATACAGTATACTAGTGTTCATATATTTCCATATACAGTATACTAGTGTTCATATATTTCCATGTACAGTATACTAGTGTTCATATATTTCCATATACAGTATACTAGTGTTCATATATTTCCATATACAGTATACTAGTGTTCATATATTTCCATATACAGTATACTAGTGTTCATATATTTCCATATACAGTATACTAGTGTTCATATATTTAGTTCCAATTGCCAGCCTTGTTCGTGTGATTTATTCAGAAAGAGTACAAATGAGTACAAAGGAAATCAAGCAACAACAGGTCTAGTGACCCTTCTAGGTTGCTTGTCCTCCAAAACACTGAGGATCAAGTGTCCAAACAGTGGTTTAGAGTGGGTAAGGGAACATTGGAAAGGGAATTACTGCCCTGGAACTAATGTCCGTGGCAGGATTAGGAAGTTAGTAGAGGACAGATGGGTTAGTAACTGAGGGGGGATAAAATAAAGTTATTCATTTACAAACGCAGTCAGTCGCGGGTTTGATGAGAGATATTTGTCTAGGCGGAGTTTAAATGAATCAACGGTGATGCAGTCTATAACGTTTCGGGGAAGCCCATTCCACAAGTTGACAACTCGATTGAAGAAGAAATTCTTAGATTCGTGTGAGTTAAAAGATTTACCAATAATTTTGCAACCGTTTCCCCGCGTGTAATTAGATTGGTCGATAGTGAAGTACTTACTACAGTTCATATTGTCGATGCCTTTGATGATTTTGAACACTTGAATTAAGTCGCCTCTTAATCTGCGCTGGGTTAAAGGAAATAGATTTAATTCTCTAAGACGCTCTTCGTATGTTTTGTTCTTTAGGCTAGGTATCATTTTGGTAACTCTACGTTGAACTCGTTCTAGCTTGTTTACATCTTTTTGGTAATAAGGGCACCAGGATTGAACGCAGTATTCCAGAAGAGGGCGGACTAAGGAATTGTAAAGGGTTAGGATAACTTCTTTGGATTTATGCTCAAATGACCTGCCTATAAAGCCAATTATCTTGTTTGCCTTCTTAACAACTTCTGAACATTGTTGACTCGGTTTTAGGTTACTCGATATTGTTACTCCCAGATCGGTTTCTCTGTTTACATTCTTAAGCTGAGTGCCATTCATCGAATAGTTTGCTTTTTCATTTAGGTATCAGACATGTAGTACTTTACATTTATCCGCATTGAAACTCATTTGCCAAATTTGGGCCCAACATGACAATTTATCTAGATTGTGTTGCATATCGTCAACTTGTTCTTTTGAGAGTACGCTATTTGCAATTTTTGTATCGTCAGCAAATTTTGAGATTGTACAGGTGAGACCCTCATCTATGTCGTTGATGTAAATTAGAAAGAAAATTGGTCCTAGTACCGATCCCTGGGGTATCCCGCTACTTACATTGGTCCATTTAGATGCCTTACCGTTTATGACTACCCTTTGCTTTCTGTTGCTGAGCCAATTTTCTATCCATTTCAACACACCGTCTTGTATTCCATGCGCTTTTAGTTTTAGCAGTAAACGTTTGTGGGGAACTTTGTCAAAGGCCTTTTGAAAATCAAGGTATATAATATCTACAGCTTTACTCTCATCGTAGAGGTTGAGGATATCGTGGAAGAAGTCTAAGAGGTTTGTTAAACAGGAACGTTTTTTACGAAAGCCGTGTTGAGTATCTTTAAGTATGTTATTTTCCTCTAAGTGATTTACGAGTCTGTCTCGTATGACCGTTTCTAGCATTTTACATACAACTGAGGTTAAGCTAATTGGACGATAGTTACTGGGTAGGGATTTGCTGCCTTCTTTGAATATCGGTGTTACGTTGGCTAGCTTCCACTGATCAGGCATAGTTCCAGACTGCAAGGATTTATTGAATAGTAATGTCAGTGGTTTGGAGAGCTCATCCTTAGCTTCCTTTAGAACTCTAGGTGAGATTGTATCAGGTCCTGGCGTTTTATTTACCTTGAGTTTATCTAAACAATTCAATACTTCTCTCTCTGTAACGGTGATATTGCTTAGAAAATCTAAATTTTCAATCTGAATCGGCGATGGTGTAGGGATATCACTGAGGTCTTCTGTTGTAAAAACTGATGCAAAGAAGGTATTGAGGGCATTACTCATTTGTACTTCGTCTTTGGTGTATTCTCCATTTTCATCGACTAACGGTCCAACGGTTGAAGTAACTACTTTTTTCTTTCTGATATAACTATAGAATTCTTTCGGGTTTGTTTTACTTTGATTCGCAATATGTAACTCTAAGGTCTTTTTACTCTGCTTAATTAACTTTTTGGCTTTGCGTCGTAGCTCTACAAATTTCACCCGTTCTTCGTCATTTTGTGAGGATTTTAATCTATCATTAGCAAATTTTTTAGCAAGCAGGCAGTTTGAAATATCTTTATTCCACCATTTGGGCTTATTTTTATGGCCTGGACGCCGTATTTTCGATGGTATGCAGTCTTGCACTGCTTTTAGGTAAGTGGTTTCGAATAACTTCCAAGATGTATTTATGTCGTTATTGTTAATTAAAAAGCTCCAGTCAGTTTCTTTAAACATAGCTCTAAGTTTATGGAAGTTTGCTTTCTTGAAATTAGGGACTTTTTCGATGCTACTATTCGGTTCGTTACTAGTAAACTTTAAAGTGAAAGTTATCGTACGATGGTCGCTGTTACTGAATTCATCACCAACATTCAAATTCTCTATCAATTCTTCTTTTGTTGCAAGTACAATGTCAAGAACGTTATTACCACGGGTCGGCGTTCGAACAAATTGATAAAGCAAACTCTCTTGCAAGTTCGTATACAAGTCATGTCCGGAGTGTGAAGTAAGAGTATCGCCCCACTTGGTCACAGGTAAATTAAAGTCGCCAAAAATTACGGTATCTTGTGAGTTACTTACATCTGCAATTTGTTCGTAAATTTCTTGGTCAGTTTGCACTGATTGAGCTGGAGGTCTGTATATTAACGCAAGTATTATTTTTGTACCTTTATTATTCTTTATTAGCACAAAAGTTGTGTCGACGTTCACAATTTGAGGTTTTGACAAGAGGGTAGGGTTAAGACTTTCTTTGATATAAAGTAAAACGCCACCTCCATTTCTATTTATTCGGCTTTTCTCAAACATTACATAACCGGGAAGTGAATATTCTGCTAAAAAGTCTCTATCTTCTGAATTGAGCCAAGATTCTGTTATGCCAATCACATCATAATTTTCTGTAAACACTAGCTCCTCTAAATCTGAAAATGTATTGCGTATGCTACGAGCGTTTGCATAGAAAACCTTTAAATTTTGTATTTTAGAACTCCCGGAACGCTCTTTAATAATATTTTTGGTTCTTGGCGGATATACATTTATGTTCACGGCTGTCCTCGGTCCTCGCTGTCTTCGGTCCTTATCGCTGGTGGTCCTCGGTTGCCTCTGTTATTTGCTTGGCATTAGATGATTTATGTCACTGCTGCTTCTTCTCGGATGGCGTTTTTTGATCCATGGCTGCGGACTGCTTCGTGTAGGAGACGACCCATGCGTGCTGAACCCACAGGGTTTAGATGAGTGCCATCCTTGCGGAACAGAGTAGGCTGGTTATAGAAATTATCCCAGAGGTTGATAAATTCAACTTCTTCCTTCAGACACAAATATTTTACTCGGCTATTTGTGCTGAAGGCTTTGTCGTAGAATTTGTCAGGTGCGTCGATCTTTGGGAGAATGCCTGAGATGATGATATTCCTTGACTTGTTTTTGTAGTGCTGGATCATCTTGCGATATTTCTCCATCAACTCTTCGGATCTGGTGCGCATGACGTCATTTGAACGTGACGTCAGCTTGGATGACAAAAAGGGTATTTTCGTTTGCATCCTTTGTGGTATCTTCGAAGGCTTCCACAATGTCGTCCAGTCCAGCTCCTGGGATGCAAAATCTTTTTCGTCGATTTGAGACTCTGTCGCAGAACTCTTCGACCTGTCCTCGTAGGATGGAATCCCCAACGAGCCTGGTCTCTTCTGGTTCGTCTTCCATCTCTACCAAGATCTCAAATCTGTTTGACATTGTGACTGGTAGAGGAGACCTTTTCTGCGTTGGCCGTGCACCGTTCGTCGCTGGTGTAAATCCGGAAACCTGTGGTGGCGAGACTCTGCGTACAGGTTGGGGGGAGGAGTGGTTTGAACGGGAGCGAGGGGTTGGTACTGTTCGTGCCAGCAGGCTTCTTGCACGAGGAGTGGGGGAGACTAAGGTGAACAGGGCGGCTGTCCTGGTTTGATGTCGGCTCAGGTTCATCAGAAGCATCTGCTGCAGTGGCTACTGCAGGTGTTGGATTGTTGGCAGATGACATTGGGGCGGTGGTAGATGCTGGAGTTGAAACAATTGGAGTTAGTGATACTCCAACGTTGAGTGTTACAAACTCTTGGAGTGATTCCAACTTCCTGGTGAGGGCGTTGATCTTGTTGTGGGCTTCATCCAATTTCGCTGTCAAATCCTCTCATTGCTGGCAGAGTCGGCAGACTTGTGGATCGGCAGGAGCAAACATGCAAGCACCAAACCTACCGGCGCAGTTCGTACAGGCACGAGGCATGGTGACGATCACTTTCTTCAGATCACTTCACTCACTTAAAAACACTTAACTCACTTTAAAAACACTTCACTCACTTCAGGTTGCTTCACTTATAGGCCTAACAGAAAACAACAAATTTGAAATACTGTACGCACAAATACTGTAGGTTATCAGCGGTGATAGCCTAACCGAAAATTAAAACAAAACAAAATTAAATTTAAATACGCAATGATAGCCGAACTGAATTTTTTGTTATTATTATTTAAACAAAAATAGGCCACCAGGGGTGATAGCCTATCCTAACCGAAAACAAAAATTATGAAATACCGGTGTGCAGAAATAGGCCACCAGCTATGATAGACTAACTTAAAATTTAAAAATTGAAGTACGGTACGTACGCAGAAATAGGCCACCAGGGATGATAGCCTAGACTAACCGAAAACAAAAATAACCGAAAACAAAAATTATGAAATACTGGTACGCAGAAATAGGCCACCAGCGGTGATAGCCTAACTGAAAATTTAAAAATTGAAGTACGCAGAAATAGGCCACCAGGGATGATAGCCTAGACTAACCGAAACTATTATGAAATAAGGGTGATAACCTACCCAAAAAAGCAAAACAGATATATATATATATATATATAATAGAATATGTAACTAAATATACAATTCACCAAATAGAGATTATATAAGAATAAAGTGTAACTGCACACAAGGGGTTAATATACTGTATCAACAGATGGCGCTGGTGTCACTGTAGGCTAGTCAAGCAGGATTATATTTAGATAAAAAAGTTATCAGTCAAAGGTTACTACAAGGTCATGCAAGCAACAACTAAAATTACAGATATATATAGCTACAGTAGGATATTGAATACGATAACTACTAGAGTTAATAAGAAAATACAAAGATAGGTCGATTTGAGGTGCGCGTCGTCTGCTACAAGCTAGGATAACAAATATAAACAACAATGTTTATCAGTCAGAAAAGCAATAAAATAACGTGCACGGTAACTACAGAACTATATGGAGGTTAACCAAGCACTTAACTACTGTTCATGCAATGAATAAAGGGAATAGGGTTATGAAATACTCAAATTATGACAAGTTTTCTCAGTGGCGATGTGGAGCTGTTGACGGTGGGAGATCCGGCGTCAGATGATATTCCCTCACCTTTCTACCTCATCTTATTAGGCGATGTCACACGAGCGTTTTTCCGTCAATTTTTACGGGCCATTATAGTTTGGCAGTTTCAAAATCAAAGTTTTACTATAATTCAGCTACCTAACATACTCAACGTTATAACATTTACGCTTTACTATAATTCAGCTATCTAACATGCTCTACCTTCAGTCTAGTTTCCGATGACAATGCATAATAGCCTAAAAGTCTTTACGAGGAAAATTTTGCTCATCGAAAAGTTGCCGGAAGTGATACAGGCTGTTACCATCAAACTCCCCCCCCCCCCCTCTCAATGTCGGTATCATCTAATCTATCACCTTTCATTCTCTCTCCTCTCATCAGCCCCTCTAAGCTTCCATTGTCAGGCCTTTTCTTAATCTATCGTCTTATCGGTCCCATGCCATCTCAACACCTTATTCAATAGGGAGCGTTCTTACAGGGTGTCATGGGATATTTCTGTTTTAAGACTTGAATTAATATGAAAAAGAATATACGAAAATGTAAATGAAGTTGCATTGTTTTCGACATATTATCACTTAAAGGATATAATATAAACTGTGACGCTTTAATTTATCTCTGAATATTAATTAATTATAACAAAAAACAAGGGATTTTGTTTCTAGTTTGACGCCCTACATTCATACCCAGGCTCACTTTGTTCGATATATGTCACTTGCAGGTAGAAACAAGGCACAGGGGTCCATGTAGCCGAGTGACTTACAGGTATAAAACAGACACAGGGTCCATATAGCCGTCCAACATGTGACTGACTTACAGGTAGAAACAAGACACAGGGTCCATACAGCCGTCCAACATGTGACTGGCAGGTAGAAACAAGACACAGGGGTCCATACAGGTTTCCGACATGTGACTGGCAGGTAGAAACAAGTCACAGGGAAAATCGAGTCCACTATATGACAATTTCCTCTTTCATAATGTTCCTTTTACTGTTTCAAAATCCTCAAAAACGCAGTGAGATCAATATTAATTCCTTTTATTGATCCTTTTTTCAGAACTGCTACAGGTAACGTTGCTTTTTGTTGGTAAAAAAAAAAAAAAAAAAAAAACACACACACACACACGATGAAATTCCTCACTAAAATGGTTCACATAACACTCCCGTAATTCCTAAGTCTTCCTTTATCACAAAAGTTACGCATCCCATCTTACGTTTTCTCCCACGTCTGCCTGCCCTTCCACGTTATGTGCTTCTCCCACTTCCTGTTTTCACCCTCTTCCATCTTGTTCTATCACATCATCTTCTCATATCCAACCATCTCATTTATCATTAATCACCCGCATCCGAGTACAATCTTGCTTACATCAGTTACATCAGTTGCTTACGGGGAGGCAGACCGTTTTTCTGGATCCCCTTCTCCCTAATGTTTAGGCCCGCTAGTTTTGAGATTATAAGACGTTCGGCCCATTAGTTTGGCGATTTTAACACCTTTCGCCCCATTTCGTTGTACATTTTAAGACCTTTCGTGCCATTTAGGTGTCGATTATTTCCTGGCGAGCGATAGCAAGCCTGCAATTTCAAGAGGAATCGGCCTTCGGCCGGGACATGTTTCTACCGAATAATGTACACATTTATCTTGAAGGGGAGTCTAGGGGGTGTTTTCTAAGCTTGATGGAGGTCTAGGGCGGAAACTAAAAAAAAATATCTGAATAAATGAATTTATTGACCAAACAAACGGCCAGTCTCCCCTTAAGAAAACCACCTTTAACCTACATGGATATTATTTACTGTACACTCTAATTATGTTTGTGAATTATTTGTTCGGCTTTAAAGAGTTGTGAACCGAAAAAATAGTCCTACATAAAACAAAAAAATAATAATAATGATAATAAAACATGGAATAGGGCTAAAACAAACTTTTCTTATTAAAGTGAATTGTTGTTTATAAATAATAATTCCAATGGAAATGCAAATGTATATCTTGACAGTGGCAAGAGGTAAATAAAGAATTTATTAAATGTTAGAAAACATAAAATAAGATGTCATTAATCTGAGGTCACAATGATAAAATCTCTCTCTCTCTCTCTCTTTCATTCTTTTTTATCCTTTCCTTCAACTTTCCTTTTATATCCGATATGCCATCTCTACTAGAATTAAATCCTGACCACCTCGTTTGGATCGTAAGGTCTGTGTGGCCAGTGTATCTATGTCAATCTATGTAAACCTCTCTCTCTCTCTCTCTCACACACATCCGCTCGTCATTTCATGCTCACCATAAATTGTTTATCATAATTATTTGCTCACGAGCCCTCGCGATAAGGCAAGAGGAAAATTGAAACACGAATACTATCAGTCGCCCTCGTGAGTGGGGGCTTTGGAGGGAAAAGGTATGTTTTGTCTTGGTGTGCCCGGGGTCAAATTGCATAGATTATTCCAGGTTAAATTTCAGCTGGAACAAATACAAAAACACTTATGTTTAATCTCTGCTCGATTACATACAAGAACACATATTTATTTTCTGCTGGATTACATGCAAAACACATTACATTTCTGCTGGATTACATACAAACACGCTTATCTAATAATGCGTTCTGTCCGATTGCCGTCTTCGTGGTGCGATGTATAAGGTGTTGATTTTCGGTGTGAGCATCCTGGGTTCGAATCCACGGACTGCCACATGTGTTTGTAAATTTCATTAATCGATTTTAGGAGTATGGTTGGTTGTTGGAAGGAACATAATAATTCCTATGAGAAGCTATATGCAAGCAGAGGGAGGTTTACATAGTGTCACTTTTATTATTTTAATTTGTGAATATACAGCGTTGCTGTGTTATAACGTGAAGTACCACTGAATTCCTCTGGAAGCAATGGTGTTTTTTGAAAAAATAAATTGCTAGATTATAATTTACCATGTATGCCAGACGATTTCAATATGTTTGAAGAGGAGATAAACAAAGTGTAACTCAATTGTTTTATACTGTGTTAAGTATATAACTGTGTATAAGGATCGAAAATACTCAAATTTCCATTTTGGTAACATGAATACTATTTATTAGGTTATATTATGTGTTGTGCGGGTGAATTGAACTTTAATGGGTTGTTAAACTTGGCCATGGTTTTGTAGAGTTATGATCTTTGTATCTCATTAAATGACAAGTGGTGGCCTAATAAAAACATACGAATTGCATCTTTAGGATACACCTTATTAATAATTAAGAAGGTTATGAGAGAAAAAGGTAATCCCTTGAAGATTATGACATGTTATGACAGTTTATTTTGGCTATCTTCAGACGATATTATACATCTTAGGAAGGATCATTGTCAATTGGAAGGATACAAATTTATCAGCTAACCCTTTGACTTCCATATACCCTTCCTAATCTGAAATAAATATTCTAATAATAGCCATCAAACAGAAAAGGAATAAGGCATCGCATCTTGGAAGGGTTAATAGCGTCACACACGATAAAGTTGTAATGAAACCATGTCTGCCCAAATGGTTAGGCTTACTTCAACTTCATTACAACTAGATACAGGAGAAATCCCAGAAAGTCTGAAAAACACAACAATTGCACCACTACACAAAGGAGGAAGTAAATCTCACCCAAAAAACTACCGCCAAATAGCACTAACATTTCACATCATCAAAATCTTTGAAAGAGTACTACGAGGAAAAGTCTCTGAATACATGGAAGAAAACGGGCTCCACAACTCAGGACAACACTGGTTCAGAGCAGGAAGATCATGTCTCTCGCAGCTACCAGAACACTATGACAAAGTTCTAGATGACCTGGAAGAGAAAAGAAATGTGGATGTCATATACACAGACTTTGCCAAAGCATTTGACAAGTGTGATCATGGAATTATAGCACATAAGCTGAAAGAAAAAGGTATCACCGGAAAGGTGGGGAGGTGGATCTATAATTTTTTCATTAACAGAAGACAATCAGTAGCAGTAAATCAAGTGGTATCAGAAGGTTCAGAGGTTAAAAGCTCTGTTCCCCAGGGTACAGTGTTGGCACCCTTACTCTTCCTAATACTAATAAGTGATATCGATGTAAATGTACAACACAGCAGCGTCTCATCATTTGCAGACAACACAGAACTAAGTCTAGGAATAACCACAATAGAAGATAAAGAAATCTTGCAAGCAGACATGAACGCTGTATTTCGGTGGACCAAAGAAAACAACATGCAATTTAACGAAGATAAATTTCAGCTGATAAGGTATGGAGGAAATGGAGAAATTAAAAGAACCACAACCTACTTAACAGAGTCACTCCTGCCAATCCCACGAAAATCAGAGGTTAAAAATCTTGAGGTAATAATGTCAGAAAACATGTTTTCAAAGAACATAATCAGTTCAAGTCAGTAGCGGCGAGGAAACTTGTAGGTTGGATACTGCGCACTTTCAAGACACGAGAAAAACTGCCAATGATAACACTATTCAAATCGTTGGTGATCCCACGACTGGAGTATTGCAGTGTGCTAACATCTCCACACAAAGCCAGGGAAATATACGAAATAGAGAGTGTTCAAAGAAGTTTCACGTCCCACATCAGCTCGGTAAAACATCTTCATTACTGGGATAGGCTGAAGGCTCTTAACTTATATTCACTGGAGCGAAGAAGAGAGAGATACTTGATAATTTACACATGGAAAGTTATCGATGGTCTAGTGCCAAACCTTCACACCCCAATATCATGGAACTGGAGTGACAGAGGGGGTAGGTATTGTAACATCCCACCCCAAAAGTGTAGGGGAGCTCTGGGCACACTGAGGGACTTCTGGTTGACATACAGGGGACCGAGCCTCTTCAACGAAATGCCAGAGAACGTGAGAAACCTGATGGACGTGCCAACGGAAGTATTCAAAAAAGCCTTGGACAACCATCTAAAGTCGGTGCTTGCTTGATCAGCCATACTTCGCGGGGGGGGGGGGGGGGGGGGGAGAGCTGCCCTCTCGAATAGCCTGCTGCATCAAACACTGGCAGCAAACATACTCGGGGGGAGCAACTCTCGCCGAGGCCGCTGAGGAGGCCGAAACAACTCAAGTAAACTCAAGTAAGTAATTACAAGGATCATTAAAAGCGTAGGATAAATTTGAGTTACTGCGACAGTTTCACGGATATTTAATCTGGACCCCCTTCTCGCTCATGCTTAGCCCCATTAGTTTTGAGATTTTAAGACATTCGCTCTATTAGTTTGGCTATTTAAAGATCTTTCGTCCTATTTCTTTGTCACTTTTAAGACCTTTCGTGCCATTTAGGTGTACTTTTTTTTCCTGGCGAGCGATAGCAAGTCTGCAACTTGGGAGGCCTCGCCTTAGGCCGGCGCACTGTTTACCAAAATATGCAACAATTTATCTCAAATGGGGGCCTTGGGGGTATTATTTTTCTGAGCCGGATGGAGGTCTAGGGAGGAAATAAAAATATATTTACAATACTACTACTACTACTACTACTAATAATAATAATAATAATAATAATTATAATAATAATAATGAAAACAAATAATCTTGCCTTAATCTAGTCATTCCTGCCACCCATAACCCACCTCCCAAACCTGCCCCTGTTGGCGCCACCTTGTACAGTTGGTCAAGGATGAAAGTATACAGTTTTTCGTCTGCTATAGCCACACATAGTTTGTCATGTTGGCAGCCCTGGTAGCCATATCTCAGAGCCCGAGCTCAGATGTCCCGAAACCGACCTGAGACCGCTCGGAACCATGCTCTGTCCATGCCCGATAGGCTTCAGGCAGTGATAAACAGGATGGGGGGATGGGACAGATATTGAATATATAATATATAATGAACAAAAAACAATCGTATTTGTATTTCTTACCTACGTAACATATATTTTAAGCTATAATTCGTAAGTGACAGTCCATCAGAACGAACCAAATAACTCTTATATAATTTACGAATCCGATTTATTGCTTGCACACCAAAGGTTAGTCCCTAACCTTAGTAACTGTCTTCTAGTCAAGGAATGTTGTCTACTGAATATTTAAAGTAACTGGTCAAGAAGAAGAATCGCATATTTCTAAATAATTAATAATAGTAATAAATATACATTATAAATATTGATAAGTTATATCCTACGATTAATATATTATTAATTACCTTAGCAACAATAATAATGATCATAACATTAACAGTAAATATATGTAATACACCATTAATAATAATAATAATAATAATAATAATAATAATGCATTTATATTGTTAATATTTTATATAATATAAACCTAGAAATATTTAATAATAACCGAAATTATTTTAAAAATGATAGTAATATTATATATAATAGTAGTAGTGCATCTCCGTTACTGAACAAAGCTGTAAGTTTATGTACCAGTTATATCCTAATGGGCGTCACCAGAAAGTTATCTCTGCCAATGAAAACCCCATGTGTGTTGGGATGGTTTGGGCTAGTGGAAAGGCTGTCATGGCTGCCAACATAACAAACCATGTGTGGCTATAGCAGACGAAAAACTGTATACTTTCATCCTTGACCAACTGTTCCTGCCACGCTCCTCCAGGGGGGGGGGGGGGACGCTTTACTACCTGCAACCCATTTATGAGCATGTGTACTGGCACCAGGCACAATACGTATACAGTACACCTTTCTGAATCTTTGAACCGTTAAAACTATACTCTGAGGCAATTAGGATATTATATAGTACTATGTAATATCTATATAATATACTATTAATATTATAACTATACTATTATAGGTTGGCTACAAATTTGATTTAGGTTTGCCATACCGGTATATCTATTTATGATTATATTGCAAGTATTATACGCGCTTTTAGCATTCTCAGGAAGGACAGGAGCTTCTGTATAGTGTATAAGATACCTGATTATCTATATTTTGATATATAGTGTGGGAGTAAGGACTGGCTACTGACTGACTGACTTGTACGTAGGCTATCCATGTATAGGCTACATCTGAAATGAGACAATTAAAAACAGTCTGGCATGTAGGCAAACACACGAACGGCACGAAAGAGGTTGCGGAAAATCCACCAGCATGTCCCCTGAGGTAGACGAACGCTCCCTGCCCCCGTGTTAGCCTCCTTCTTCTTCTTCCGCCACAACAGGGTCGGGCCTAGCGTGTTGTTGGGGGTCATGGGGCCGACTCACTCTCTACTCGAGGAACACCACTTTATTTAAAGGGAGATGGTTACTTTTTCTGGGCTCCCTCATGTTTAGCCTCATTACTTTTCAGATGTTAAGACGTTTGCCCCATTAGTTTGGCTATTTTAAGACCTTTCACCCTATTTATTTGTCAATATTAGGACCTTTCGTGCAATTTACGTGTCATTATAGTTTCCTAGCTAGCGATAGCAAGTCTGTAATACAGTAATGGTGATGGGCTGGTCTATCAGAGTGAGAGCTGAGCGATCTCTGCCATACCCATAGCTTACTCTGACTGTTCCTTTTACTTATATATCTTCTAGATCTCAAGTGACGGCGTCTTTTCCGTGGATCGACCTCCCTACTGCCAACCTAAAAGTTGGCAGATTGGGAGCCAAAGCGTCACATTTTTCCCTTGCCCCTCAACTTTCCCTTCATAATTGCTGAGGGGCACAGGGCCTTGGGTGGGGCTTTGGTTTCCCGGGCGTTTTCGCGCCCTCCTCAGCTTCCTGCCTTAGAGTGACTTCGGTCACCTAGGTTTTGTTAGTGGTAAGCAGGGAGGGTTTTGTGGGGCGCTCTATGGCCTTGGCCTTGCTCGGAACCTTGGGGCTGTTCGGCCAGGCAGCCTGGGGAACAACAACAACAACAGTAGTAGCCGGCCTCTGGCCGGGATATTTTTTTTTATCGAAAAATTTACAAATTTATCTTGATGGGGAGTCTTGCGATGTTTATATTTGTTTAAGGTCTGGGGAGGAAACTACACAAATAATAAAAAGATACACGTAGGCTATAAGCAAATAAATAGGCCCATACCCCCTTACGATATTTTGTTTTTCTTGTTTGGTAGCTTCTGGATTAAATTGTATAAGACTCCAGTTATCTTTATAAATGGCGAGGCTCATAATTTACTCTTATGGGCTTTGTTCTACGCCGGTAACTTCTGGATTTAATTGCGCAATAATCCAAGGTATAAATGGTGGAGCTTGCAATTTCATCTTGAAACTTTTTGTTCATGGTCTGGTAGCGTCTGCATCAAATATTGTGCACGAACCCAATTCTCTAATATATTGTACAGGAGTCCATTGGCCCAGCTGTTACAGACCCACTCTTAATATTTTGATTTAAGTTAATACAAATAGAAATAAAAACTAATAGTTAAAGCTCCTCCTTGGTCGGTTAAGTGTTAGTCTGCTACCAGTCTGGTCACACGTCTTGAATGTTAATGATTCTCTAGAAATGTAAGCTTAAGGGGAGGTATTTAGTTTATTCTCTAGACCTCCATCTAGCTTAAAATTTAACCCCCTTGACCCCCTTTCAAAATAAATGTGTAATTTTTTTCGGTAGAAAAATGTCCCGGCCGAAGGCCGATTCCTCTTAAATTACAGGCTCGCTATCGCTCTCCAGGAAAAAATCGACACCTAAATGGTACGAAAGGTCTTAAAATTGACAGAAATCGGGCTAACGTTCTTAAAATCGCCAAACTAATGGGGTGAACATCTTAAAAACTCAAAAGCAATGGGGCTAAACATGAGGGAGAAAGAGGTAAAGAAAAAACTCCCTAAAGTGGAAATCTCCCCTTAAAGACAGACTAGGCAAAGATCACAAGTCTATTGCCTAGGCTATCTAAATATTATGTTAAATGTGTATATATATGTTTTGTTTGTCATTATATATTACAGAGGCATATATAAATCTAGCTCGGTAACAGGTGGATGTGAGGACAACTGCATTGTACAGCATCTTTAGTTAGCTGCCGATAACAATGCAAAAGACTCTAGATTACACCAGAATATAGGCGCCTATTGAATACATTACCATAAAGACTCCAGCATACACCAGAATATAGGCGCCTATTGAATACATTACCATAAAGACTCCAGCATACACCAGAATATAGGCACCTATTGAATACATTACCATAAAGACTCCAGCTTACACCAGAATATAGGCGCCTATTGAATACATTACCATAAAGACTCCAGCTTACACCAGAATATAGGCACCTATTGAATACATTACCATAAAGACTCCAGCATACACCAGAATATAGGCACCTATTGAATACATTACCATAAAGACTCCAGCATACACCAGAATATAGGCACCTATTGAATACATTACCATAAAGACTCCAGCATACACCAGAATATAGGCACCTATTGAATACATTACCATAAAGACTCCAGCATACACCAGAATATAGGCACCTATTGAATACATTACCATAAAGACTCCAGCATACACCAGAATATAGGCACCTATTGAATACATTACCATAAAGACTCCAGCATACACCAGAATATAGGCACCTATTGAATACATTACCATAAAGACTCCAGCATACACCAGAATATAGGCACCTATTGAATACATTACCATAAAGACTCCAGCATACACCAGAATATAGGCACCTATTGAATACATTACCATAAAGACTCCAGCATACACCAGAATATAGGCGCCTATTGAATACATTACCATAAAGACTCCAGCGTACACCAGAATATAGGCACCTATTGAATACATTACCATAAAGACTCCAGCATACACCAGAATATAGGCACCTATTGAATACATTACCATAAAGACTCCAGCATACACCAGAATATAGGCACCTATTGAATACATTACCATAAAGACTCCAGCATACACCAGAATATAGGCACCTATTGAATACATTACCATAAAGACTCCAGCATACACCAGAATATAGGCACCTATTGAATACATTACCATAAAGACTCCAGCATACACCAGAATATAGGCGCCTATTGAATACATTACCATAAAGACTCCAGCGTACACCAGAATATAGGCACCTATTGAATACATTACCATAAAGACTCCAGCATACACCAGAATATAGGCACCTATTGAATACATTACCATAAAGACTCCAGCATACACCAGAATATAGGCACCTATTGAATACATTACCATAAAGACTCCAGCTTACACCAGAATATAGGCACCTATTGAATACATTACCATAAAGACTCCAGCGTACACCAGAATATAGGCACCTATTGAATACATTACCATAAAGACTCCAGCGTACACCAGAATATAGGCACCTATTGAATACATTACCATAAAGACTCCAGCGTACACCAGAATATAGGCGCCTATTGAATACATTACCATAAACAATATGACTTGTAAGCACAGGCTTTGAGGCACTGTTCGCCTTGTAACATTTTAGGTGTATAATTAGATTAGTTAACCAAAATAAGACTTCAGAGGCTATCAATCCTTCTGCAACCACAGTGCAAGTCAAAAATAGCTTCAGAACTGGAGCCTCTTCGAGAACTCCATTTCCTTGATTAATTTAAACAGTGACTTGTATGTCGGTTGTTGTAAGCTTCTTATAAAATCTTAGTTATCCGTACTACTAACTCACACTCGAACTGGCTTGTACACTCTATGACATAAATCGTGGCCTTATGTTTAAGGGGGTATGTTACACTTGTTGGGCAATCTCATGTATTCTTAGCCTATTATTTACATTTAAGAGGTTTGTTTATATGTTGTTCGTGGATTCATACTGGGCCATGATTTATGTCTTAAGGGGGATGGGCCGGTTTTCTGGACCACTTTCTCCCTCATGATTAGCCCCATTAGTTTTCAGATGTTAAGATGTTTGCTCCATTATTTAGTCGATTTTAAGACCTTTCGCCCCATTTCTTCGTCAATATTTAGACATTTCGTGCTATTTAGGTGTCAATTTTTTCCCTGGCGAACGATAGTGAGCCTGTAATGTTGGAAGAACCGGCCTTCGGCCGGGAAATTTTTCTACCGAAAAATTTACAAATTAATCTAGAAGGGGGATCTAATGGATTTTTTTTTTAATTTGATGGAGGCCTAGGGAGAAAACTAGAAAAATAATGAATACATGCAAAAATCGACCAAAAAGTGATCCATCCCCCTTAATGTGTCCACACTAAGACATTAATTGTGACCTATGTTTAACACCTTACGAGCGGCCTAGGCGGTAATTTATATGTACCGCCCAGAGGGGTGTTTTTACCCTAAATAGGGTTGTTTACATGATCATTTTCATGCCTAAATAAGACCCAGAGCGTAAAACAAGTATCTATCCCTAAAAGGGCATAAACAGAGCTTTCCAATGACACCCCAACCATCTTTGTACAACCGACCGCTGGTTTTCTTGCAATGATCGCGCAACACGAGTGCAAAAACCATGTAATTAGGTAGTTTCCCTACATAATTCCCTATGTAGCGAGAGCGTGAAGGTGGGGGAGGGTGGGATTCATGTCAGTAGGTCCGCCGTGGTGGTCTGGAGCAGTCATACGCTTGCTACTCTCCTCCCACCACTTATCTCTCTCTCTCAGCAACATTACGTGGTGAAAATGGCACACGACATAAGTTGTGAACCGCCACTTAGTTCATATTTATTTTACACGACATAAGTTGCGCGCCGCCAAAGAAGGGTTAAGATGCTATGTTGTACTGAATAGAATCTTCTTATTAAATGTGTATGTAATATTTGCATTTCGAAGATTCGTTTATGCAATTCGAGGGTTCATTTTAGTCCAGGATATGTGTCTTTGAGCGTAAACTACTCAGCCTAAGATGCCGAACACAGCTCCATAAAACAAAGCCTACAACAAGTGACAGGTTAAGTGGTAGTAATCTTCACGGTAGAGCTATTTGGAAATAACACCTAGCAACAACTTCGGTGATATATAGTGCAGCTCCTTGCAATGGCAGTAAGGGAAGAGAGTAATCATTCCCACCTCTAAATACACTGCCGTGTTATCTGTACATGGCTATTATATAAGAGAAAGTAAAGAACACCGTGAAAAAGAGCTACCGTTTGTGTGTGTGTTTGTGTGTGTGTGTGTGTGTGTGTGTTTACTTTTCATTCAAGACCTCCATCAAGCTCTAAAGAAACATTCCCAAGACCCCCCTTCCGGATAAACTTGTACATTTTTCGGTAGACAAATTTCTTGGCCAACACTTAAAGCGCCAAACTAATGGGGCTAGTGTCTTAAAATCTCAAAAGCAATGGGACTAAATATGAGGGAGAAGGGGAATTTAAATAGTGAAAGAAAAATAGTTACAAATATAAAAATATAATGGCATGTCTGAAGCTTAGTTAGGAAAGCAACAGCCAAAGAGGAAAATAACAGCAGAGAAGATAAACCCAAACACTTCAAGGAGAGATTGATGTGGGAGAGGGAATGAAGAAACAGTAAACACGAGCGATTTTTCCAAAACAAAATTCAGGCAATTGTGGTCTAGCATCGTCTGAATTAAATTTGTATATTATTTCAGTCTCTTAAAATCATATAAACTCAGTCTAGCTGTCACGAGAGATGTTTGCCAGCATTTCTTTCAGGTAATTGTAGTCTAGCATCGTCTGAAAAAAAGTTGTATATTATTTCAGTCTCTTAAAATTATATAAACTCAGTCTAGCTGTCGATCAATATAGAAAAATGCCAAAAAGAAAGTAGTATGACAATAGAAGTTGCTTGTCAAAGACTGACCGGAAAATCGCTGGTGTGACTTCGGTTTACAGGGGATATCATAAAAAAAAAAAAAAAAAAAAAAAAACGCTATTAGCATCTATTAGTGTTGTCTGTCTTTTCTTTCTGGCAACATTTCTGGGATCCTTTGCACTGGAATCGGACACTAGACTAAACATAGACCACATGACCACTTGCAAGTTTCAGGTTATGAAGAAGCTGGAACCGTAAACATCGTTATGTAGCAGAAATATATGAATGATGCAAGTTTGTGATGGAGATAAAGTTTACTGAATATGATTTTATGAACGTGTAGTCCTAGTTGCACTACAAACGTATTTTAGATAGTAATTCTATTAAAAATCAATTTCTACAAGTAAAACTTCCTTATAGTCAGACATTCGGAATTGGTCGATTTAGGGAGAAAAAAAACAACAACATTAGTTTAAAAGTTCACCTAATAAAGTGCCAGATCAGTGTTGACGGTAACAATTGAGGGAAAATAAGCTACGTGTGATACCAGGTTTACAGAAGACCCAGACAGGTGGGAAAGAACGCAGTAAAGGATGAGAAAGGTAAAGAAACTGTTGAAAGAAGCGCATCAGTCGGAGAGTAAACAACCCGGCCGCCAAACAAAAGACGAGTGGAAAAAAAATGGTGTACGCATTGTGGTGAAAAAGTGAAATACAGTATCTTTTGAAAACATCAGAGAAATACTACATTTACGCTGAAAATGCTAACAAAATAAAGACAGACTAGATATATGCAGTTTCCATGTAAATCAAACGTCAGAAAAAAAAAATATTTACATTAACAATACTAGAAAATATTGAGACTAAAGGAATACAATATCTATGTAAATTAATGCACCATAATAACAAAACTAAATATATGCTGAAAATGCTAACATCAAGAACTTGAAAGATAAAAGAAGACAAAAACATGAAAAACACGAACACTCGATATTAAGAAACATGGAATAGATTTTGGATAATAAATGCTGTATGTCCAGCTCAGTAAGAAGGATCATGGACAAATTAAGGGTATGAATTAAATTATTATACGGTAAAAGAAGGACTTAAGGACAATAATATTTACATATAAAAAAAATCGTGACAAACCTCTAATAAGAGAGTGCGAGATAGAAATGGGGGGAGGGGTATATGGAGCAGAAATATACAGACAGGATTAACTACGTATTGAAGACAAATTAAAGGAAAGGTGGCAATTGAAAGAGAGAGAGAGAGAGAGAGACTGATGCGATAGAAGCCGACGAAAAATTCATTAGCCAAGTTCATTATACTATATAATTATATACCAGATGAGCATAAAGCTACACACGAGCGATTAATATGTAAAACTTGCAAAGCAAACAAACCAAGAGAGAAAGAGAGAGAGAGAGCGCGAAGGAAGTCGCCCGGAAAATAGCACCCCAGTTCATCATATTAAGAGGAGGAAGCACTGACAAGGGCACACCATAATAAAAGGTGTGTCGAGGTGCAACAAGGTGGCTTTATATCATAACGGTGGTAGGGTGGGAAGGGGGGGGGGGGGGGCACAAAGGTGAACGTGAAATTGAGTAAAATAAAGCGGGGAAGTAGGTCAACTCAATTAAGGGTCATTTTCATCTTTTTATCTTCAAATATTCTAATTCTGAGTAACATATGTTTTCTAAATATTCTGACTCTTCAGATGACTATTCACCTGAGAAGGGAACATTGCGTAAACTAACTTAATGGCTAAATCATTAAATATTTACAAAGGCAAAGCAACGCAAAATGAAATTACGGCAAATAAATAAAAATAAAAATAAAACAATAACAAAATATAAACAAGATTCTTAGTAAAGGTTCAGTGTGTGTACAAAAACGAAGATGATCAGATAGACGATGTCTTGATAGCGTAATGCACAAGTGCGCGGAATTTCGATGCGAGTATCCTAGGTTCGAGCCCTTAGAGTGCCACATGTATTTGTTGATTTCATTAATTGAGTTTAGAGGTGAAGTTGGTTGGTGGAAAAAAACATAATACTTATAGTAATATGTACGTACAAGCTCCTCTAATCTCGATGAAAACAGGCAATAACGCCCGGGCCCAATGAAACATCGGTTCATCTCACCACAAACCAATACCGAGACTGGAGACAAGAGCAGAATGTTTGTTGTGGGATGAAAGACAAACAAATACGTATGGAAGGTGATAGGGAGTAAATGATCAGTGTTTAATTTATCTTAACCTTTTGTTTATATCTGCTCTATCATCTACTCTGTCCCTCTTTCTGCCTGCTTTTATTATTATTTTCCAACTTAATACACTCAATAGAGGTAGGCCGATACGTAAGCGTCAGAAGAAGTAGTAGAAGGGAAATAGAAAATATTTACAACGAACACTTGCGAGAAGGGGGAACTTCAGAAGAGTCAAGTGGAGGCGTGGGTGAGTGGGGATTAGGCGTGGATAGGAGGTAAGTTAAGATATGAGAGAGAGAGAGATTTGATTTTGATTTTGCCCCGAGGGGCGAGTTTATTGAGCAGCGCCCCCCATCATGTGAGGGGACAACCACTGGTAAGGCGATACATACTGCTCAAAGAGCCACTGAAACAACAGCATCGTCGTCTGGTACATTCATATTTGTGTTTAGAAATCAGGTTGGCATTATTCAGATGTGTTATTATAGTTTCCTCATTTAATTGTCACATGGTCTGTATATACGTATCTCATTAAAAAAAAGAAAAAAAAAAGAAAAAAAAGCAAGCAAGCTTGTAGTGACTGAATTATTAATTGACAGGTTGTAAATAATAGCACTACAGAACTAGTGCAATCGTATGAGGAGACTTCATATTTTCATTACATCAATGGTTATTGAGATCATAGTTAGCTGAATACAATTATTACAAAAATAGGCAATGGTATAAATCAACTGTTACGACCGGGGCTCGTATAAAACAAGGGCTCTTAATCATTGGACTAGAAAGGCTCACAGCCACAACGGTAACACTACATCCAACCCTCGAATTTATAATGCCGGCGCACAAAAAACACCTATACCCTCCAGAGCTAAATCTGCGATAACGGGGTATCCTATAACTCGGTATAAATGCACTACTACTACAGGCTGATGATCTCTGATACAGCTTGATCACAACAACATACAATTACGTTAATAAAGTATACAAGGAAAAAGATAGAAAGCTTAATTAAATCACTGCAATGATTTAATGCAAACTAGAAGAAGGTATATTTAAAGTTACTCTAAACAATAATAAACTGTCACTCCTATATTAAAGAAAGTGAACGAAAGTCCTAAAGCATCGAGCAGGAATCTTCTGAAGAAAGTCTGATGCTGCGTAAGATGATCGAATCGGATTTTGAACTGTTATCTATATAGCAGGAACAAGATATGACAAGTGTAGGGACATACAGGGTTAACTGACACGGGAATAATAATAAATGTGCAATAGTATTGTCTCCAACAACAAAAGAAGTACTTCCTTAGGCAACTCAAAAAGCCTACTCGGGTTGTGCAACTCAACAACAACCAAGGCTTACCGTCAACGTGAATAAAAATGCTGCATACATAACATAAGAGCTTATGATCCTAATCGGGTGTCTGCTAGGCTAATAAAGTCTAGCTGGGATGTCGTAGGCTAGGAAACAATGGCTGAGCAAGCGGCTCGTAGCCTAGCGAGGTCCTTAAGACTGTGCGGCCAAATTACGTTAAATGACGGGGTGCTCTCTTGAGAGATCCAGATCGCTAGTATCTGGTTCTCTCCTGGCGACCCTCTCAAAGTCAAAACAAAACGAGTTAGCACAGTGTTGGGTGGCAGAGGCAAAAGCCCTCACTCGCAACACAGTGCTAAACTCACAAGGTACATAGTCAGAAAGACCACCTAGGCTTCCCACGTCTCCGTTGCGATTGTACAGGCTCCACAAAACCTGTTACACATCGGAAATCACAACACAAGTAGCCTTACCCCTGTCTAGCATTAAATAGTCCAGCAGACAGCCAAGGAATAGGTAGGGAGACACTGTGAGTGTGTCGAACCTCTACAGACAAAATGGTAACCCCTCCAATATGCCTAACTAAACATATAATATCTGAGAGCTTCAGCATATAATACGATGGCCGATATATGAAATCATGCAGAACCAAAGGGGAGTTATGATATTAAATAGAGAGGAAGAATGAGAGGTAAGAAGTTGAGAGAGAGAGAAAGTGCTCTATAGGTAGAAGTCGGGGACAGGTGGCAAGGGATATGTTAAGAGTATGCTGGTCAGGCAAGCTCTGAGGAAATTAGCTCCTCGGGACCCCAGGATCACACAAAGGCATGGTGGTCAGCCAATCACAGGCCGCTACGTCACCAGGCAGCAGGCCTGCAGAAGGCGCCAGGAACCACCAGCCAATCAAAACCGAGAGAAAGGACCACACGGGCGGGAACCTCCTCCGGGAGGGAGGAGGGAGGAGGAAAAGCAACACTCACTACCGTCTCACTGCCCGCTCGCTCTCTCTCTCTCAACTACACTACAATGCATCTTATGTTCAACTCATGATATAAAATATAATGCATTGTCACAGGCGAAAATAAAGACCACTTCTATACTGCCTGTGACATGACGATTCACAAGAAAGAAAGTACAACATTGTAGATAGACTGTAGCCCATTTCACTGCCCTGGCGAGCGCTAGTGGCTACTGGGAGGCGATTCTGCCAACGCTGGCAGGCGTCACACAACATAATACATAATTTAATACAGACGGACATAATCATGATCCGGTTCGTTGTGCACTGGGAGCTAGAGAGAGAGAGAGTGTGTGAGTGTGTGTGTGTGTGAGTTAATCGCATTATTGTGGTGAATCCTCCCCAAGTACAGTTGCAATCCCTAAAAGTAAGCCCCCCTCGACTCGAGAAATATTGGTATCCCGGGTCTTTCTGGATGACAGGTAAACGTGGCACAAACGATTACACTCCGCTCCGATTTAGCACAGGTGGCTTGAACAGCAAAATGAACCCTTGATGGTTTTGATGTATCAACGTTAGTTTTTGCTTTCCATTGCTATCAGTTATTTAAAGGTCAGCCAAATAAAATATTGCACAATTATTTGTGTATAAACACAATTCACAAATACATTTCTCATACGCCTATATTTAGCTTGAAACGCATGAAATTTGAAATCCCATTCTCGACTAACTTAACTCTTTCAAGATATACGATGTATTTTAACCGTTTGTTCTTGTTATCACAACTCCATGTTATGCAACTTGTGGAAGATCTGTTGGTATTACAAGGAAAAGACTCATTAAATCCTTTGACTTCCATGCTACTCATCAAACTATAAGCGGAATAAACTGTCAAAAATGCGTCGTGATCCACAAGGGGATAACTTCTAAGGTATAAACTTAACGTTTATTAATATTCCATCAACTTCCTTCAATCATTATGTTGTTTAATAGGCCTAGTGCAGATTTCCGTGTCCAGTTATACAACTTGAAGTAATTTACAACCTGCGAAAATAAGAAACATACTGTGGTTGTAGTAAACCACAAAAGGTTCATATGGCTGTTCGAACTTCTGTTTCATTTGAGCGGAGTGTGTTCGTTTGTGCGTTCCCAAGTTTACCCGTCGTTCAGAAAGACCCTAGCTAATTTTATTGTTAGCATCGAGGGGGGCTTACTTTTAGGGATTGAGACTATACAGTACATCACCTTCTAACCTGTAATTGGTTACAGGTTACCTGCTAATTGGCCACTTGCGAGTTTCAGGCTATAAGGAAGTTGGACCTGTAAACATCGACGGTAAACAGAAATGCAATAATAATGTAGGTTTCTAATGGCTCAAGAGTATGTTGAATTGGATTTTCTGTATTTATAAATGTACTACAACCGTATTTTAGCTGGTAATCCTGTTAAATATCGATGTGTACAGCTCCAACTTCCTTATAGCCTGAAACTCGCAAGTGGTCAAATGGAGTATATAATAAAGAGCCCATGTTTTCCTCCTTTCAAAACCAAGACTTTGAGCATACTGTACACATTTGAACACTTAAGGGGAGATGGGCGTATTAATCTGGTCACTTATGTATCTTTTAATATAATAATGGCCCCCCCCCCAAAAAAAAATGCAACTTCATGGATAGACAGATGAGAAAATGACTCATTCTTCCTCATAAACATGGTTGATTGCAAAGGTAAGTGAAAAGACATACATAATATTACATATACACAGTACATACCCATGACGTGCTCATTTCAACAACTCAAATGAGCATTAGGCTACCCTTAATACAAAACAAAACCAACAACAGAGCTAATGGCCCTTACTAGGCTACTTGTTAGAACAAAAATAAGTCAACAATAAAAAACATGTTCATACAAAATATTACATGATGTATAGGCACACGTTTACATGTAAACATATATATCTAGGATATAATATTCAACAATAACCTCTTTTCAGGCTTATTGGCAAACATTCACATACTATGACGAACTGAACAGCGAACGAAAAGAATAACACGCAATCCAACCTCGCGATCTTCACCAGCACAGTGGATGAAAGTGGATGACAGTAAATAATATAATAAGCATAACGACGGAGATCTTCACCAGCACAGTGGATGACAGTAAAGTGGATGACAGTAAATAATATAATAAGCATAACGACGGAGATCTTCACCAGCACAGTGGATGACAGTAAAGTGGATGACAGTAAATAATATAATAAGCATAACGACGGAGATCTTCACCAGCACAGTGGATGACAGTAAAGTGGATGACAGTAAATAATATAATAAGCATAACGACGGAGATCTTCACCAGCACAGTGGATGACAGTAAAGTGGATGACAGTAAATAATATAATAAGCATAACGACGGAGATCTTGTGGTTCACGACAGGCACATTGGTAGGTACACATTCATTCATTCTCTCTCTCTCTCTCTCTCTCTCTTTCTTCAACTTTAGCTCCATCTCATACTGCCAATTCACGTCTCTCTCTCTCTCTCTCTCTCTCTCTCTCTCTCTCTCTCTCTCTCTCTCTCTCTCTCTCTCTCTCTCTCTCACTTGCCGTCAGAGGAGACAGTGATAAGAGAGCGATGACGAGGATGATGACGGTGAGGTAACGTCTGGGTCTTTTGTGGCCACAGAGATGATGGACTTATCAATTACTTTAGCCTCAAGGAAAGGAAATGGTGATGTGTATAAAAATGAAGATAATCGTGAGTTAATGGTATAACTATGAATATAAATAAGTTCGGTAGTATTACAATTAATATAATTATGAGCTTAGTATAAAAATGAATATAATTATGAATTAAATGCAAAAAAAATACTATATTTATGAGTTCAGTTATATAAAATATATAGCATTATGAATTCCGTACATAAAATATATGAAAGATTTACTTAAATATAATGAAATAGGGTAGTATGCACCAATTTATAAAACAGACCAATATATTCAAAACAGTAAAATAAGAATTCATTGAGAAATAGGGGACCAATATACTAAAATAGAACGTTAACAATCGCCTGAAGCGATGACAACGTAAGACACGATTTAAATATATATGAATGGACATGCATTGAAGAATATAGAAGTCCATTCGTATTATTTACGAAGTCGAATATGAATGCATAGAATCGAAGAACACAAATAATGTAATGGCTACAAATATATATACTGGTACCTACCCACAGGTTAGAATTAAGTTCAATCAACTATGCAAGGGTCAATTAATCTGTTTCAGCCCTACTAAAATAAAGTTTTTGAAATAATGAAACACAAAACTACTAAATTACTGAATTCTCATAGCACTAGTACGCAATCCAAATGTTTAAAATACTATATGTTGGGTACACTGCTGTAGATTCACGAGGTAAATACATTGCCACAACTAAGAGGATTTACCTACAGCAACCACGAAATGTTGTAACCTCATCTTCACAATCTCAACTTAGCTATATATTACTAAAACAAACAATTAGTACTTCGACGCTTTTGCAACCTTGAGTGGTAAAGCTTCAATAAAGTGTATTATTGAGTATTCTTTGTGTACATTAAACAATAGCAAATTTAATAGTGTGAGCAACCACAACTTTTGGAAGCGAGGACATGATAGAGAAGATACTGTACATGATTGACAATAAAGCTGGTTGACAAAGGATAATAGAAGATCACAAAGGGTCATGTCAATAGAGGAAAGCAGAAGGGGTCCACAAAGAGGATGATGGCGAAGATAGGCCCCTTGTCCCTATTCACTGGAGAGGCACGAGAGAGGGACGATAATAGCCCAACAATGGCCGGCATTATCCCTTTTCGGGGCTCCTGGGTGAATAGGTGGATTGCGGACTTGGTTGAGGTTTATGAACGTCTTTTTTATAATGGTGTTTGTTGTTTGTAGTAACCTACTTTGATGATAGTATTTGCTTGGTCTTTGACAGTTTGTATACAGTTAGATTGTCTCATAGAACTGGCAACATTTTGAGAATATATGTATATACTTGCTCTGTGACGTTAAGTAGCAACCATTTTGTTAAACTGACAAAATAATATACAAACGTATTCAGAATTGATTCGTCGAACAAAACAAAACAAAAATCCATAAAAACACTTGATATGATAGTATTGTCCAATACCCAACTTGAAAACAACTGTGACAAATAGCTCTTACTGAAAGTAATGGAGAATGTGGCATTATGGATACTTAAACTGGGACATGTGAAATAGGTACCGGTACTATATAGTTGAACCCTCATATTTCACAATAAAGGCCTCTAATGTGGTTTACGGTATACACTGGGTGGTGGAATGTCGTGTATGTGGCATGTTATGACGATACATTCAATGTGTGTGTCCACCACTGGCTGGTGAAAACTGTGGAATGAAAGGGACGCCTGGATTGAGACGAGTGATTTATGATGTCTGTGAGGGTATAATGATTGTGTGGGCCAGAGGAAAGATGTGGTTGGGAAGGAATGCGTAAAGTGAGCATTTATGTGGCTATATGATGCTTGATACGAGAGAATGATGTGGGTCTGATTGATAGCTTGGGTTAGAAAAACATGTAGATTGAGACACGTGAATCATGTTGGCTGTTTGGAATCATTGATTATTTGGATCTGATGAATAATGGGGCATGGAAAGAAGTTGAAGATTGAGACCTATGAACTGCCATGATGGTGTAATGGTTGGAGTGTTTATGACCTGTATGTGGTAACACCAGGTTCGAATCCCGGTAGGATCACATGTTTTCATTAGTTTCATTGTTGGAAATTTGGTGTTGGGTGTGAAATTAATATATTCGATTATGTTACCTGTGTGGATGTAATAATTAGGGTATATGGGTCTGATGGAGAATGTGGAATGGAGAGAACGTGTAGATTGAGACAGATGACATAATTATAATCTATCTATCTATCTATCTATATGCTCAGGCCCAATCCCCATTTTGGGGGTAGCCGACTCAAAACAGAGCAAGAACAGGGAAAAATTATAATGCTTGTGTGAATATAAAGATCATTTGGGCCTGACGAAGAGTGTGTAATGGAAGGTTCATGTAAGTTAAAATACACGTGAGTTATCTTCTGCTTGGAAATTATGCTTGATAGAAGATGATTACGTGAATCTAATGGAGGATGTGGAATGAATAAAGCGTACGGAATGAAGCTGGTGGTATATGTGGTGTAAGTGAATGAAGCTGGTGGTATATGTGGTGTAAGTGAATGCATGATGTTTAGCCAAATATTTGATGGTTGTGCGTATAGATTACCTTTTGAAGATTATGGCGTATTTGATGGTTGTGCGTATAGATTACCTTTTGAAGATTATGGCGTATTTGGACAGTTTATTCTGGCTATCATTAGCCGATTTTACACAGTTCAGGAAGGATCTGTGGAAATTATAATGGTAAAGTATATCTCAATTAACCCTCTGACTTCCATATACCCTTCTTAATCTGAAAAGAATCGTCTAATAATAGCCGGAAACCATAAAATAATTACGCAATCGTATCTTGAGAGGGATAATGAATGCAACAAATGGGCCTTTAGTAAAGTATACGGCGTTGGATACATGAATGAAAATAATATTTTGGCTAATAGACCATTTCATTCAGATTAGAAAGGGTTTATAGAGGGTCGAGATAGTATGTACCCAACAGATCTTTTCTAAGCTGCATAGGCTAATATCGTTTAATGATAGCCAGAATAAACTGTCAAAACGCGGCATAATCCTCAAAGAGGTAAGAATGCCACCCCTAGATTGATAACACTGGCTAATATGTGTGCGTCCTATAGTCTATTCATTTTAATTAGGTACAAAATATTGACCATTAATGTCTATGATGGAGTAATCGAAGTCATATTTCTACCATTTGGGAAGATTCAGCCAGGGAATAGGTGTGAAAAACTACAACCCATTTGCTCTAGCCCTTTTTGAGTTATAGAGGTTTGTGGTCTACATTTTTGCCCAACTTAGAATGAACGGATTATAGTGATGGTAATGGGAGAATAGTGTACAGGGACGCGGAATAGATTGGAATGTGTGATATGGAGGATAGTCAAAATGACGTAATGACAATGGCATGTATCTTTAAGTGACCATACATTTGGTGGAATGTAAAGGATGAGAGAAAGATGTATGCTAGCTATACGATGCGGTGAATTGACACTTGCGAGTTTCGGGCTATAAGGAAGTTGGATTTGTTTACATCCATTTTTAGCAGAATTACCCGCTAATTTATGATTTTAGTGCAAATACAAGTACATAAAACTAAGAATAATAAATTTTATATCCTTCACAAACTCACATAACATTTGTATTTCAGCAAAATATCGATGTTTATGGCTCCAGCTTCCTTATACCCTGAACCTCGCAGGTGGTCAATTACACTGTTAGGAATCTGAATGGTAATTTCCAGCCCTAAATATTATTGTAGATGAATATCCTTGTCTATAAGTGATTTACGAAAACGATTGAATACTATTAGAGAACAAACTAGTGTAAAATGCTGGTAAAGACCTGCAGGTAGTTCGTACATAATTATTATAATACTAATTATAATGGCAATAAATAATAGTTCAGGTGTTTCGACACAGATGATGTATAAAATAATAAAATTCATTATTAAAAATTTGGAGAGAAAAAAATCCATAGAATGAGAGAGAGAGAGAGAGAGAGAGAGAGAGAGAGAGAGAGAGAGAGAGAGAGAGAGAGAGAGAGAGAGAGATCAAGGAAGGGAAGAGGAAGCAACATTACACCTCATCGTGCGACCTTCGTGACCCTGAGTGAGGTATATATATATATATATATATATATATATGTTGTGTGTGTGTGTGTGTGTGTTTATAGACCGAAATGTGGATGACGAGTCTATAAATAAAACAAAATAATCGAACTAAGCTATATCACTTATTAATAATTATAGCCTATGCATATTGAAAAACAAAGACAAACGCTCCCCTAACTTTTACAAGACTCATCGCCTAATATTTACCCACTCTCTATACCGTCCTTTATTATCAGAGCCTCTTTCCTCACACCGAAAATCAACACCTTATGCATTACGCCACGAAAACAGTTAAAGAATGGTGGACACTGCCTACGATTTATTATGCAACTTCGAATCCTGCATATCAATCTAAGCATGTACACACATCCCAACTGCAGCTCACGTAGGCTATGCAAATGTGAATGGAAAGAGCAATTAATGGGGCCTTAACCACTAGGGAAGTCCTCTCGATAAATTACTCCTGAGCCAAATTCAATTATTATGTTCTATCCAACAACCAACTCTACTCCTAAAATCGATTAATGAAATATTACACACACATGTGGCAGTCCGTGGATTCGAACCCAGGATGCTCACACCGAAAATCAACACCTTATGCATTACGCCACAAAGACAGTTAAAGAATGGTGGACACTGCCTACGATTTATTATGCAACTTCGAATCCTGCATATCAATCTAAGCATGTACACACATCCCAACTGCAACTCACGTAGGCTATGCATATAAGACCTTTCATATCATTTGGGTGTCATTTTTTTCCCGGCGAGCGAGAGCGAGCCTAAAATTTAGGAGGAATCGGCCTTTAGCCGGAACATTATTCGATAGAAAAATGTACAAATTTATCTCAAAGGGGGTTCTTGGGGCTGTTTCTTTTAAGCTTGATGGAGGTCTAGGGAGCAAATAAATAATACATAAATAAATAAATAAATAAAGTGATAATAAGAAGAAAATAAAAGTAAATATATAAGTAAAAACCTCTTCTTACCCGAGCCTCTTCTCCATCCCTCCCTGCCTATCTCGTGTGAAGTGGAGGCAATTGAGATTCGGCTCGTCTGTCTGTTCGGTAGCCTGTATTTGTGCTATGTGGGAATTTTCACTTCATATCCTAGGGTACGTGGGAGCAAGGTTAAGAGATACAACAGGTTGGCGCACGCGCAGCCTGCTGACGTCACGAGGCTGGACGAGAGAAAGAAAGATAGAAAAACGCTCGCCTGCCAGCCAAACTGCTGCCACTAGACCAGGGTGTCCAACTCCAATATGCGGGCCTCATGCGGCCACCAGTTTGGCCAAGTAGTGTCAAATATTGTTTGTTTTTTTCTAGAAATCTAGACATAATTATTATTTCTTAAATATATTATATGTTGGTACTATATTAACTTAAGTTCTAATTCTAGGAAGTATTTGTGAGAGTAAGAAGCTTTTAAAGTAGATAGGCCATATGCAGCTTCACGCGATCTTATGTTCTTATGTAATTGGGGTTGGGTGTGACAGGGATCTGCCTTGTGAGGGCCGATCAGCCTTTTGCAGACTCCCATTTTCTTGTTCTTATGTTCATTCATTAGAGAGATGCAGAGTTAGAGGGGATTTGATAGAGGTGTTCAAGTGGGTTAGTGGGATTAATAGGGGACATGACAAATGTATTAAAGCTCAGTGATAGCGAAAGAACTATAAACAAAAAATTCAAATTAGATACATTTCGTTTCAGAAAAGATATAGGCCAATAGTGGTTTGGTAACAGAGTTGTAGATAGGTGGAATAGGCTACCAAGTGCTATAGTGGGATCAAGAACGATAGAGCTTTAAGATAAAATTAGATAGACATTTGGACGAGATGGGTCTCTGTAACGAGTGCAAGACTAATTTATTCAACCTTTCTATATATGGAAGATATATAATATTATGGATAATTTTGGTCATTCTTCGTTGTACTGACTCCAAATAAACTATATATGTCCATTCTGTAATGAGGACATCAAATTTGAACAGCATAATCTGAACCTGGTATATACCGGTATACACACATACATACAAATAATTACATTCCGTAAAACTAGGTCGCTTCGGACTTGGGTCGTAACTTCGGACATCGGCGATAATAAGTAATTAGCCATTGTCATATAATGGAAACGCTTTTTATTTTTTATTTTTATTTTTTTTATTTTTTGTGGGGTCCGTTTAGAGAAATGGCAAAGGAAGAGCATGTAAAAGCCCTAGGGAACTGACATGAGTATATGTACACGACAAAAATATTATATACAGTACCGGTATATATATGACGAAAATTTGTACATTTTTCGTTACCCTGCCAAACTTCTATCACCCTGAAGAAATTGGTTTGTATGAATGATGTTGTGACTGATATAATGTTGTAGTAAAATTACCAGAGACAACATCCACCAAAGGAAATTTGTTACACTTGTATAACGCTCTAGCTAGAACACTATCATTTAACCTATTGTGTTTTCCAAAAAAAAAAAAAAAAATGGTAACTTCGGACATGGAACAAACAAATCGTTTGTTATTATTTGCCCAATGATAATAATGCATAATACTTGTCCATCATTATAATGGTGGTTAAAGATCAAATAATCATTCTCCGAGTCCAAAAACCCATAAAAATATGATAATATGCTAACCGATTTATGTATTTAGGATAATTCTGGATATATAATATATATAAATTAGAGAGGCATATATCTTGTCCAAAAAAAAAAAAATTAGTTATTGATTTGACAGCATTGGTTATTTTTCCTGCTCAATATTTTCTAAGAGTGAGTTCAATGCCTAACGAGAACAGATCCAAAAAGAATATTTGTTAAACATCCTATATAACCCCCTCCAATACTAATTATACAGGCCTAAAAGTATTGACTGTGCATTTTCCAGTAAGACATTGGACAGGAATAAGCAGCAATAATAAAATATTCATATAAAAAAAGTAGGAGCCGAAAAATGAATGAAATAAAACCACGAACATACGTCCGAAGTTCCCCTCCGCTTGTCCAAAGCTATCCCAGCTTTCTTGGCAATCATTTTCCATAAGAAATCACTGTATGTCCGAAGTTATCCATACATGTCCGTAGTTAGCCACTTTTCAAGATGACTTCGGACACCATTTAGGATAAGGATAGCTCTCTTATTATGGGGGATAATTTTAGGAGGCTTCCTGGATTACCGCGCACTATCACCACACATCACTTGACCTATAATGTGTTTACAGTCAGGAGATATCGTTAAAAAAACTCGAAAAATTTCCGAAGTTACACGGTTGTACGGTTCATAGCCTACATACTGCACATATATATATATATATATATATATATATATATATATATATATATACAGTACATATATATATATATATATATATATATATATATATATAAATAATGCATCCAAAATGCATCCAACAACTTGACAATATAAAGGCATTTTGTTCAGTTAAAATAGAAGAGCTGAACTTTCACACGGCATTATACAGTAGTTATAGCATCACGGTATTAAGTAAAAGAAAACGGAGGATAGTGCTGGCTCGGCTGCTCCTTTGAGAATGAATGGTAAACAGTCGAGTGACCTCCGACCCTTCCAGCCTCGTGACGTCATGCGCGAGCGGGTACGAGTTGGAGTGACCCCATGCTCCAACCTGTTGTATCTCTTAACCTTACGTGGGAGGGGGAGCGTATATGTTAGTGAGTTCGTGCATAGGTGTACCCGGAAAGGGTAAGTTCATTATTTAGGCTATGTAAAATCGTGTAGTGATAGCTATGCCTTTCTTTCTGTTTTATTCACCTATGTTCACCTATGTGGAGTTCGCCACTCTTGCTAGTGCAGTGGTTCCCAACCTTTTTGTTCCTCTGTACCACTTGGGCATTCTGATAGGTAACCATGTACCCCTAACAATTTAGGATAAAAATGGATAAAATTATGTAAATTTTATATTATTTTATTATGAAATATGTATGTGTAGACTACATAGGGATCTTAGTATTGATATTATCAATAAAATGAACTCAGTGACTATAAAATATTTTGATCTGTCACATACTCGGACATTATCGGGCGGTACTGCAGCTGTCTCGAGTTGGTATACATACCTGATTGTTTCACGTCCAATACAGATTGTGGGCTGCAGGAAGTCACAAAATAGTGAAAAAAATGGAATAGTCACCTCACTAATATAATTTTAAGGGAAGGATGTAGTATCCAGGTGTACGGTCTGACGGTCGTCATGTTTACACAAGTCAATCGCTCGTGGTTAAGTTCCCGTATATTGTTTCTGTTATTTGACCCCTGCTGGCAATATATATGATGATGACAATAAGTCATGGGGGTTGAGGGGGGCAAAAACCTATTATTGTATCCCACGGCTGTCAAAATAGATGGGAACATGTTTGCGATCGTCCGCGTAGTGTAAGGCGGGCGGTCCACCCGGTAACTACATTCTTGCCAATTTTAATATAAGTTTTGCTTACTGAAATGAGTAAATTGATAAAAACACAACTTTGTGCAATCTGCCTGTAGGTTAGAACACCATGTTTTGTACACTATGGTTATTCTCTCAGACCCCTATTTACCCCCTGAGAAGTGCAAATGTACCCCTGGGGGTACATGTACCCCAGGTTGGGAACCCTTGTGCTAGTGGCACCGAAGAGCGCACCGCCCTTCGTTGTTGTTTGAGAATTGGTGCAGCAGACTATTCGAAGAGGTGGAGCGCACCCTTGTGAAGATGGGCTCGTCTGGCACTTTTTGTAGTTCGACATCGAGAGCTCTCTTGAAGCTGTCTAACGAGACACCTCTCATGTCTCACTCGCCGCGGGAGTTTGTTGAAGAGACGTGCTCCTCTATGTGATAACCAGCCCTCTCGCAGAGAGCCCATAGCCCCCCGATTTATCATCTTGGGGATATCGCATTCCCAGCCTCTCCTATCATTGAATTTCATTGTTATTGGTGTATGTAGATTTGGTACAAAACCCTCTGCGATTTTCCACGTATATATTATTAAGTATCGTTCCCTTCTACGTTCCAACGAATACAGTTTGAGTGATTTTAAGCGATCCCAATAGTGTACCTGTTTTACTGAGTTTATATGTGAGGTGAAGTTCCTTTGTACACTTTCTAAGTCATTAATTTCACCTAATTTGTATGGGGATGTTAATACGTTACAGTATTCTAGCCGCGGTAGCACCAGGGATTTGAAGAGTGTTATCATAGGCAATTCACCGCGAGTTCTAAATGTTCGTAGAATCCAACCTGTTAGCCGTTTCGCAGCTGCAACTTTGACCTGGTTATGTTCTTTGAATCCCATATTTTCAGACATTATCACCCCAGTCTTTCACATTGTCTTTACGTTCTATTATGTGATTGGATTCTGTTATGTAACTTGTGCTCTTTTTAACGAAATCCTTATCTCCGTATCGTATGTAATTGAAATTTGTCTTCATTAAATTGCATGTTATTTTCCCTGGTCCAATGGAACACCTTATTTATGTCCTCTTGCAGCCTGCCCGTGTCTTCCTGTGTCTTTACTATCATACTCAGTTTCGTGTCATCCGCAAAGGAGGATACTGTACTGTGTCTTGTGTTGGCATCTATGTCACTTATTAGAATGAGGAAAAGCAGGGGCGCTAGTACTGTTCCTTGGTGAACTGAGCTTTTGACGTCTGAAGGCTCAGATGTTACTTGGCTTACTGCTACTGATTGTTTTCGGTTCACGAGGAAGTTGTATATCCACCTTCCGATTTTACCTGTTATCCCTTTTGCTTTAAGTTTGTGTGCAATAATACCGTGATCACATTTATCAAATGCCTTACCAAAATCGGTGTAGATGACGTCCACATTTTTCTTTTCTTTTAGGGATTTAAGAATTCTGTCGTAGTGTTCCAATAGTTGCGAGAGACATGATCTTCCTGCTCTGAACCCATGTTGACCAGTGTTGTGTAGTTCATTTTTTTCCATAAATGTTGAGATTTTGCCTCGCAGGACTCGCTCGAAAATGTTAATGATGTGGGCAGTCAGAGCTACTGGGCGATATTAGTTGTAGGAATTTAGAGTTCGTGCATATGTGTACTTAATGCCCATAAAGAGAAAAGATCATTATTAACACCTTACGAGCGGCCTATGCGGTTTATTTATATGTACCGCCCAGCGGGTTTTTTTTAGCCAAAATAGGGCTGTTTACGTGATCATTTTCATGCATAAATAAGACCCAGAACGTAAAACAAGTACCTATCCCTGAAAGGGCATAAACAGAGCTTTCGAATGACACCATAACGATCCTTTTATGATGGCTAGTTTTCTTGCAATAACCGTGCAACGCGAGTGCAAAAAGCATGTAATTAGCCACTTTCCCGATACAATTCCTTATATAGCGAGTGAGAGAGGGAGGAGGGAGCTGGGATTCGTGTCAGTATGTTCGCCGCGGTGGTCTGGAGCAGTCATACGCTCGCTACTCTCCTGCCACCACTTGTCTCTCTCTCTCAGCAACATTACGTGCTGAAATTGCCACTCGACCTATGTCGAGCGCCGCCACATATTCCAGCTTTATTTAACTCGACTTATGTGGTGAGCCGCTAATTAAGGGTTAAGGTTATGCAAACTCGTCTAGTGGTAGCAACGATACAATTTTCTTTCTAATAGTTGTCGGAATTTATTCCTGCCTCTGAAGTAAACATAAACAATAAAGTACAGTAAAAGTAAACCGTAATTTGGGCAATATAAATGCATTGGCCACCCTTTCGGGGATCATGATGTCTGGCAATAGATAGATAGCCTGTCTCTTTCCTGTCCATTGTCACGTCTTGTCATGTCGTGCCAGTGGATGTGGTTTATGAAGATACCGTATTCATATTTCATAATTATCAAGTGCATTGTACTTTTACGTAACACCACATATGACAGAGGACCTTTCATAAAGTTGATGCAGTCGAGTGCAGGAGTCAAGGCGATGTCACACAAACGGTTTTTCGAGCAATATGTAAGAGCAATTATGGTATGGAAACTTAAAAATTTAAATTTGACCAGAATTCAGCCACCTAACGGAATCCAGTGTCAGCTACCAATGAAAAAGAAACACATAACATTGTTGCTCATCGAAAATTGCCGGAAAAAAGTGCTCGTGTGACATCGCCTTGATCTTAAATTAATTTAAGAGACAAGGCATGATAGTTAATTTGTAACAACATGAAATAGAAACAAAGTGAAAGAAACCTATGGCATCATGGAACATTAGAGATTTTGAGTTTTGTCAGATGTTCGCATATACGTTTGTAATACTGATGGTTTGGTAGGTACAGTTATAGGTAGGCTAGAACTCGTGACCCCTAACCTCTGTAACTCAGAAGGGGCTAGAACAAATGGATTGCAAATTTCCACATCTATTCCCTGGCTGACTTTTCCCAAACGATAGAAATATTAGCTCGATTACCCTAGTCTTCTATGAGTTATGAGAGGTTTAGGTTGGGAGTTGTGGTCTACCTACAATGAACGCTTAGGTTCCACTACTTATGATTAGAAGAATGACAATAGCAACTAATTTTCCAGTTACAAAGGCTCTCATTTAGGGTTTTTGGCGGGGTTATGACTTGGATTGTGCGTGCGTTAAAGTGTGTGAATCAGTGAACGTCTTCGTGACAGCTCAGGGGACCACAACCTAAATGATGCGAAGGCAGACAGACTCAGGTGGATCAGGAAGTAATTATGGGAAAGAGGGTATGAAGTGCATGTAGCCAAGCCATGAACCTAGGACTAAAATTGAGGAGATTAATAATAATAATAATAATAATAATAATAATAATAATAATAATAATATTAACACCTAACGAGCGGCCTAGGTGGTAATTTATATGTACCGCCCAGCGGGGTGTTTTTACCCTAAATAGGGTTGTTTACGTGATCATTATCATGCCTAAATAAGACCCAGAGCGCAAAACAAGTATCTATCCCTGAAAGGGCATAAACAGAGCTTTCCAATGACACCCCAACCATCCTTGTACGACCGCTAGTTTTCTTCCAACGATCGCGCAACACGAGTGCAAAACCATGTAATTAGGTAGTTTCCCTACATAATTCCCTGTGTAGCGAGTGCGTGAGGGTGGGGGAGGGTGGGATTCATGTCAGTAGGTCCGCCGCGGTGGTCTGGAGCAGTCATACGCTTGCTACTCTCCTGCCACCACTTATCTCTCTCTCTCAGCAACATTACGTGCTGAAAATGGCACACGACATAAGTTGTGAACCGCCACTTAGTCCAAATTTCTTTCACACGACATAAGTTGCGCGCCGCCAACGAAGGGTTAATAACGTTCAGTTCTGTTTCTCAATTATATTGTTTTATGTGCACGAAGGAGATAAAAAGCAATATAAGGGTAAATATATGGGTAAAACCTGTCTTTATTAACACTCTGATTCATACACCCTTCCCAATCTGAATAAAATCGTCCAATAATAGCCAATAATAAAAGAGAAATACATAATCAAATCTTGAAAGGGTATAGGATAATATATGGTCATGTATAGGCCTACATCAAACAATCGTCTCGTCCTGTCGGGGAATCCAACCCCGATTATTTCGATTACGAACCAAATAAGGAGACAAAAAATAATCGTATATATATACAGTATATATATATATATATATATATATATATATATATATATATATATATATATATATATATATATAATACAATTAAATTACATTAAATTAAAACAATATAGAACGGTGCGAGATGTGGGAAATGTGAGGGAGTGAGGTGCGGGAGAGGTCACACGGGGTGAGGGAGGCGGGGTCAGGGATCAAGTCTTCCCTCCACTGATTCAATCCAACAGTTCACACTCTTATCGACCCCCCCCCCCCCCCCACACACTGCATCCATCTCACTTGCGCTAGACTCTATTCTTTTGAACATTAACCTCTATAACTCACAAACGACTCGAGTAAATCGAGCAAATATTTCTACCAGTTGGGAGGGGTCGGCCAAGGAATAGGTGTGGCAATTTACAGCTCATTTGCTCTAGCCCTTTTTGAGTTACAGAGGTCAGAGTTCACGATTTCAGGGCTATCTACTTGGTAATTTTCTAGTTGTAAGCCTCGTTATGCCTGTAGGCTACCTGTATTCGGCAAGGGACAATAACACACAGGAAGCTATATGTTCTGTAAAAAGCCTAACGTTCCTTTTGTTGAGGGCTAACGGTTTATATTATGGATTTTTTATTTTGAGAGAGAGAGAGAGAGTGTGTGTGTGTTTGTGTGTGTGTGTGTGTGTGTGTGTGTGTGTGTGTGTGTGTGTGTGTGTGTGTGTGTGTGTGTGTAGACGTTGAACTTGTGAATGATTACTGAGGTTGAATCCTCATTAATTTCACCAGTCTCCAACGAACCCCTGCAACACCATCCAACATCAGAACACAATTATGTACTATACAGTATATGGCGAAAAGAGCAAAATACTAATGGTTGTGTTTGTGGGAACAGTATCTAATCAGTCTAATTAACTCACTCAGACTAATTAGGTAAAAGCCTTTAACCCACAGAGAGACACTGGGTCGCCATTGCAGACAGATAATTAAATTAACCCCTTCAGCACCATGCCGCCTTTTTACCTTTGGTTCTGGCTATAACTAAATTATATGTATGCAGTTTAAGAAGGACTTATGTTACTAAGAGGGTTTATTGAGATCGGATTTACCCATTTAAGTCTCATAGGTAAGATTACAAACCAAAGGAAATCGTCTAATGGTAACCAGCATATAATGAACGTTACGTAATGGTGGTGAAGGGGTTAAGGGTGAGTGTTAAATAGCCTTCCTAGCATCCAGCGAGAAGTGTCGAACCAAGACCCACTTAATTGAAACCATAACACGTTACCTGTAAAAATAAATTGATGCTGATCAGAAAATATTTCGATTTCGGGTTTGTGTCATTGATCCATTAACCTGTTGACATGAATGAACTGACCCAAAAGTTGTAAATACATAGGAAACCAATATAATTGGGGAGTAATATATAATAATGGTAAGAATTGTTGTAGTTGTTGTCTTAAAAATAGACATATGAATGAAGAAGTACGGAAGTGATGTGATGTAGATGTGTTGAAGTATGAAGAGGAACATTTTGAGGCGGTTCGGTCATGTTGAGCGTATGGTGAATGAAAAAATTGCTAAACGAGTGTATGAGAGTGTGGTGGTAGGGTAAAGAGGGAGAGGCAGACCGAGGGTGTGATGGAGGGATGGAGTTGAGAGGCGTGCAAGTAGTGTTGAGTGGGAGGGCGCCAGCTGACAGATGAACAAGAAGGTGATTCATTCGTGTCCACCCACTTTGTCGCCTTGTCGCCTAAGAAGGACTGCTAGTGATTCATACTTACAACAGATGGCGACACTTTACCTGTGGCGACTTTCGTGATGTTTACGTTAGCATAAATGACTAGACTTTGCAGGGCCCGGCAGATTAAATTGACCGTTTCCTCATATACTGCAACATATTTTCTTTTGTTCTCCCTTACCTGTCATTTCCATCCATTTTTGCCGTCTTGCTGACTAATCCACGTCCTTTCTCTCCATGTACAAATCTTTGTTTCTGTCTTCAATCCTTGTAACTAATCTGTACTTGCTTGCAAATGTGAGATATATGTCTTTAATTCTTGTAAATAGTATCTTTGTCACTGGCCAATCAAGCAGTCTGTCTATCTATATTCTATCAGGCTATCCGTTTATTTACCTATGTCATAATGTTGGGCAAACTTAACACAATAGCAAGGCCAGCCCTCCACCTTTAACTTTTCAACTTTGCACTTTCTTACCTCCTTTACTTCTCTCTCATTCTAAGACACCTCTCACCTCCCCATTCTGCCTATCCTCCCTCAAACATTAACCTAACTTTGAAACCCTTGTATAGCGAACACAATATAACAAGCATATGGTATCCCTATCAATATACCTATTGTAGAGTTCGCTGGTTTAGAACGTTAAAAATCAGATATATAAAATGTAAACTTAAACCATATTTTTAAGGAGTGAGGTTGGTTATTCTGGACTCCCTTCTCTCTCATGTCAAGCCCAATTACTTTTGAAATTTTAAGACGTCCGGCCAAGTAGTTTGGCGATTTTAACAGTTTTCGTCCCATTTCGTTGTCAAATTTAAAACCTTTCGTTCCATGTAAGTGTCGTTTTTTTTTCCTGGCGAACGATAGCGAACTTAAGAGGAACCGGCCTTTGGCCAAAAAATGTCTACCGAAAAATTTACACAATTATCTACAGGGTCTTATTTTAAGCTTGATGGAGGTCTAGCGAGGACACATAAAAAAGTTAAAACATTAATAAATAGACCAAAACATAACCACTGGTGAGACAAGTCACGATTTTCGTCGCCGATGACTTAGTTTTGTCAAATTCGCAAGAATGTTCACGATTTTGACCGTTACAAACAAATGACAAATTATACTCAGCGAAGATGTTGCCGATGTCGGCGACGCAATCGCCGACATTATCGGCGAAGTGAGCTATGTTTCGCCGATGACCTCTGCGAGGCATGTCACATTTTCAAAAATATCTTGCGAAATCATGCGAGGATGAAGAAAATTCACCGTATGTTCTGTGTGTCTTCGGCGATTCAAGCGATGGTTCAGCGTATTGAAACCTGGATGGGGGTAAACGTCTTAAAACCCCCAGAGTGCCAGGTCCGTATATATACGGACTAGGGTCTTGTCACGTCCAGTGCCAGGTCCGTATATATACGGACTCGCCGAAAAGAAATCGTAGCAGCGAAATGACTGCACCTATGGCTTTCATATTTCTACCACATGTACCTTACCCTTCTGGCTTCTTGCCACCACCAACACAACCCCCTCCCCCCACCCACTCGCTGACTATCGGTCGCCTCACAATGAAAAAAAAGGAAAATATGTGGCGGCGAAACGACTGAACCAATCGGTTCCATATTTGTGTGACAAGTCCCCTACCCTTCTGTCGTCCCCCCCACCACACCCCCACCTCCCTCCCACCACCCACTTCCAGCGATTCCGTACGAAGAAAAGGAAAAAAATGAATATCCGTGGTGGCGAAACTACCTCACCAATCGGCTTCATATTTGTAACACGAGTCAATTACCCTTCTACCTTCCCCCCACCATCCCCCAAATATGAAAACTATTGGGGTTAACCATAAGGAAGAAAGAGGACCAGAAAAACGACCCAAAAACAAAAATATATATATGTTGGCTCGCTACCGCTCACCAGGAAAATATTGAAACCTGGATGGGGGTAAACGTCTTAAAACAGTTGGCTGAACGGGGCCGAACGGATTATAGGCAAAGAGAGAGGGAGAGAAAGAAAAAAAAAACGAGGAGGGAGAGAAAGAGAAAACAGCGAGGTGGGCTCAATTAGGCTAAGCCGTAACGTAAACATTGAGCCCACCTCCCTGTTTTCTCTTTCTCTCCATCCTCGTTTTTTTTGTCTTTCTCTCCCACCTCGCCGAAGGTGCTCTTTGGCATCGTCGATGTTCTCGGAACATCTGAGAGCATCGGCGAGCATCCATGCAACGTTGCAAAGTTTTTTTTATGCGAAACCTTCCGCGATGTCTCGCCGATGTCGATACCTTACCTTTGGATACCTTTGGATGTGTTCGCCGCTCCTCTAGCGGAACCAAGGAGCGCGACGCCCCTCATTATGGGTGGTGATTTGGTGCAGTAGACTGTTTGAAGCGACAGCTCGCTCCCTTGCGAGGATGGGCTCGTCTGGCACTTTTTGCAGTTCGACATCTAGGGCTCTCTTGAAGTTGTCTAACGAGATGTCCCTCATGTCTCTTACTCGCCGTGGGAGTTTGTTGAAGAGACGTGGGCCTCTGTGTGATAACCAGCCCTCTCGCAGAGAGCCCATAGCACCCCTGTTATTCATCCGGGGGATTTCGCATTCCCAGCCTCTCCTATCACTGAATTTCATGACTATCGGAGTATGTAGGTTTGGTACTAAACCCTCTGCGATTTTCCATGTGTATATTATTAGGTAACGTTCTCTTCTACGTTCCAGTGAGTACAGATTCAGTGCTCTTAAACGCTCCCAGTAGTGTAGATGTTTTATCGAACTTATATGCGAAGTGAAATTTCTTTGTACACTCTCTACGTCCTTTATTTCACCTGCTTTGTATGGGGATGTTAATACGCTACAGTATTCAAGCCGCAGTAGCACTAGAGTTTTGAAGAGTGTTATCATAGGCAATTCACCGCGTGTTTTAAAAGTACGCAGAATCCAACCCGTTAGACGTTTCGCAGCCGCCACTTTGACCTGGTTATGTACTTTGAAACCCATATTTTCAGACATTAATACCCCAAGGTCTTTCACACTGTCTTTCCGTTCTATTATGTGGTTAGATTCTGTTAAGTAATTTGTAATTTCTTTAACACCATTATTATCTCCGTACCGTATTAATTGGAATTTTTCCTCATTGAATTGCATGTTGTTTTCCCTGGTCCACTGGAACACTACATTCATGTCTTCCTGCAGTCGGCCCGTGTCCTCTTGTGTGTTTACGATGTCGCAGATGATCGCAGATACCCTCTGTCGATGTCGCAGATGATCGCAGATACCCTCTCAGATCCTTCGGCGATGCTCGACGATGCTTGCGAGGGTAACCAATTCTCGTGAGTCCTCGTCCAAAATTTTGAACTGTCCGAACATTTGCAAGGGCCCTTGCGAGGCCTTGAGAGTCAAACGATTGTTCATGAGAGGTGTTGAGACATGTCACGAATGTGCCAATTTATTGGTGTCGGCGACGAAAATCGTGACTTGTCTCACCAGTGGGAAAGGGGCATAACCCCCTAACAAACTTCAGAAGCTCGTTCCTCCGTCATATTTCTTCTCTCCATCCATACCTAGGCTCCCATTGTCACGTTATAAGCGTTACTGTTACCTCTGGAACTCCGTCAGCATTGGTTTGTGTGACAGTAAGTGTAGTACTATATCATCTGCTGCTGACTCTCTCTCTCTCTCTTAGAATGTTTCGTCATTTAGGTTATGTAGCGATAGTCCCAACTTATAACATCTGCTATACTTCCCTACTTCCTCTCTTTTGATCAGTGTGCTAGTTATTGTTATGACTTTCTGAATGTTGTAATTAGTTAGTTAAAATAGGACTTCAGAGGCAATCAACCCTTTTGGATTATTAAGCCAGCACACTGTAAGTCAAGAATAGCGTCAGGACAGGGAGCCCCTTTTCGAGAACTCCAGTCCTTTGCTTGTAATCTTATCTCAAGAAGCTTTTATTGTCTGAATTGAGCATATGATGTGTAAAAACGACCCACGGTGTACATGGCCAAGATATTGATCGATAAGTTATGCTCAAATTGTATAACCGACCTGTGCTACCAATAATTATAGTATCGACATGTATTATATTGTCTGTCGGTATCCACGTTGTAGTGCGGTAAATAAGGTCATTGAGTCAAGTTAAGTCTCACGTCTGGACAAACTCAACTGTCCCCCACCAAACCACAACTTGGTAGACGTCTATAGGTAACTTCCTTCAAATTCTGTATAAAATATACGCCTATGCTACATAAACTATCCTATATATACAATCAATCAATATGTACTCAATCTGCTTTATATGATTTATATGGTTTAGAATTTAAATCGTAACGTAGACCAGACAAACCTAACAAAGGAATTTCACCTCGCATAATAAACTCAGTAACAAATCTACACTATTGGGAGCGTTTAAGAGCACTGAAACTATACTCGTTAGAGCGTAGCAGAGAACGTTACCAAATAATATACACGTGGAAAATCGCAGAGGGCTTAATACCAAACCTACATACCCCGACAGTCATGAAATTCAGTGATAGGAGAGGCTGGGAATGTGATATCCCCAGGATGAATAACAGGGGTGCTATTGGCTCTCTGCGAGAGGTTGGTTATCACACAGAGGACCACGTCTCTTTAACAAACTCCCATGGCGAGTAAGAGACATGAGGGGCGTCTCGCTAGACAACTTCAAGAGAGCCCTCGATGTCGAACTGCAAAAAGTGCCAGACGAGCCCATCTTTGCAGGGGAGCGTGCTGCCCCTTCGAACAGACTGCTGTATCAAATCACCACCCATAACGAGGGGCGACGCACTCCTCGGTGCCACTAGGAGTGTGGCGAACTTAATCTTAGGTGACCTTAGGTAGGTGACAGTCGAAAGTGGAATCAAAAGCTTGCAGTTACCTCTTCTCTGGTTACTTAAAGATATTTTACATTGTATGCAAAGACAAAAATACATAATTTAATACAAATACAAGATCCCACCCCTTTCCCATTCGTAAATAAGCCACCTTAAATTTACAGATGAGTGACCATTACTTTCATTACTGTACTGTATATCCACAAACACTTCCTTTTGATTGCCAGAATAAGCTGCCAAACTGCGTCATAATCCTCAAACGGCAAAAAAGAAAAAAAAAGAAAAAAGGAAAGGCTGGAGTCGTTCTACAGAAGGCGCTTGACCACACCAAGGTAGCCGACCTCCCTAAAATTCACATCTCGCTTTCTGGCTTCTTTATTTTCTTTGCCTGCCGATTTTCGCAGGGTGTGTATTATAATCTAACGAGGAGCAAATTGACCGAGGGAGAGGGAGAGAGGGAGAGAGGGAGGGAGAGAGAGAGAAAGAGTTACAGTAGGACTTCAGAGGCTAAGAACCCTTCAGGATTATTAAGCCAGCACACTGCAAGTCAAGTACAACTCCAGGACTGGAGCCCTTATTCGGGGATCCCAGTCCATTGTGAGAGTTTGTTAAAATAGAATTTCAGAGGTTATCAACCCTTCTGGATTATTAAGACAGCGCACTGCAAGTCAAGTAAACCTGCAGGACTGGAACCTCTTTTCAAGAACTTCAGTCCCGAGAGAGAGAGAGAGAGAGAGAGAGAGAGAGAGAGAGTCAACCATATTGGACTATTAAGCCAGCACACTATAAATCAAGAGTAACGTCAGAACTGAAACCTCTCTGCGAGAACCCCAGTCCCTTGAGAGAGAGAAAGAGAGGCTTGGTTTTAGTTAATAACCTTGACTGATCACCCCATACAGCGAATGTTGCCAGACCATAATACATTTCGATACAATAGTTGTTTGGGGTACATTAATTTAGCTACAATTGGGCACACGATATTAATGTCTTACAGTCTATTCATAATAATTAGGCCAGAAATTGTGACCTCTATCCTCTGTAACTGAAAAAAACGGCTAGAGTAATCGAGCTAAGATGTCTACCTTTTACGAAGAGTCAGCCAGGAAATACCTTACCTTTGGATACCTTTGGATGTGTTCGCCGCTCTTCTAGCGGCACCAAGGAGCGCGACGCCCCTCGTTATGGGTGGTGATTTGGTGCAGTAGACTGTTTGAAGCGACAGCTCGCTCCCTTGCGAGGATGGGCTCGTCTGGCACTTTTTGCAGTTCGACATCTAGGGCTCTCTTGAAGTTGTCTAACGAGATGTCCCTCATGTCTCTTACTCGCCGTGGGAGTTTGTTGAAGAGACGTGGGCCTCTGTGTGATAACCAGCCCTCTCGCAGAGAGCCCATAGCACCCCTGTTATTCATCCGGGGGATTTCGCATTCCCAGCCTCTCCTATCACTGAATTTCATGACTATCGGAGTATGTAGGTTTGGTACTAAACCCTCTGCGATTTTCCACGTGTATATTATTAGGTAACGTTCTCTTCTACGTTCCAGTGAGTACAGATTCAGTGCTCTTAAACGCTCCCAATAGTGTAGAAGTTTTATCGAACTTATATGCGAAGTGAAATTTCTTTGTACACTCTCTACGTCATTTATTTCACCTGCTTTGTATGGGGATATTAATACGCTACAGTATTCAATCCGCGGTAGCACTAGAGATTTGAAGAGCGTTATCATAGGCAATTCACCGCGTGTTTTAAAAGTACGCAGAATCCAACCCGTTAGACGTTTCGCAGCCGCCACTTTGACCTGGTTATGTACTTTGAAACCCATATTTTCAGACATTAATACCCCAAGGTCTTTCACACTGTCTTTCCGTTCTATTATGTGGTTAGATTCTGTTAAGTAATTTGTAATTTCTTTAACACCATTATTATCTCCGTACCGTATTAATTGGAATTTGTCCTCATTGAATTGCATGTTGTTTTCCCTGGTCCACTGGAACACTACATTCATATCTTCCTGCAGTCGGCCCGTGTCCTCTTGTGTGTTTACTATCTTGCTTAATTTTGTGTCATCAACAAAAGACGACACCGTACTGTGTCTGGTGTTGGTATCTATGTCGCAAATTAGTATGAGGAACAGAAATAAGTGTGGAAATTTACAGCCCATTTGCTCTAGCCCTTTGTGAGTTACAGAGTATAGAAGTAAATAATTGTTGGCCTGCTTTTAATGAATAGACTATAGCCATGTGCCTATTTTACTAATCATAGCATCAATCCAAACAGTTTCTTGAGATAATTATTTCAGGATAAGCCTCATTCACGAGTTTCACCGAGTTACACAGATACTCAGACCAACTCCGACCACGCCGATCTTGCGGGCCATTGTAGGTCGTCTGGCCTTACTATTACTACAGACATGGACAGTTTATAGTAGACGAATAGGGTAGCAAAGTAGAAGGCTCTCTCTCTCTCTCCACCCTCCGCTCCCTCCGGCTAAAAAAAAGACGTATCGGAAATTGGAGGAAGTGTAATCTTATAAGGTCAGAAAATGCCCGCAAGGACAGTTTTTTATATAGCAGAGAGAGAGAGAGAGAGAGACTTTATCCAGTAACACAAAATCAACTAACCTTATTTCCGTTCCATAACTTTCGGCTTCCAACAAAAACTAACCTGGAATGGAGAAAAACAAAACCACATTAGACACCGTATTCGTATATTATTGAAATATAAACCCCGTTACCTCCGTAGTTTCATTACAATAAGTATTTTAATATAATAGTGTTTAATATTTTGATAAATAGGCCTAATACACTAAAATAATATCTATAGCCGTCAGGCTATAAATATAAATGATTGCAGCTCTGCTTACTATCCTATAGTCTATTCGCTGTAAGTAGGCGAGAAATCATGATCTCTATCCTCTGTAACTCAAAAAGGGCTAGAGCAAATTGGGTGTAATTTCCACATCTTCCTTGACTGACTCTTTCTAATTGGTAGAAATATTAGCTCGAGTGGTCTATTCGTTTTTGAGTTACAGAGGTTAGAGGTCACGATTTTTCGTCTATTTACATCGAAAGCAGTCTCGCGTTCAATCTCCGCTCATGTTGAAAACATTTTCTGGGATATTGCCGGCGGTTACCGTCTCCCACTGAGCTAGGGAGATGGGTAATGGCCTCTGGTTGAGTAAAAGTCAAGCGCTTGTGAATCCTCGAAGGAGGAGATACATGTAAGTAACCAGACAATTATCCTTGATACAGTGTAGGCCCTCCACCTTTCACTCTTCTACTTTGCTCTTTCTTTACTCCTTTACTTCTCTCTCATGCATAACCCTTTCAGTACCGGTGTCGTCCTTTTAACTCTATTCATGCTACTATTAGACGATTGTATAACAAAGGAGTACAAAGGAAATCAAGCAACAACAGGTCTAGTGACCCTTCTAGGCTGCTTGTCCTCCAAAACACTGAGGATCAAGTGTCCAAACAGTGGTTTAGAGTGGGTAAGGGAACATTGGAAAGGGAACTACTGCCCTGGAACTAATGTCCGTGGCAGGATTAGGAAGTTAGTAGGGGACAGATGGGTTAGTAACTAAGGGGAGGATGAGTAAAATAAAGTTATTAATTTACAAACGCAGTCAGTCGAGGGTTTGATGCGAGATATTTGTCTAGGCGAAGTTTAAATGAATCAACGGTGGTGCTGCAGTCTATAACATCTCGGGGAAGCCCATTCCATAAGTTGACAACTCGATTGAAGAAGAAATTCTTAGCTTCGTGTGAGTTAAAAGATTTACCAATAATTTTGCACCCGTTTCCCCCCGTGTAATTAGATTGGTCGATAGTGAAGTACTTACTACAGTTCATATTGTCGATGCCTTTGATGATTTTGAACACTTGAATTAAGTCGCCTCTTAATCTGCGCTGGGTTAAAGGAAATAGATTTAATTCTCTAAGACGCTCCTCGTATGGTTTGTTCTTTAGGCTAGGTATCATTTTGGTAACTCTACGTTGAACTCGTTCTAGCTTGTCTATATCTTTTTGGTAATGAGGGCACCAGGATTGAACGCAGTATTCCAGAAGAGGGCGGACTAAGGAATTGTAAAGGGTTAGGATAACGTCTTTGGATTTATGCTCAAATGACCTGCCTATAAAGCCAATTATTTTGTTTGCCTTCTTAACAACTTCTGAACATTGTTGACTCGGTTTTAGGTTACTCGATATTGTTACTCCCAGATCGGTTTCTCTGTTTACATTCTTAAGCTGAGTGACATTCATCAAATAGTTTGCTTTCTCATTTTGGTATCCGATATGTAGTACTTTACATGTATCCGCATTGAAACTCATTTGCCAAATTTGGGCCCAACAGGACAACTTATCTAGATTGTGTTGCATATCGTCAACTTGTTCTTTTGAGAGTACGCTATTTGCAATATTTGTATCGTAAGCAAATATTTAGATTGTACAGGTGAGACCCTCATCTATGTCGTTGATGTAAATTAGAAAGAGAATTAGTCCTAGTACCGATCCCTGGGGTACCCCACTACTTACATTGGTCCATTTAGATGCCTTACCGTTTATGACTACTCTTTGCTTTCTGTCGCTGAGTCAATTTTCTATCCATTTCAACACACCGTCTTGTATTCCATGCGCTTTTAGTTTTAGCAGTTAACGTTTGTGGGGAACTTTGTCAAAGGCCTTTTGAAAATAAAGGTATATAATATCTACAGCTTTACTCTCATCGTAGAGGTTTAGGATATCGTGGAAGAAGTCTAAGAGGTTTGTTAAACAGGAACGTTTTTTACGAAAGCCGTGTTGAGTATCTTTAAGTATGTTATTTTCCTCTAAGTGATTTATGAGTCTGTCTCTTATGAGTGTTTCTAGCATTTTACATACAACTGAGGTTAAGCTAATTGGATGATAGTTACTGGGTAGGGATTTGCTGCCTTTTTTTAATATCGGTGTTACATTGGCTAGCTTCCACTGATCAGGCATAGTTCCAGACTGCAAGGATTTATTGAATAGCAATGTCAGTGGTTTAGAGAGCTCATCCTTAGCTTCCTTTAGGACTCTAGGTGAGATTGTATCAGGTCCAGGCGTTTTATTTACCTTGAGTTTATCTAAACAATTCAATACTTCTCTCTCTGTAACGGTGATATTGCTTAGAACATCTGAATTATCAATCTGAATCGGCGATGGTGTAGGGATATCACTGAGGTCTTCCGTTGTTAAAACTGATGCAAAGAAGGTATTGAGGGCATTACTCATTTGTACTTCGTCTTTGGTGTATTCTCCATTTGCATCAACTAACGGTCCACCTACAGTTGAAGTAACTACTCTCTTCTTTCTGATATAACTATAGAATTCTTTTGGGTTTGTTTTACTTTGATTCGCAACATGTAACTCCAGGGTCTTTTTACTTATCTTAATTAACCTTTTGGCTTTGCGTCGTAGTTCTACAAATGTCACCCGTTCTTCGTCATTTTGTGAGGATTTTAATCTATCGTTAGCAAACTTTTTAGCAAGCAGACAGTATTCAGTATATAAAGGACCTCCAGCAATTAACAGGCTTCGAACTATCTCCCTTATCCCCTTTTACTACCACAGATTCTTTAAAAACTGGGCTCAAGCGTCTAAAATAGCTAGAATATAATTTAAATGAGGTCGCCGGTGCAGAAGGGGTTAAAACCCTCTTATCTCCCCAACCTGCCTATCCTTAACCCCTTCTGTACTTCAGCGTCTTTTTAATTTTCATATATTTATATTTAGACGATTTTGTGCAGCTTGAGAAGCATCTGTGGTAGTAAAAAGGGTTAAGTGAGATAATTTGTAGCCTCTTAAAGGGTAGACGTCCTTCCTAAGCTGAATAAAATCGCCTAATAGTTGCCAGAATTTAATGCAAAATAATTCACCGGTACAGAAGGGGTTATGGGGTATAGGCTAGGCGGTAATTTTTGGTCTGTAATTTTTTTTTTTTTTATATATTTGTCTCTTCGCTAGACCTTCCTTCAAAATATATTTGTACATTTTTCGGTTCGGTTCGGTTTCTGACACTCCTTCTCTCTCAAGTTTAGCCCCACACGTTTGAAAAATTTAAGACGTTCGTTCCACAAGTTTAGCGATTTTAAGACCTTTGTCACATTTCTTTTTTAATATTACGACCTTTCGTGTCATTAAGATGTCATTTTTTATTGGCGAGCGATTGCTAACCTGTAATTTTAGGAGGAATCGGCTTTCGGCGTGAAATTTTTCTACCGAAAAATGTACACATTCCCTTAAAATTACAGGCTCGCTATAGCTCGCCAGGAAAATACGACAACTAATGTAAATGGCACGGTCTTGATATTGACATAGAAATGGGACGAAATGCCAATTATGAACCCCTAACCACTTAACTTCATGGGGGGCTGTAAATGTCCATACCTATTTACTGTTAAGAGGAGATGGGCCGTTTTTCTGGACCCCTTTCTCCCTCACGTTTAGCATATTAGTTTTGAGATTTTTAGACGTTTGCCCCATTAGTGATGTTGATTTTAAGACTTTTCGCTCCATTTACTTGTCAATATTAACACCTTTAGCACCCTTTAGGTATCGATTTTTTCCTGGTAATTGTGGAGGAACCGGCCATCGGCCGTGACATTTTTCTACCGAAATTGTTTACAAATTAATCTCGTAAGGGGATCTAATGAACGTTTGATTGAGGTCTAAAAAGGAAACTAAAAAAAAAAAATATATATATATATATATATACCTACCTAACCTAAGGTCACCTAAGGTTGCGTTCGCCACTCTCCTAGCAGCACCGAGGAGTGCGTCGCCCCTCGCTGTGGGTTGTGTTTTGGTGCAGCAGGCTGTTTGAAGAGACAGCCCGCTCCTTTGCGAAGATGGGCTCGTCTGGCACTTTTTGCAGTTCGACATCGAGGGCTCTCTTGAAGTTTTCTAAAGAGACGCCCCTCATGTCTCTTACTCGCCGTGGGAGTTTGTTGAAGAGACAGTATATACTGTCCCACCCCTACTCTGTGCAACTCTCCAACCCAAGAGTGAAACGTTACTCTCAAACTTTCTTCTACTCAACAGCTGAGCTCTGGAACTCTCTTCCAGAATCAGTCTTTCCCTCTTCCTATGACTTAAATTGCTTCAAACTCCGTGTGTCCAGGCATTTTGGCTCGAACGTCCCTTGATTTTGGCCCTGTCACTCTTTCAACTATGGGGGAGGCACTCGCTATAGGCAGTTATGCCTTTTGCCTCCCTGAATCACATAGAAGAAAAAAATATATACATATATACAGTATATATATATATATATATATATATATATATATATATATATATATATATATATATATATATAAATAGACCCCCACATATAACCACTGTCCCCTTAAACCATAAACAACGGTAAAATTATCAGCACGATTACTCATGCCAATTTACAGTGATTAAACCGAGGTTATTGGACAATTTTACAAACGAGGTCTCAATGATATTAGGCTAATTAATTAAAATAGGATTTCAGAGGCTATCAACCCTTTTAGATTATTAAGCCAACACACTGCAAGTCTACTACATTTACAGGCCTAAAGCCCATTTTGAAGAACCACAATACCTCAATATCTTTAGAATTCCAAAAATAGTACAGTAAGAGACAAAGCTTTAAAGTTTACGGATATTGATTTTTTTTTTTTTTTTTTTTTTTTAAAGAGGGGAAATAAGAGGGTTGGAGAGGGAAGGGGGTAAAAGAGGAGGAAATTATGAAGTACAGTAGTAGATTAAAGTTGGTGGGCAGACCACCTTGCTATTTTAGGGATATTTGTACTTTATTACAGTTACATTTCTTTCTTTTTCAGCCTTGCTATTTAGGGATTATTTGTACTTTATTACAGTTACATTTATTTCTTTTTCAGGTGTCTAGTTGTCATTTTGTTTCTTTTTCCGTTGTCTAGTTGATTTCTTTGTAGTCCTTGGGGTACAGACAACACATTCCTGCGTGTCTTTGTGAGGAGTACATTTGACAAAATCCCACTATTTACATCAAGATGATATCGGGTTGCGTTTTCATCAAGATTATATGGGGTTTCTTCTTCGGTTTTCTTTTGGATTTGAGGTGTTAGTACTGGAGGTGGGAGAGTTATTTTTTGAGGTAAGGGAGACTCTCGTGATGTTTCTGCATCTTCTTGTAGTGGTTGGTCTATTTCTTCTTCTTTGTCTTCTTCCTCTTCATCCTCCTCCTCATAGTCTTCATTATCTTCTTCTTGTTCATCTTGTTCAGTAAATTCAGACAGATCGATTGATTCATCTTCCTTCTCCTCCATTATGGGGTTCTTCCTCTGTTGAGTGTTCTTGGTCTGGTATTTAGGTGGTTGGAGAGCTTCTTGAGGGATTTTTATGGATGGTAGGTTGTTGTGCTGCAGTATTAAAGGTATTATGTGGCTCAAATGATATTTATTTGAGCCAGCAATAGCCTTCGCTGTTTCTATGCATGCATATATTTTTGCATGCATAGTGTGTTCTTCCAGTCTTCTTAGTGTTTGCTCTGTTGCATGGGGAGATCCTCTGGTTTCAGTACCTCCTGGTCCTGTTACTTCTTGAGCTTCTAAACCTTGTCTGCCTTTCCTGGTGACAAATTCAACAGCTTCTCCGGTTGTTGTCTGTTCTGTGGATAAATCCATAACCCTTCTTGAAGTACCACTTCTCAGTCCCTTTGATTTTGGTGTTAGTGGTGACTGTGACGCCTGATGTTGTTGTGGAGAATGATCATAATAACATGTTGATATAAATAAATAATGACTGATACATTGCTACCACTATGTTCATAATTATACAATTTATTATTTAATAATAAACAAAATAATAAAGTTACCCTCTCAACCTTAAAGGGGGTTACCGTTTTTGTTTGTTATCTTTCTCTCCTCTCTTTCCCTGGCTTGTATCCATTCGGCCCCTTTCAGTCAACTGTTTTAAGACGTTTATTCCCATCCAGGTGTCGATTTCTGCCTGGCAAGTGATAGCGAGCCAGCATCCGGCTTCGCCGGAGAAATGTTTCTATCGAAAAATGTACAAATTTAGCTTGCTGTCACAATAAAAATATATATATGGTGGCTCGTTACCGCTCGACAGGAAAGTATTGACACCTGGATGGATTTAAACGTCTTCAAACAGTAGGCTGAATGGGGCCGAATGGATACAACCCAGAGAGAGAGGAGAAAACACGAGGTAGGCCCCCTTAACGTTTTTTGTTCACCTCTCATAATTTTAATTTTGTTTTTGTTCTACCCCTCTATAGACCCCATCTCCCTCATGTTAGTCTAAATAGTTTTGAGATCTGAAGCTCTTCGCCCAATTAGTTTAGCTTTTAGACCTTTCGCCTCATTTTTGTGTCTACAGGTATTTTAAGACCTTTGTCATTTACTGTAATTGTCGACGTTTCCCTGGAGAACGATAGCGAGCCTCTTAATATAGGAGGAACCGGTATCGGCTGCGATATTATTCTACCGAAAAATGAAGAAATTTATCTGGAAGTGGGGTCTTGGGGAAGCTTTTTTCAAATATGGTGGAGATTTACGGAGAAAATTGTAGAACTCAATAATAATAAAATATTTCTACAATAATATATCTTCCTCATGAAAATATTTTTGTTATTTTGTATTATCATTTCAGCTCTACATTTGTTTCTCTTATAGACCGCATATAAATCACTTGGGTGTTAATCTTCGTCTCTCGAATAGTTCCTTCGTATAAATATATTCTTTATTTTGTTTGTTTACGTTATACTTTAGCTTCATATAATTTTCATATAACTATGATAATTTTAATATATTTTCATCCTACAAATAGTTTCTTTATTAACACCCTTTCATCCCCCCAACACATTTTCCTTCACATCATCATATTAAACTATGTTCGTCTCGCAAATATTGTCTTAGTCCGTATTCGATATCTCTACTAATTCTTTCTCGCCCTCGCCTATTAAGTAATATTTTCGTCTTACAAATAATCACATCGTTTATATTTTCGTCTTACAAATAATTCAATCAATTATATCTTAGTCTTACAAATAATTCAATCGTTTATATTTAAGCCTTGCAAATATTTCAATCGTTTATATTTAAGCCTTGCAAATATTTCAATCGTGTGTATCTTAAGTCTTAAAAATAACTCAATCGTTTATATTTTCGTCTTTCAAATATTGTCAGAACTTAACAATTTTCGTGTTGATGAATTCACTGTTGTTTTTTCCACCATTCGAACGACGGAGATTATTGGGTAACTAATCTTTATTGCACTTGTAAGAAGAAAGGCAATTGTGAATCATCGAAGTATTGTTTGAGATATTGACCGCACATTTGTATACAGTATACCTACCCTGGGCAACTTTTTGCGTCAAAACTGCATAACTAATCCTACGAAATGAACGTCGAGTCTGATACTTTCCTTAGTTACTCATATTAACCTTTTCAAGATACACAAGGGACTGGTGTTCTCAATATGAGGCTCCAGTCCTGAAAATGTACTTAACTTGCAGTGTGCTGGCATATTAAATTATTATTTAATTTAATCAATAACATCACCAATTCCCTATCCAATGCCTCTGAGATTATCCTGTTTACAGGTTCTATTAAATTCAGCTTATATATTAACGTTTTCATTGAGCCTGGCCTTGACCGCCGTGCCCACTGGAGCGTAGAGGATGAGGGTGGCAAGGTCTCCAGTCATCGAGATCCTTATCTTTCTCTTACCTCGGTTGTGTACTTTTATTTTCAACGGGGTCGCAATGACATGGTGATACATTTAAACAGAGGGGAAAACACGTAAACACGTGGGAGGAGAGCCTTCTACTTTGTTGTCCTTTTCTTCTACTATAAACTGTCCCTGTCTAGTACTATATAGGCCGGACCACCAAGTAGGGACCGCAAGGTCTGTGTGGTCTGAGTATCTGTGTAACTCTATAATTCTCTCTCTCTCTCTCTCTCTCTCTCTCTCTCTCTCTCTCTCTCTCTCTCTCTCTCTTTTACTATAACAAAAAATGTATCACTTCCCTCTCCGTCATTCTCTTTCCCTGACTCACTGCTTCCATCCCCGCATTCCGTTATCCTTGGAACTTCCCTTTTTCCATCTTTAACATTTTATCTGTTCTCTCTCATATACGTTCTCTCTTTCTATCTATCTATCTCTCTATCTATCTCTCTCTCTCTCTCTCTCTCTATCCCTCTCTCTCTCCTTTGCTATATTTTCCTTCCCCTTTCCCTTACTCACGGGTTAGCTATCTCTACTAGAATTAAGTAGGCTATTGACCACCTCGCTGGGTTCGTTATGTCTGTGTGTCCAGTGTATTTATGTAAATATATGTAAATCTCTCTCTCTCTCTCTCTCTCTCTCTCTCTCTCTCTCTCTCTCTCTCTCTCTCTCTCTCTCTTTCTAATTTACACCAACGACATAGATGAGGGTCTCACCTGTACAATCTCAAAATTTGCTGACGATATAAAAATTGCAAATAGCGTACTCTCAAAAGAACAAGTTGACGATATGCAACACAATCTAGATAAGTTGTCATGTTGGGCCCAAATTTGGCAAATGAGTTTCAATGCGGATAAATGTAAAGTACTACATATCGGATACCAAAATGAGAAAGCAAACTATTTGATGAATGGCACTCAGCTTAAGAATGTAAACAGAGAAACCGATCTGGGAGTAACAATATCGAGTAACCTAAAACCGAGCCAACAATATTCAGAAGTTGTTAAGAAGGCAAACAAAATAATTGGCTTTATAGGCAGGTCATTTGAGCATAAATCCAAAGAAGTTATCCTAACCCTTTACAATTCCTTAGTCCGCCCTCTTCTTGAATACTGCGTTCAATCCTGGTGCCCTTATTACCAAAAAGATATAGACAAGCTAGAACGAGTTCAACGTAGAGTTACCAAAATGATACCTAGCCTAAAGAACAAACCATACGAGGAGCGTCTTAGAGAACTAAAAAATATATTTCCTTTAACCCAGCGCAGATTAAAAGGCGACTTAATTCAAGTGTTCAAAATCATCAAAGGCATCGACAATATGAACTGTAGTAAGTACTTCACTATCGACCAATCTAATTACACGCGGGGAAACGGTTGCAAAATTATTGGTAAATCTTTTAACTCACACGAAGCTAAGAATTTCTTCTTCAATCGAGTTGTCAACTTATGGAATGGGCTTCCCCGAGATGTCATAGACTGCAGCACCGTTGATTCATTTAAACTTCGCCTAGACAAATATCTCGCATCAAACCCGCGACTGACTGCGTTTGTAAATGAATAACTTTATTTTATCCTCCCATCAGTTACTAACCCATCTGTCCCCTACTAACTTCCTAATCCTGCCACGGATATTAGTTCCAGGGCAGTAGTTCCCTTTCCAATGTTCCCTTACCCACTCTAAACCACTGTTTGGACACTTGATCATCAGTGTTTTGGAGGACAAGCAGCCTAGAAGGGTCACTAGAACTGTTGTTGCTTGATTTCCTTTGTACTCCCTTTGTACTCTCTCTCCCCCTGTAAGTTAGTAACCCTTTTGAAGATTAAACTCCTTTTTGACATTATATTCCTGCTATCATTAGACGATGTTATAGAGTTAACCCTCTGATTTCCACATACCCTTCCGTATCTAAATATAATTGTCTCGAAATAGCCAGAACACAGAAAATAAATGCGTAATCGGATCTTGAAGAGGTTATTAGACGCGGACGCGCCAAATTTGTGTTTCTATTTTTTTGTATGTAACCCGAGCACAACAACCCAATTTACTTAAATGCTGCAACTCCCACTGGACCAGAGTGTCAAACCGGGACTATTTGGTTTCAAGACGGGACTTTACTCCCATGTAAGGTAATGCCTTTAGCCATTAACCTTATAATTAACTAATTGATCCAGTCTCTCTCTCTCTCTCTCGTAAATCCCATGTTAGAATTTAGTCCAGACTGCCTAGTAGGGACTGAAAGGTCTGTGCAGTCTGTATATCTATGTAACTAAGTTTAAGTAACTCACACACATACACACACACACACACACACACACATACACACTCTCTCTCTCCTGTCAGCTAGCTCAGGGACAGACAGGACTCTCCCCCTGTAACTGTCGTGTCTACCGTGATTGACACACAGGAGGGGAGGAGAGAGAAGGAGGCCGAGGAGAGAGATTGATGGGAGGGAGGAGGAAGAAAGAGGGGGGGGGGGGGGGGGGGTGAGGAGGAAAGAGGGGGGAAGGGGGGAGAAGATAGGGAGGGAGTGGGGGGAAGGGGATTTAGGGAGGGAGCGAGGAGGAAAAGTGAGGAGGGGATATAGGGAGGGAGTGAGGAGGAAATATGGGGGAGAGGGGAGTGAGGAGGCAAAACGGGAGGGGGTATAAGGAAGGAGTGAGGAGGACAGGGGGAAATGGAGATAGTGAGGAGGACAAGGGGGGAGGGGTATAGGGATGGAGTGAGAAGGACAAGGGGGAAGGGGATATAGGGAGGGAGTGAGGAGGAGGGGAGGGAAGATAGGGAGAGAGTGAGGAGGAAAAGTGGGGAGGGGATATAGGGAGGGAGTGAGGAGGCAAAATGAGAGAGGGTATAGGGAGGGAGTAAGAATGACAAGGGGGAAGGGGATATAGGGAGGGAGTGAGGAGGCAAACGGTAGGGGAGATAGGGAGAGAGTGAAGAGGAAAAGTGGGGAGGGGATATAGGGAGGGAGTGAGGAGGCAAAATGGGAGAGGGTATAGGGAGGGAGTAAGAATGACAAGGGGGAAGGGGAGATAGGGAGGGAGAGAGGAGGCAAAACGGGAGAGGGAAGAGGAGATAGGGAGAGAGTGAGGAGGAAAGGGGGGGGGGGAGATAGGGAGGGAGTGAGGAGGAAAAGGAGAGGGGAGGAGATATGCAGGAAGGAGGGAGAAATAGAAGCGAAAGGAGGGTGGGAAGGGAGGGAAGGAAGAGGGGGAAATTATTTTACACATAATACAATAATGAATACAAATTATGAAATCTGATTTCATTGGACACCCTGAATATGTGGTCTACAATAAATGGTGTCCTGTTGTTTGCATTGTAAAGTAAGAAGGCTAAAACAGTTAACCCTTTCATTATACAGTAGTTCGTTAAATAGGATTTCAGAGGCTATCAACCCTACTGGTTTATTAAGCCAGCACAAAGTGTGTAAGTCAAGAATAGCGCCAGGACTGGAGCCCTTTTTCGAGAACTCAAGTCTCTTGTTTAATAATAGTTAAAATAGGACTCCAGAGGCTATCAACCCTTCTGGATTATTAAGCCATTACACTGTAAGTCAAGAAGAGCGTCAGGACTGGAGCCCCTTTTCGGGAACCCCAGTACCCTGCCTCGTTTAAATATATGAGGACGCATATATGTTATAGCTTAAGGCTAGAATTAGACTATATTATTTAAATCAGGAGGGCATATGGAATTCAGAGGGTTAACCGAAATATTTCTTACCCTTTGAATTCCCACAGGTCTTTCCGAAGCTGTATAACATCGTTCAATGATAGCCAAAACTGACTGTCAACATACGTATAGTAATCGTCAAGGTGTTAAAGATAAAGGTTAACCCCATATGTACCGGTGACGTTCTTTTTATTTGATTCTGGTAACTATTAGATAATTGTATTCAGCTTAGGAAGGACCTCTACCATTTAAAAGGCTACACACTATCGCGCTTAGTCCTTTTAGCTACCATACATCCTTCCAAAGCTTAAAGAAAATCGTCCAAAAGTAGAGAATATAAAACAAAAAGACGTCACCGGTACAGAAGGGGTTAAATATTGAATTTTGAGTACTTAATCAATCTATTAATTTGTGTAATCCAAGGGACTGGAGTTCTCGAAAAGAGGCTCCAGTCTTGACGCTAATCTTCACTTACAGTGTGCTGGCTAAATAATCCAGAAGGCTTAGCCTCTGAAGGGCTTTAACCATATCATATTTTGGGGCAATATATTCATACACTCAGTAGGAAATAAGGAAAGCATATATATTTTAGTTTAATCTGCATTTTCTTTAAGATACTCAATTACCGAATAAAGAAAACAATCTATACAAAGTCTTTAGTGATTCCGTTTTAAATTACACTGCACAAATAACTAGACCAGGAAAAGAATGCGCAATTTATTACATATACTACTGAACATATCTCGAATTAAAAATAAAAGGAGTACGTGTCGCAGACTCACTGAGATAAAATTTTACGAAAATAATTTAATATATACTAAATTACTGAAATAACTTAGGTATACTTGGAATGAAGAAAACAAAACTAAAGATGTATACTAATTTCGATTAGCCTACAAATGTTCCTCACACACACACACACGCACACACATATATTTATATATATATATATATGATGTAGGCCTAGTAGAAAATATTTATCAAATGCTAATGGCACATTTCAGTAATCCTACATATTCGAATGTCCAATATCCAATATCCAACGTCCAACGTCCAACAGTTTTCAGACGGCTCATTGTATTCCTTTACACATAATCAGACTTAGCATGTTCTTATACCACCAGTCTTCTATATTTGTACGAGGGAAATATGTCTTTCCCAACAGTCTGCCGTACCTAAGCCGAGTATATTAGTAAATGCATATGTCCTCTGGTGTACAGTTACTGAGAAATGATCGTGAGCTGTTGCAGTTTTTTTTGTGCAAATATATCCATTTAAATTGATATTCAGATCAAATAAGCTATACATTAATAAACACATTTTATTTATTTATATATAGCCAATTGGATCTAAACATGAATGTAAATGGATATTTATTTACATAACGAAAATCGCATGAGCTCATGAACATTTGAATATATAGGCCTAGATATAAGACCAGCCTAAAATAGACTGATTATAAACAAAATAATACAGCAACTATTTCTTCACGAGAGAAAAATATTCACCTCCCAAATATATAATATATACCAGAGAAAAAGGTATACTCCACCACTAATATCTAGGAACAGAGAATAACGAAAATGTGCAATGGGCCGCGCCTTCCTCTGCTCATTTGTGTTTCTGTTTACATGTTTACCTGCCCCCGCTTGGCCCCGCACAGAAGATTATTTGTTGATATCCAGTTCTGAACATTCGTATACTCTAGAAAGGTGTAAAGTAGTGTTTTATTTATTTATTTATTTATTTATTTTGTCTATGTCTCAACCTCGGGACTGTAGGCTGTAACTCTTACGAGGCCCCGAGATTATCGATTGAAGCTTCGAGAAGCTTCATGTGTCTGCTTCATGTGTCTATTTCATGTGTCTATGTGTATATTTGTCCTTCTAAGACATAAATCATGGCCTGTAGTTATCGAAGCTATCATGAAATATTTTTAATCTTCTCATTAATTCTACACACAATATTTGTTTTCGAAGGTTCGCTTTACCCTACAGGAGGGTAGGGGTAGGCCTAACAATTTTAAACTCAACATAATAAATACACTATAGGTTAATATATTTTTAGTGTAGCCACAAGTACGCTTGGTCAGAACAGGGTTGTATATATTAAGCCATCCTCCCCGCCTGGCCGAGGCCACCGAGAGCCTGGCTCCACACACTTTCTTGGCTAGGTTAGAAAAGGTCAGGGCCGTCTCTAGGAAGCTTTACGATTATCACTTTTACAGTAGTGGTCATATTGTCTCCTATACAGCAGCGGCTATGTATTCTCCCTTACGTGGACGGTCTCAATCAATAGCTATCAGTGTATCTGTTTAGTAGAATTTTCTTAGGTTTTCAATTATTTGTTGATGTTGTGGGTGGTGGTGCTGTGTGTGTGTGTGTGTGTGTGTGTGTGTGTGTGTGTGTGAACTAAAGCATACTGTTGAGCGTAAATTGGCCTATAACTAACACGACAAGAGGGACAAAACCTTTCAGGAGTTACTTTCCAACTCGGCCCTTAGTCATTCTTGTCTTAACATTGCTTTAACTAATGTAGGTCTAGCTCAATAAAGTCTAACACAATTATTGCTTTACCTAATGTAGGCTTATTACTCAACAATGTCTAACAACATTTAATCTAAGAGAATCTACTTTTCTTAATCAAATCTAGAATTAGTATAGGGTTGAGTTGGCCAGTATCAAATCTTGGTCAAACATGCAACACCAATAATCCAAGGGATGTGCGTTCTTTATCCTATACTAGATTTTGTGAACTAAATCCTGTTATCAATCAATGTTGTATGTAAGTATGTACCCGGTACTGTATATACTCAGCCACATACCCCATAACTGGGGGTGGCCGACTCGAGACAGAGCTCAAGCAGAAGCAACAAACTACATATAAAATATAAACTTACACACATCTAGGTCAATTTCGTAAAACCAAATATATTTCAACTTGTCCCATTCATCAAGACACAAGACATTTGTGTAAGGAAATAGATAGATGCAGCAACTCTTACCTTGCCTTACCCAATCTCAATCGTAATCTCCCAATCCCAGACATCGTGCTGCTCAAAAGCGAACCTCTGCTGCTCCTCTAACGACCTAAACTGAATAAAACTATGAAAAGTGCTAGCAATCTGAGCGCACTCCGCCCCTTCGAACAGGCTGTTGCACCAATATAAAAAAAAACAACGAAGGGCTGTGCGCTCCTCGGTGCCACTAGCAGAGTGGCGAGCTCCACATAGGTGAACATACTGTAGGTAGGAGGCTTGATTTCCGGCGCCAGAACAGATTACCGGCACTCCCCTCATCGATGATTTTTCAGTGTCTTGCCTGAGTTAGGAGAGATTGGGTGGTGGTGGAGGAAGGGCGGAGATGGGTGTGTTTAGTCGAGGTTTTTCTCTAGCCATCTGCTTAGTATTTGGGGGACTTTGAAGTGACGTCAACGGTAGTCTACACCTTTACTTTAGTTTTGGGTGGAAAGTTGGTGGCAATGTATAGTCACAATAAATAGTTTGTCAAAAACCATCATGATAAATTGTGTGAAAGTAAGTGACACGAACATTAACTTGACACCTTACGTTCTGAAACAAATGATAGCCAAAGAACGACTAAAGTAATCGAGCTAATAATTTTAACATATGGGAAGAGTCAGCCAGGGATTAGGTGTGGAGACTTACAACCCATTTATTCCAGCGTTTCTAGCCTGCCTTTAGTGAATGATATTTATCGACTATTAAAACATATGAAACAAATCAAAAGGGATGATTACTTACACAGTTTATGAGCAAATTTAAGACTGTAGGTGACCAGTGACCAGATTTTGACTGTACAATAGCGTGCACAAGTAGCTGGTACACCTACTATGATAGCCTACATTTGATACATCATTGATTGTGGGGAAACAATAACTCGGGTATGTGTAGCAAAGGAATACTTCTTCATTTCCAATTGTATAATAAAAGGGTATCAATAAGCCTATTTAGTGTTAAACATATTTGCTTCAATTTTGTTCTGGCTATTGAATGTGAAGTCTCTCTCTCTCTCTCTCTCTCTCTCTCTCTCTGTGTCCTTTCCGTTACTGCTTTCCCTCTACTGCTAAAAGTTTTTTTTTTTTTTAAAAGACCTCCGTCTACGTATTGTGAAAAACCTGTTATCCTCCGGCAAAATGTGGGGTTGAGTGAGTGAAGGGGGGGGACAGTGAATGAAGGAGGATGCATGTTTTGCATAATACGTGTTGCTAGCCCCAAACTCGCGAGCAACTGTGGCTTTCATCCATCCGACACATCCCCTTTTATTAATGTGCATCACACATGTTACATACAAATAAGGTTTATGTTTTGTTTTACCCTACTGTGGAAAGACTACGGATACACCACTCCTGCCGGGGCCTCACGCAGTGGCATGACCTAGTCCTGTCGAACTGAGCTCATGACGCTGGTGGCATTGCCCCGGAGGATAGCCATCCCTAGTCTTTGCTTGAGCCAGAGGGTTTCCCGGGGTTCTCCTGAAACTTCTCTGATTTTACGGCCTATTTCATTCACCATCTTAAGGGTGGTAGGGCCGAAGACTCCTGAAGTTTCGAATGCCAGGGGCTCGAACTGATGAATTCTGGCGATGGCTTGATATTTTTTCTCGCTTTTTATTTTCTGCTATCCGGGCGGCTTCACCTGCTTCGTCGGCGTTTCTGGCGGCGTTGGTTGTGGAGAAAGTGTCAACACATGTGGCATCCCACACGAGGCACCGGCCATTCTTGTAAGAGAAAGTGGTCATCCCATCTGGCCGTTTGCCGTCTTCTCTGTGAAGTCCATGTGGTTCGAGGATTGATGCACAGTTAGCACTCTGCAGGGCCCGTTTTATGACATCATTTAGTGCAGAGTGTCTTGGCAGGCGGCCTGCGTTGTAATTACATGACAAGGCATGGTGACCTTGAGCATCCATCCTCCCATCACACTTGCAAGTGTGTGGGTGACAAACTGCCGCACCCACTCTGAGCGCGATGGCGACCCGGAGCGCTTCAGCATCCAAGTGAGTTCCAAGAGGTAGCTAAAAGGTTGGTCGGCAAAGTCCCATTCAACAGTTTACCACCTCATCAACTTGAGCTTCGGTGTACAATATTCACTTCATGGCAGAATTTTGTACCAGTACAACTAATAAACGGGTGAGGGCAAACGTATAAAACTCAGATGTAGGTATATTTCTCCATTCACACATTCACGGGCATCCCTCAAATGTTTTATAAAATTAAAGAGGATATCTTGATAGTAAAATGTCGATTGGGTAAGCTATAATAATATACTGCAATATTCCAAGGGGTAACATTTATTGTCAATGTCGATGGGGCATAATTATCTCTCGCAATATTCCAAGTATCTTCATTGTTATCGAATATCGGAATGAAGATGAAATACATTTCGCAACAGCATTTTCATAAAGGATTAACTCGTGGGCTGCCATATCAGACTCACCTATAAAAGTTAAGGGAAAAGCCACTCATGTGATACCAGCTCAAGTTCGCAGTACAATTAGAGGGAAATAAAACCCTCTGATTATGACGCATTTTAACAGTTTAGTATGGCTACCATTAGACGATATTATACAGTTTAGGAAGGATCTGTGGGAGTTAAACAGATAAAGACTATCTCGATTAACCCTCTGACTTTCAAATGCCCTTTCTAATCTGAAAAAAATCGTCTAATAATTGCCAGAAAACAGAACAAAATGCGTTGTCGTATCTACAAAGGGTTACCTTGAAAAATTAAATATTTTGTACCCGACTGTATGCGGTCTGGAAGAGGGTAAGGGGGGGGGGGGGGGGAGGTGTGCTGGGTTACGTCTGAGTCACATAAACCTGCGTCACGTCTGGAGTAGGGGGGATATTACCGGTTGTCTCACTCTTATTATTTGAGGGAAAGTAGGCTGGGTTATGTCTGAGTTACATAAACGCCATTTACCTGCGTCACGTCACAATGAGGAGGGTATATTGATAATCGTCTCATTTATACTAATATTTGATGTCATTGTTAGTTGTGCAATAACTCTACGTATCACACTGACAACCTAGAGCGAAGCTCAAATATTACATAGCCTACATACATACACTATATTAACCCTTTCGAGATCCCTTTACACATTTCTTTCTGTTTGTAGGTATTATTTGACGATTATAGTCAGATTAGGCAGAATATACGGAATTAAGAAGATTAATTTATATAGCCTTTACCCATATAATTCCCACATATCCTTCCTCAACTGTAAAAAATCATCTTACAATAGCTATAATTAAATGTCAAAATGCGTCATAATCTTCAACAAGTTATAGACTGAGTGATGCATAAGAGGTACGTCTCAAGTCCTAATGGCGGTATTCCAGGCACCCCTGTTTTGGGCTGCTTCATTCATCAAGTTTGAAGTGTGATATCAGATCGTGGTACCTGATCCTTTGTCTTTCTGGCCGTGTGATAAACATGTACAGTACCAATTTCCTAATCAGACGATGTTGGAAAAGGGGTTCATGAGAATGCACTGCTCTGGCGCAACATGTGGGCGAATCAATGCTGAATGTGGGAGAAGTAATTAACCCCTTTAGCACGATGACATAATTTTCATTATATTTTGGTTACCAGTCGAGGATTTGTTTAGATTATAATGTACCTCTAGGACTCATGAGGATAAACACGACCTCATTAAACCCTCTGAATAACTTAAACCCTTCTTAAAAGGCATACAATCGTCTAATTCTAGCTAAAATCAGAGGTAAAAAGGCGTCACCGTACGGACAAAATTGTCTCCTAGAAGCGGCTTTCGTTAGGGTTTTTCTGTGGCCATCTGTTTAACTGTAGGCTTTTATCTCTTCCATCGTCCACCTCTGCTTCTCCTGGTGCTGGCTTTCTCCCCTTGGTATAGTGGACCCTGCCTTACCCCTTCTTACTGTCGGGTCTGTTTACTTTCCTACCGCCGCTAATTCAATTGTGGACGTTTTTGTGCTCTATAATTTTCGTGCGTTTTCTTGCCACTTTCTCGCTTTCTCGTTTATCTCTCTCTCTCTCTCTCTCTCTCTCTCTCTCTCTCTCTCTCTCTCTCTATATATATATATATATATATATATATATATATATATATATATATATATATATATATATATATATATATATATATAAACAAAAACTCTAAATTAGTATATACAAATATATCTTAATATATCGTTCCGCTTCCTGCCCCCCCTACCCCCCCCCCCCCTACCCCGTCCTTGCCCTATCCTGCTCTCAACATATATGAATAAATACATACATATATTATTTGAATGACATTATCATATATTTTCCTCTCTCTTTCTCTCTCTCTCTCTCTGTCTCTCTCTCTCTCTAAAGAAGCTTCTGCTTTTCCACTTTGCTGTCCTTTTCTTCCACTGTCCCTTGTTATCGGGTTCGCAATCTATACTAGAATTAAGTCCCGACCACCTCGCTGAGATAGTAAGGTCTGTATGGCCAGTGCATCTATGTAAATCTCTCTCTCGCTCTCTCTCTCGCTCTCGCTCTCTCTATCTCTCGCTCTCTCTATCTCTCTCTCTCTCTGCATGTGTCACAGTGTGTAGACACAGTGTGTCTACTGCTGCTACCTTCCCCTTGCTCCTAGAAGGGAAAGTTTGCAGACCAAAGTTAACCTTTTCAGCAGGGAGGGCGGAGAGGACATCCACCAGACCATTTTAACCAGTATTGCTCAACTTTAGTCAGTTTTATTTCATCTGAAGGTAAATTGAGCCCCTTAGCAACTAATTTGTTATACTTAATGGCAAAATATGAAACTAATATATCTCTGCTTCACATTAGAGCCAAGTTTTCATAATATACAACACAATTATTGCGTAGTACAAACTTTGAAGTAACTAAGTAAACAAGATGGAAACATGTCAATTTACCGTCAGCTGGAAACAATTACTATAGTGTCCAATCAACCAGGGCCAACTTTATTATCATTGTTATGCTAACATTATAGTCTATTCAATATAATTAGGACATAATCTTGATCACTAACCGCTATAACTTGGAGAAAAACTTGAGTAAACGAGCTTTTATTTCGGGAGAGTCAGCCAGGGAAAAGGTGTGGGCATTAACAGCCAATGTTCTCTAGCGCTTTTTGAGATACAATGGTTAGGGAGTGACAATTTCTGGCCTAACTATAAGGAATGGTATGTAGAGCTTTGGAAGAATGTATAGCTAATAAAGGGGTGCATATATATCTACAGTATCCCTTCGACTTTACAGATCCTTTCTTTGCAACCTAAATACAAATCGTCTAATAGTACCAAAACAAAAATGAAGGACTGCGTCATGGTACACCAAGAGGGTTAGCTTAACCCTTGGCTTAACCTAACACTATTGGTCTAGTCGACACAGGTTGAGAGTTACGGGTTGGTTGAGCTGCCCGATTTACCTTGACTTTTTCCACAAGCAAGTTCCCAACCCACCCACCCGTACCCCTTCTCTCTCTCTGCCACGGACATTAGTTCCAGGGCAGTAATTCCCTTTCCAATGTTCCCTTACCCACTCTAAACCACTGTTTGGACACTTGATCCTCAGTGTTTTGGAGGACAAGCAACCTAGAAGGGTCACTAGATCTGTTGTTGCTTGATTTCCTTTGTACTCCTTTGTACTCCTTTGTACTCTCTCTCTCTCTCTCTCTCTCTCTCTCTCTCTCTCTCTCTCTACACACACACTCTCTCACGAACACTCTCATCCTCACTCTCCTTTACCTTGAGTTGTTTCGGCCTCTCTCTCACCTTTTCATAGGTGGCATTGTATACAGGAAGTACACACACACACACACGCACACACACACACAAATATACAAACACACACACACACACACTCTCATCCTCCCTCTCTCTCGCACCTTTTCATGGGAGGCATTGCATACAGTAAGGGAACACAAACAAAACACTGACAGAGAGCAGATGCAAGCATTGTGGGACGTTGCAGCACCGTGTGGACAGTTCAAGTAAATTAACCTGTACATTACCGGTCACGTCCTTTTCATTATATTCTAGCAACTATTAGACGATTTTATGCAGTTTAGAAAGGACCTCCAGCAATTAACAGGCTTCGAACTATGTCACTTAACCATATATATAACAACAAATACTTCTTAAACTGAACAACATCGTCTAAATATAGCTAGAATAAAATAGCACACACGTCGCTGGTACTCAAAGGGTTAAGCAGTCCTCGTGATCAATCCATTTCAGCACTATATTAAAAAAGAAGATATAGTGCCTTTTTAACCCCTTCACTATCGATGCCGTCCCTTTAACTATATTCTAACTACTATTAGACGATTTTATTCAGTTTAAAAAGGGTCTCCGGCAACCAACAGGCATCCAACTATCTCACTTAACCCTTTTAACTACCAAAGATCCTTCTTTAACTACACAACAACGACTAATTAAGTTTAGCTAGAATGTAATACAGAAACGTCGCCGGTACAGAAGTGGTTAAGGGGATGTTTTATCTTTGTTTATTATTTGTTTTCCCTTTATATTTATATTTTCTTAAGTTTACCTACCTACCTAGACCTCCATCAAGCTTAACCAAAAAGATAATAATAAATATTTCGAGATAAATTGGTACATTTTTTTCAGTAGAAAAATGTCCAGACCGTTGGACGGTTCCTCCTAAATCATAGGGTCGTTATCACTGGCCAGGAAAAAATCGACACCTAAATGTTACGAAAGGTCTTATCATTGAACAAAAAATAAACAAAAGGTCGAACAATACCCAAACTAATGGGACAAATGTCTTAAAATCTCAAAACTAATGGAGTTAAACATAAGGAAGACAGAGATCCCCTCCTCCCCCCAAAAAAAAATAAAAAAATAATATAATACCGGGTATATAATTATATAAACAAATAATACAAAAATAAATAAATATATACAAAATAACTTGAACGTAACGAGTAACAAATGCGTCAAGTTGATACACAAGGATGACGAAAGGGTGACAAACGAAAGCCGAGTCCATTTATTTTAGTCTTAATTATTGCATATGTAAAGCTAAAATTATGGTTTATAGTTCAACGTATGTCTTTGGAAGTGATAAAATGGCCAAAACAATGCTATTTCATGTTAATTTGCCTGTATTCCTTCTCATATGTATTCAAATTTTCAAACAAAATTGCTCAGGTTTGACACCCTGATGGCAATTCAAAAGGTATTGTGCAACTCTGAAGGTCAGTATATTATTGCACAACGTGAACACACGTCATGGGAACAGAACATATATTTTTAATGTCGTGCGTATTATGCAAATGACATTTGAGTAACGCAATATTGTTACTAACATGAACATACGTAAATTGGCAGATGAAGCTTAACATTGACAAATGCAAGGTATTAAAGATAGGGAAGATGCATACAAATGTTAAATATAAACTAGCTAATATGGAATTAGAAAACTCAGACTGTGAGAAAGATCTTGGTGGGTTTGTTAGCAATGATTATTTTGTAGCCTAGAAAACAATGTATAAGCGTTCGTAAAAAGGCAAACAGGATTCTCGGGTTCATCTCTAGGAGTGTGAGTAACAGAACTGCTGATGTTATCTTAAAACTTTACTTGTCATTAGTGAGACCCCATATGGATTATGCTGTTCAATTTTGGTGTCCTTATTACAGAATTGACATAGATTCATTGGAGAGACTACAACGTAGAATGACACAAATTATCCATAATATTATTTTTATTAATCTCATCACCACACCCCCAATGAAATTAATTAAAGTATATATGATCCACCGGGATTCGAACCCGGGTTATCACTATTAGAAATCTTCTGTATGAAGAAAGGTTGAAGAAATTAGGCTTACATTCGTTAGAGAGACGCAGAGTTAGAGGGGATATGATAGAGGTATTCAAGTGGGTTAGTGGGATTAATAAAGGGGACATGAACAATTTACTAAAGCTCAGTGATAGCGAAAGAACTCGTACAAATGGTTTCAAATTAGATAAATTTAGTTTCAAGAAAGATATAGGCAAATATTGGTTTGGTAACAGAGTTGTAGATACCGTAGGTGGAATAGGCTACCAAGTGCTATAGTGGGATCAAGAACGATAGGGAGCTTTAAGATAAAATTAGATAGGCATATGGACGAGATGGGTTGGGTGTGAGGGGGATCTGTCAGGTGTGGGCCAATCGGCGCTCTGCAGACCCCCGTTTTTCTTACCTCTGACCGTGTCGGTGAGGTCAGTCCTAATGGTGTTAGTAAGCTGGGCTTATAATTAGGCCTTACAATTAGGGTTGGGTGTGACAGGGATCTGCCTAGTGTAGGCCAATCGGCTTTCTGCAGACTCCCATTTTCTTGTGTTCCTTATGTTCTAAATTAATAATACTAAAAGCTAAGCAGATTTGTTGCAACTTCCTTTGAAACTTACACACATAATGTTTTAATATGTATTTAGCTAGTGCTCTTAATATTAACTAGTATGTAATCAGCAAAAACATATCTAATGACATAACATGAATATAGGAAAGGCGAGAAAATTAATTTTTATAATATTTATCACTTAATGCCTCGAAACAAGGAATGGGACAGGCAAAGTACGGTAGTAATAATGTTGCCACTTCAATATTGTAAGTCCTGATGAAATGCAACTTGAATGAAATGCAATCACACTCAGAACAGTGACAGTCTATGCCATCTATGGGTTACATTTGCCAAGGGTTAGTGTTTGCAGGCCCACAAATTAAGAGTGAATGTCAACAGGATTCGAACCCCAAACCAGAGCCACCCCATACAGCATCACTGAGCCCCTCCCCTACTGTTTCTCTTCTCACCTTCCTTCCCTACCTCTGGGACTGAAACTCTTGGGAGAATTCCAGACTCCTATTTTACAGTCATGTTGCATAGCTCTTAGACACCTTTCCTAAATTGCAAAAGTTGTTTAATGATAGCCAAAATATACCTCCAATTGCGTTAATCTAAATGATCTAATAGTTGCCAGCATATATTGACAGGGTCGACACCGGTACTGAACGGGTTAAATATACTGCATAAAGTTGAAAATCAGGGTGTCAAACCGGAGCAATTATGTTTGAAGATTTGGATAAATATGAGAAGGAATACAAGAAATTTAATAAACAAAAAATACATAATTAGAACTGTACACCATTATTGTATCTTTACATATACAATAATAAAGAATAAACATAAATGGACACGGCTTCCGTTTGACACCCTGTTGAGAATACAAAAGAAAGGTGCATTTCTCCCCATAGATAGCCTCCGCCACTGTCCCTCAACTCCCGCCCCTCGGAGAGCCATCAAAGGGTCTCCTCTCTGTCACTCTGGCTGAAATATTTAATGAACTTAGTAGACGGGTGTGTGTAAAATAGCCCCGTACTCTAGCCCCACACCACCCGCCTGTCAACCAGTCTGTCTGTCATCTCGCGAGCTCTCTCTCTCTCTCTCTCTCTTGTTAAATGAGAGTATTCCTTCACCGTTTAACATAGATTAGTTAGTTTTGTTAAATGCATCTCCTTAGCTACCGTCTCTCTCTCTCTTGCATGCGATACTTTAACATTCAAACACATGTGCCATATATATTTTACATGACTGTTAGACTCTGCTCAATGGCAATATTTGAGGATAGGGCCTATGCATGCCCAGACGTTAATCTATTAACCACAAATGCACTTTATTTTTCATTGGCCTATAAAATCCGATATTATTATTATTATTATTATTCCACCTCCACCACCACCACCACCATGACAAATAAAATAAAAACAATTAATCGCAATCACATACGTATACACATCCTCTCTCCTCTCTCTTCTAACACACACACATACACACACACACACACATACACACACACACACACACACACACACACACACACACTTACTGCATGTTCTTATGTTCTTATATATGTACAGTATGTATATATATGCGTATGTATGTGTGTACGTATGTGTATATATGTATGTTCTGTATATATATAAGTAAAATAAATGTGTACTGTATATGTACTGTATATCACTTACTCTCATGGTTTATTTATGATAATTTGTATTTTACACTAGCATAATTATTGTATTAATTTCTTTTTTTAATGTTAAATATATTATACTCACACATTGTAAACTGAGCTTACCATTTTCATATCTGTACATCTCATGTTCATCCACTAAATTGTAAAATGTGTATTTTCAGCTCATGAGGCTGTCATTCTTTAATAAACCGTTTATTATTATTATTATTATTTATTATTACACAAACAACCAACACACATCAACACAGCACCATGAAGGAGAAATAAAAACAAAAGCAATTAATAGCGTCAAGAGAGGAGTCAAGAGGGGTGCCTGAAGACCCTCCTCCAGGCGGGGCTGAGTGTGGGGGAAGTGTGTTGAAGAGGCGGCAGAGTTTGTATATGAAGGAGGAAAAAGTTGGGGGTCCTTTAAATTACTGAGATTGGCGAATATTTAAAGGGGGTCACCTGATTTTTTTATTTTATTTTCTCTCTTTCTCTGGTTTGTATCCACTCGGCCCCATTCAGCCTACTGTTTTAAGACGTTTATTCCCATTTAGGTGTCAATTTCTTCCTGGCGAGCGATAGCGAGCCAGAATAGTATGAAGAAGTCCGGCTTAGCCGGAGAAATTGTTCTATCGAAAAATTTACAAATTTAGCCTGTTGTCAAAAACAAATTTAAAAATATGCTGGCTCGCTACCACTCGCCAGGAAAAAACCCGACACCTGAATGGGGATAAACGTCTTAAGACAGTAGGCTGAATGGGGCCGAATGGATACAACCCAGAGAGAGAGGGAGAGAGAGACAAAAAACGAGGTGGGCACCCTTAATCCTTACCGCATTCCGAATAAATAGTTAGCTAAAATAGGACTTCAAAGGCTAGCAACATTATTGGATTATTAAGCCAGCACACTGCAAGTCAAGAATAGCGTCAGGACTGGAGCCCCTTTTCGAGAACCCCAGTCCCTTGTATATGAAGAGGCAGCCAGGGGGAAACAGTTGGGGGTCCTCTAAAATACGGAGATTGGCGAATATTTAACACCTTCAGTACCGGTGACGTCCGTTTGAAGGGATTTTATTTCAGGTAAGGAAGGACGTCTACCCATTAAAAGGCTACAACCATCTCACTCAACAATTTTTACAACTACAGATCCTATATTAACTTCTCAAAATCGTCTAAATACAGCTAACATATACTGAGAAAGGCGTCACGGGTACAGAAGGGGTTAAACCTCAACGCATTCCGAATACTCAAACGCGTTACCTTTAAGTGTGTTAGTGTTCAAATCCCTTTTTATTACTCCTTTAAGTTATATCACAACATATTTACAGAGGGCATAACCCACTTGGTAAAATCGTCTAATGTTAGCCAGAATTATATTGCAACTGTAGAGGCACTCTTAACGATCCTTGGCCCATATCCTATCTGTCTACCAAATTTCGTGAACATCGGTTCATAGCTTTGTGGGATATCTAGCTTACAGATAGACAGACAAATAGACAAAGGGAGGCAAAAACATAATATCCGTCAACTTCATTGGCGAAGGTAATGGAACCATAGCATGTACGAAGTTGACTGTGAGAAGTTTGGTGTCAATCCCACATCTAGTAATAAGTAACACCCCGTTCTCAACATTAATTATCAATTACAAACCCCAATGTACTTGAATAAACTAATGAAAGCATATGGTCCTCCCGGGATTCGAACTCGGGACACCACACCCAGAACATAAGCACCTAAACCATTACACCACCAACACAGTTAGCAGTAGGCTATAGTATAAGGACTAATTTTGACTAGTAATAGTATAAAGACTAATTTGACTATGAACGTTAATCACCAATTTACTTAATGATAACAATATATTCCCACTTGTCTATTGAAGGCCCTCCAGGCATGACGAGTGTCGGGGAAGTGTGCTGAAGATGTTACGTATGAAGTAGTGGGCAAATGTAAAACTTGCGAGATCGTTCAAAATAATGACTGACTTAAATATAGTCTCATGATTTAAACACCTAGCATGGTATTGCTTGATATAGTGGGCTTATATTTTTGAAAATGTCTATCAATACAAGACGGAATTTACGATTTAGCCACATAACATGGACCTATTTACCGGCTTTAAATACTTAACTCACTAAGCACACTTACGATGCAGATGACAAAATACGTCAAATATATTTTACCCGTAGTTTAGCCGATGTTATACTTATTCTAAGCCTCAAATAAAAAACAAATGTAAGCAATATCAAAACTCAGCCACCTAGCATAATCTACTTCAAGTTTAGTCTCTCCATCCATAACGATAAAGCCTCAACATCTAACAAAACAAGTACGGTCCTTGCTTCTTGGAAAATAACCGGACATTTTGTTCATGTTGCTTTACCTAATCTTATATGGCAGACAAATGTGTAATGTGTAACATTACAACTGAATAGTATGTCAAGGTAATCCGATATGCCATTCATAAAAATCAGTGTTCATTGGAAGATTATACAGTTAGACAAATGATAGCCAGATGTCCGATCTCTGCTTACCGCAGCATCTCAGGTGTAAAGAGGCGGAGTGTTGAAGATGCGTCAAGGAGAGGAGAGGATGAGGGAGTGCGGTGGGTAGAGGAGAGGGTGAGGAGAGGAGAGGGGAAGAGGGAGAGGAGAAAAAGAGAGAGGGGCGGAGAGGAGAGGAGAGGGAGGAGGGAGGAGAGGAAAGGAAAATTAAAGAGAAGAGAGAAGGGGAGAGAAACGGACAGGGAGAAGAGAGCGGGAGCTTAAAGGAGAGGAGGGAAAAGGGGAGTGAGGGAGGGAAGAGCTATGGAGTCAATATGATGTTACAAATTAATTAGCGGGTGGTATGGTATGGATTCTGTAGTTTTCGAAAACACGCTCTCGCTCTCGCTCTCTCTCTCTCTCTCTCTCTCTCTCATACCATTGTTTTCACATATGCTCATCACACGTCGCTTGGTATAGATTAATGGATAAATTATTATCACAAACTTATTCAATACTTACTCTTTCTCTCTCTCATCCCCCCCCCCCTCTCTCTCTCTATCTCTCTCTCTCTCTCTCTCTCTCTCTCTCTCTCTCTCTCTCTCTCTCTCTCTCTCTCTCTCTCTCCACTGTTGCGGTATTATTTTTTTCACACGGGGTAGTTAAATTAGCCACAAGCAGCCTCGTAAAAATCAGTTACCGGTAGTCTATTGTCGTTTCCTCTCTTTTGTACTCGCTCACTCGCTCTCTCTCTCTCTCTCTCTCTTTCTCTCATTTTGTATTCAAACATGATACATATGATGCCTGGACAAAGCGAAATACATTATGCAGTACAATATCTAAAGACCAGCTTTTGTTTAGTTTACATTAAATAAAATCTATTTACAATTGCTTACATAATTTTTATTAATAGGAATGTAGGACTTTGTTCTTTAAGTGTTTGCACATTGTTAAGTTGAGAAATATTATCAACTATTCTTTGCTATAATTTCCTTCCACTTCATCTTACTACCGGGATCGTTATCTCTACTAGAATCAAGTCCTGATTACCTCGCTGGGATCGTAAGGTCTGTGTGGTAATTGTATATACGTAAATATATGCAAATCACCTATACTGTACTGTATATCTCCATATATATCTCCGTTTTTACGCATTACAGTTCATATGAAGCTACTCAAACTGAACATATATAACGATGACATTGAATCACTAATACAGCACAAGGGACTGGAGTTATCGCAGAAACGCTCCAGTCCGGCCGTTCTTCTTGATTTACAGTGTGCTGACTTAATAATCCAATAGGTTTGATATCCTCTGAAGTCCTATTTCAACAACTAATACAGTTTACATTTCTCTCTCTCTCTCTCTCTCTCTCTCTACAAGCTTGCTTGTTTTTTTGCTTTTTTTTCATGAGATACGTATATACAGACCATGTGACAATTAAATGAGGAAACTATAATAACACATCTGAATAATGCCAACCTGATTTATACACACAAATATGAATGTAACCAGACGACGATGCTGTTGTTTCAGTGGAATAATGGCTCTTTGAGCAGTATGTATCGCCTTACTAGTGGTTGTCCCCTCACAGGATGGGGGCGCTGCTCAATAAACTCGCCCCTCGGGGCAAAATCATCTCTCTCTCTCTCTCTCTCTCTCTCTCTCTCTCTCTCTCTCTCTCTCTCTCTCTCTCTCTCTCGGGATCCTCAACTCTTAACATAGCCTCTCAAGTCTGCCCACTCCTAATAAATCAAGCCCCTTCCCCCTGGCGTCTCCTGCGACTCTCTTTCCAGAAAGTCACTCCCTCCCCAACCCAAAATAACGGTCTCAGTATTGATAACAACTGACGTGTGGTTAACACTTGTGTTGTAACATCTGATCCGACTTCTTGTGGGTTATTATGATATTTTAATTAATCCCTATAGATGATATTGCTTGTTTCTTGCCATTTTCGAGCCATGTATTTTTAGTTTGTCCCCTAGGCCAACAAAAACGCCTTCACAGATTTCCGTCTAATTAATAACATTAATGCACACCCATACCCCCTTCAAGGTATATTTTGTATATGTTTCGATAGAAAAACGTCATGACAAAATGCTAATTTATTTTAGGAAACAGGCTCGCTTTTGCCCACCCAGAAAAGAATACCCCTAAGACCAAATAGGGTTAAAAATAGATGAAACACTAAACATACCATACGTGATAATTTTGGTAGGCTTGAGATTTGTTCTTGTGTGTGGACTCTCTCTCTCTCTCTCTCTCTCTCTCTCTCTCTCTCTCTCTCTCTCTCTCTCTCTCTCTCTCCAGGAAGTCGTCAGCGAACACACACAGTAATCAGAGGTATATTGCGTGCTCTAAGTAACAGGCAGAGTTCACATGACAGAGATACAAAGCGGGCCATTTCCTCCGTAAACTCTGGGATTCACTTAAATGCTCGCACACGGAGGGAGAGAGAGAGAGAGAGAGAGAGAGAGAGAGAGAGAGAGAGAGAGAGAGAGAGAGAGAGAGAGAGAGAGAGATCGTAAGGTAGACACACTTTATCAATTATTTGTAGTCTTGAACTATTATACACAGTGCATTGGTAGAGGGAAATAATGTGAACGATATCCAGTATAACGTGGCACCACAACTACTAAGGCATATGGCGCCGGACAAGATGAAATATATGTAGAAAAAATATAAACTCTAACTTCAGAATGAATACCAGACATCAGTGTAAAAGAAATGCAATCGTAAAACGTGAAAGAGGCTATACCCTGTTCTAAGTAGGTAGGTCAGAAATTGTGAATCCTAACCTCCATGACTCATAGAGGGCTAGAGCAAATGTGATGTAATTGTTCACGCCTGTTCCCTGGCTAACCCTTCCCAAATGGTGGGAATGTTAGCTCGATTACTCTAGTCGTATGTGAGTTATAGAGGTTGTTCAAAAGTATTGGTTTACTTATTTAAAACAGGGGGTTATTCCCTTCAAATATCAAAACACATCGTCACCAGGGCTATATCAAACGCATTGTATTCTCGGTGGAACACAATGCACGCAATAAACTTCAAATCACTCGAGATATCCACACCCAAATCGGCAAGGTTATGGTCTATTGTGCGTCACAAATATGTCGAGAGTGGGTTAAAGATCAATATCAGAGGTCAGTGAGTAGTGTATCCTGCTAAGAGACATTCGATCATTCTCGACTGACTGTATAAACTAATGAAAAGAAAGATAATAAAACAATAACGAGAAAACAAATATGCATACAGTTAGGAGACATAACATAACTGCATAAGCTAAAGAAGAGAGCAACATTTAGTTCACTCATCAGCAATAACGCGAAAACAAATATGCATAAAGTTTGGATTTTTCGAACTTCGTTGAATGTTATGAGCCAACATACAGAGAAGGAAAAAAACAAGGACACATTTGAACTAGTCGTTAGAGAAAACAATGTGTAAAGAGGTAACATATAGCCTACTGTAAGAGGAGATATGAAATAATACTGTGCATTAGCCTACAGTTATGGGTTAATTGTGTTTCCAAATTTCCAGCTAAAACCACAGATGGACAGAAAAGAGTACAGACAACAGGGATATTGAATGAAAATAATCGAAATAAGATCACATTGTGAATGTAATTGGTATTTCGAACTCATAGATACTGAAATTACATATATTTACTTCTGGAAGGGCTTAAAATGTGTACCTGGTTACTAAGGTATGATGTGAAAAGCATAATTATGATGGTGAACATGTGCAAGGCATAAATCTCTCTCTCTCTTCTGCTTTGCTAGCCTTACCTTCCACTTAGTAACAAATTTGGTTAGAATTAAGTCTGAACTTCCCAGTAGGGGCCGCAAGGTCTGTATAGTCTTTGTGTCTGTGTAACTTTCTGTGATGTATATATATATATATATATATATATATATATATACTGTATATATTATATATCACACACTACAATACCTTATGCACACATACTTCCCAACCAATAACAAGCCTCCAAATTGACGGTGATGGCACAAAAACATAAACACGGTAACAGTGCAATTACCCATGTTATAGAAGTGTCAACAAATTAACTATAATAACTAGGAAAATAATAGAAAATTAGAAAAAAAAATATATATAATACTTATACTGAACTATTACATGTGATTGTTACATATATGCTTACTCTGCTTATGAATCCCTCAAGAACTGGTTATTATTATTTTATATGCTCGATTATTATCAAACCATTAATACCGAAACTAATATTCAAATATCAATTAGCTGATATATACTGTACCGGTATATATATATATATATATTTCAATATCAGTTCCTAAATGGTTTGGTGTAATTTGATTAAATCTCGTTTACACGAGGATTTTCCTTTAGTCGTATGGTACGGTTACGCTAGCCGATTACATACATCGTGGAAGATAATAATAATAATAATAATAATAATAATAATAATAAACTTTACTGTCATCTAGTTACTTATTTAGCGCCCGCTCTCCTTGGGGATTCACAAGATAAACACAGACGTAACAAATTATTTCTTCCTTGCTTTTTTTATTCATTCTTATATATATTACTATGCAAATGCTTATGATATTGGTTATTATTGGTTAAAATTGATGATGAATAGACACGAATGAGACTTAGTATGATAAAAGAATATAACTATATTATGTTACTGAACTATTATATTCAAGCTCCGGGTCCAGACATATTAACTCTAGCATGTTTTCAATTTGGCTCTCTAACATTTTCAACTTTAGGGGAGACACTTGTCTGTTAACAGGCAGCTTTGCCAAAAAAAAGAAAAACAAAATATATATATACAGTATATACCGATAGTCTATATATATATATATATATATATATATATATATATATATATATATATATATATATATATATATATATATATACAGTATATATATATATATTTGTTTGTTTTTTCTTGGCAAAGCTGCCTGTAACAAGTGTCTCCCCAAAGTTGAAAGAGTGTTAGAGAGACAAATTGAAAACATGCAGGAGTTAATATGTCTGGACCAAGAACTTGAATACAATAGTTCAGTAACATAATATATTTATATTCTTTTCACATAATTATTTAGCCAATAATAAATCTTATTAAATTTTAACCATAAATAACCAAAATCATTAAGCATTGGAATACTTATTGGCCAAAGAAAGGAATAATCCCGTCCGATGTATTTTCCCCAATTTATCCTGTATCATATCAATCACTTTAATTTATTATCATATATATATATATATATATATATATATATATATATATACTATAAACAAAATATATATAACAAAGGTCTTGTGTAATATTTCATGTTTCTAATGTTCTGATATTTATCTATCAATCTATCTATTGCCTGACGCCTCTGATATAAATTACATGCAATATATACTGTTCCATGTCTGTTGATATTTAGAATCGGAGTAATATCAAGTAATAAAGGAGTAATACTGATGAATGAATATTACACTCTGAAACAGTATGGTGCCGAACGGGGAAAAAAAAGCATTTACTAGAACATATTTACTCAGTTTAGAAAGGGCTTGTGGGAGTAGGATGATCACTTGAGTTAGATGTTACCGGTTTCATTTATATAGATCCTTACTAGCCTATCCAATATCGTCTAATAATAATCACTATCTCATGAGACCAAAAATAAATAAATAGGGCCTACTGAAATGAGTAAAGAGACACCCCTAAGACGTGAAACATAGGTTACGACACGCAAATAGGCTACATTCATACGGAAAAGAGAGATACGATATTGTAATCTATTCATTATTAGTAGGTCAGAAATCGTGACTTCTAACGCCTTGTAACTCATAAATGGATAGAGTAATGACGTTTAAATTTCGACTATTTGGGGAAAGTCAAGTAGGAAATATGTGTGAAAGTTTACAAACCATTTGCTCAAGCTCTATTTTAGTGTGTTTGGTGTTGGTAGTGAAATTAGTACATTATATTATACGACTTTGGAGATCATAATTTTAACATAATTACAATGAACAGACTATAATCAGGGGCTATTACAAATTAATGAAGATTTTTTTTATTTTTGTAATATATGAACTCAAAGTACAAGTAAAAGCACTTCAAATAGCACACAGTATAAACACAAGTTGTCGGCGAACTTTTGATTATCACTGTACCCTTTAGGCGTCTACTCAACTAACAAATGCTAATTCCCCATATCGACAATACGCTCTACAATAGTCTACGGTCAATACATTTCACCCACACACCCATTTTCACTCCATAACATCGGACAAATATGGGGAACACAGAATCGAAGGTCAGACTGATGATAGATAACCTGCTGTGTGTTGGGACTATAAAGAGTCTCGCAAACACTTCTTGATAATCCATACACATATATATTCTTTGAGTTTTATTATGCACTATACGTATACAATCATATTCTTATGAACCTTTAATTTAATATATCTTTGTATTTTTGTTCGCTTACGCGCAACCTCAATATTGATATAGCTGTAGTTATATTTATTTATTCTTTTTTTGTTATCATTGCATGGCATTGAAACAAATTAATCCTAGCTCGTTCGCTTTTTTTCTCATTCAATAAAGGTTCACATTCGATTTCATAAACATCCAATAGTTCGGTTCTTAACCCATCCGTAGCGGGGCCCGACTTAAGTCTGTGTGCAATTTTGGCGCAATATTGGCTCTGAGAGAGAGACGAGCGACGGGAGGAGCGTAGGTTGCCTCATGACCGCTCGCCACGGTTTCCGTGGGCCTACTGACATACACTACACACACATCCACCCTCCCTCCCTCGCTACACACGTAATTATGTAACGAAATGACCGTATTTTAGCGATTTTGCCCTTCGGTTGCACGATCGTTGCAAGACGACCAGTGATCGTAGAAGGATGGTTCAGGTGTCATTGGAATGCTCAATTAACGCCCTTTCAGGGATACACAATTGTATTACGCTCTGGCTCTTGTTTATGCATGAAAAAGAGCACGGAAACAAGGCCATTTAGGGTAAAACCACCCGCTGGGCGGTACCTAGAAGTTACCGCCTAGGCCGCTCGTAAGGTGTTAAAGTTATGATTGGCTCATCACCTCTACATCCAACTCCAATACTTCTGAAACACATTAGGCTTTAATCATGCTTTATTCTCAACCTCAACTAGCTTCAACTAACCTAGCCAAACAAATATAATTTACAGCAATTTTACGTTATGTCATCCTAACCGTTACCTCCATCCTTAACCAATGCAATTTAGCTCTACGTACCAGTAACCTATGTTTAGCACGGAGTTCAGTTGACCTACATTGAATTTAACAATCATCTTTTAACACAGTTATATCAACCCTAAATAACCCCGCCTAATTAGTTTCCGATTCATTCTTGGTCACAACTCACCCTCCCCACTACAACGTCGACAGCCAATCTTGACACTCGTATACCTCTCACCCACACTGTCTCTTTATGGAGGTAGTATAGATCCACATCAGACCACGCCTTTGTATCGGCCTCCTCGTATGGACAAAGGTAAGGACATTGATGAAAGGTTTAGAAAGATAGAACAAAATGTGAAAATGTTTTAGCTGAAGTAATCTTATATATATATATATATATATATATATATATATATATATATATATAATCTTGCAATTCACTTCCAATTGACCCACCTACTCTTCTTGCAATATCTAACGCATATCCCTTAGAGCCTACTGTAGATATACTTACAGCTAGAACAGAGGATAGCGTTCATTACCATCAATCATTATATATACAATACTAAATGCACTACAAAATACACTACATTACATATTTATAACCTGACATAATCAAAAGATAAATGTCTGACTATATATACTGTATATACGGTATATATATATATATATATATATATATATATATATATATATATATATATATATATATATATATAAACGAAGTAAACATGTCTCCCACTTCTCCTCTCACGATTCCCTCTCTCGTCTTACACGAATAATCTACAGACAGCTATTTGGAACCCGTATTAAATTGTAAATGATAAGGGACGGCCAGGCTTCTTTACTGAGGAGGGTGGGGGGAGGATTGATGCCCGACTGCTGACGGTCATTATCCTTGATCGGTCATCATTGTCTGTATAAGAGCCATATTGCAAACCAGTTGTTGCAATAGTACTGGTCGGCTACCTTGCAATATAATACCGTGTGATCACAAGAGGCCAACTATTAAAAAAAAACTATGGAATGTATTGAACAAACTATATCCTTGTATGACTGTATATTCGGCTGAGTGCATAGCCTATCAACGTAAATTTCATGGATTGTCTTTGTCCGGTATGGATGTATACATATATGCATATAATGCTCTAGTTTAATTGCATTGTGACATTTAGAATACAGGAAAACATTGTGCTAATGAAAATACTGCAGGTGATTTTACATCAACTCACTATGAAATGTTTATCTAAAGCTGAATAACACGACATATGCAAGCTAGCTACAATAACAAATATATATATATATATATATATGTTACCATGAAAACGGATTTCTGTAACTTGATCAGTAAAGCTACTATCTAATTAACCTACCCATGCAGTTTGGGTCAAGCCCCCCAACCTCGATCACTCATAATAACGTCCATTTCCTCATAGCTAACTCTTCCCTCTATCCCCAATTTCGCATCTAGACATTTGGGTTATTGAAATAATGTGGTTTGATTGTTCCGTGCATGAATGTCAGGTCATTTCAAGGAGAAATTTAATGTTAGGTCATGTCACCGGCTGTAGTACACAACAGATTATTAAGAAAGTTATGCAATATGGATCTCATGCTTAAGACGTTGGCGATATATCCCTTAAACACTGGTATGCTTTGATCGTCCATTTGTCTTTCGCTTTGTTTTCATACACACCCGCTTTGTGTTCATGTAATTCCGCCCTTAATTGCCGTCATCACTCAACTGCCTTCCATCAAAGTGTTTTCATTGTTATTTCCTTTTAATTTTGTTCAGCCGTAGTGATGGTCATTTCACTTAGGCTACCGTACATTCATTTTATTTAGGACAGGAAGGACTTCTTTTATGCACGGGCAATACCTTTTGTTTTGCTACCTATATACATTCCTATTATGCTTAATCCTTCTGTACCGGCAATATCTTTATAACTTTAATTTGGGTACAATTAGACGATCTTATTACATTTCAATAGGGCCTCTAGCTATTAAAAGGCTTCGAACTATCTCACTTAACCTTTTATACTACCACAGATCCTTCTTAAACCACACAAAATCTTCTAAATATAGCTAGAATGATATTAAAAAGACGTCGCCGGTACAGAAGGGTTTAAAGAATGATTCCCTGTCCCAAAAGGTAAGATGTATTATCGTATATCCTTTCTTCCTTCCCATCTTCTTACACTTCCATCGTAAAAACAGACACGTGTATATCTTTCACCGACATCTCGAGTGTCCCATGTATCTTCTTCACGTCTCTGTAATTCCCGGCTCTTCGATTTTACACGCACTAGTCCCGTCTTCATCATCCTGGCTTCCAATCTCCAATCCCAGTAAAAAAATGTTAAGGTGGGTTTACACGAGCCGTTTTTCTTGCAAGTTTTATTTGCATTTCCTATCTGCCCTCTTCTAATATACACTTAGATCAGAATTACGTTACTTATAACAGTCTATCTGGCACCAATACATAACATGCCATGAATATAGAAAAGGCATGACAAGTAGTACTTTCGATCACTTAATGCTTCGAAGCGGCATAAAGTGATCAACATTATTACGTGTTTCACTTAGGGGGTCGAATTTATATGAAACTTAATTTTTTTGAAGGTTATGACGCATTTTAATAGTACCGGTATATTCAGGCTTTCACTAGACGATTATATACCGCTTAGGAAGTATGTGTGGGAATTTAAAGGGTAAAGAATATCTCAATTAAACCTCTGACTTCCACACACCTTCCTAATGCGAAAACAATCGTCAAATAATAGCAAAAAATAAAATAAAAAATAAAATGCATAATACGATCTTGAAAGGGTTAAATTAAGAGACTGCCAGATCGTTAGGAAGGATGTGTGGGAATTATAAGGGTAAAGACTATCTCAATTAACTATCTGACTTCCATATAACCTTCCTAATACGAATAATATAATCAAATAATAAATAGCCAAAAAAACGAAAAATAAATGCGTAATATGTTTAAATTAAATTAAAGAGTAAGGACTATTTCCATTAACCCTATGACTTCCATATACCCTTCTTAATTTGAATAAAATCGTCTAGAAACGATAAAGAAATGCATCATAGGAGGATCTTGAGAGGGTTAAATTCAGAGGCTGCCATATCAGAGTCGTAAGCAAACTGCAGGAGGAAGAAGAAGCACTAATGTGTATCGGCCGTAGCTCATAGCAGACAAGTAGCCCATCACTCCAGTCTGGTGTGTGGTCCAGGGAATTACGCACGACTTCCTTTGGCTTATTTGTGAGCTTGTCCATTCTTCAGGGACTGCTGGTTTTTTGGATCTGCAGTAGCTCAGGGTTTTATTTAAAATGAAGATGAGGATATTTAGAAGCCTAAGAGTGTCCCTTATTGCCGAATTTCGAATTTAATACCGAGTGGATATTTTCGAACATAATGCCAATTAGCACTTTTCGAACCTAATTCAAACTAGAAAATTTCGAACTTGCTGACGTTTACTTGGAAAGAAATTAAAAAACGTACCTGTTTCAAACCCTGCACTATCTTATTGTACACGTACATCTCGTGGCGTATTGGTTAGGGCATTTGCTTCACAGCATGTTAAAGTTTTGAATACAGAACATGTAACACATTGATTTAAGCAATACATTTTTAAGGCTATAAACAGTCCGAAATATTCAACAATACAGAATGAAAGTTCTTTTCTGTGTTTTCCTACCACACAACGTAGGATATCCACTTCTCAATATGAATATTGTAAAATTATGAATATGGAGAATCTAATGTTACATAATGATTTAAATCACAGTGGGTAAAACAAATCCCAAGACATTCCAGAATTCATAGATTCAAAGTTTTTTCCTGTATTTCTTCTTTCTCTCTCTATCCATTTGACAATACACTTAATTCGCAAAGGCAATACTGGTACTAATTTAGGAGGAACAAACCTTCAATCGCGATAATCCTATACCGAAAAATGTACAATTTATCTCCAGGGGGTATTGTTTTTAAAGCTGGGTAGAGAAATACGGAGAAAACTCAAACAAATACCCTGGTCCTGCAATAAAAGGAATCACGAGTAATTGTATTATTAATTTATGGAAAATGGGAATTGAAGTTAGTCACGAAAATGTAAATATTATTAGGGACGCCGAGGATAAGCACTCTACAACGACCATTAATTAAAAATGTTAATTAACATAATTCTCTTTCATGATGCAAAAGCTTGTGATGTTTGGAATAAGCAAGGGAAATGTTTTGAAGCTTGCAAAATAGCTGGACATGTAAAAGAGAATATTTCGGGAAACTCTACAAAGCTAACTTTGTCGAAACTCACTAATTAAAGTCTTTCATGATATGTTTTACGACAGAGAGAGAGAGAGAGAGAGAGAGAGAGAGAGAGAGAGAGAGAGAGAGAGAGAGAGAGATTTAATGCACAACAACCACAGGAAAACTAAACACATTCCAATATTGAATTTACAGTAGTTTCAAGTGTAGATACAACGCAGTTTACATTTATCATGATCCCTCCTCAGGTATCTCTATCTCTCTCTCTCTCTCTCCAAAACTATACCATTCTTCCTTTCCCAAACACCCACGCCCAATCCTCGTAAGCCTGAGTTTCCTAGAGTATAATGCAGTTGAAGCTACGGAAATCGTTTAAGCCTGCCTCATTTTTCACAAGTTTACCTGCTCTCTCTCTCTTTCTCTCTCTTCGAAGCAAGTCCATGTAAGTTAAAGAATTCTTGAGTCTAATGCATTCAAAGCCAACAAGTTGTCGCTTAACACCCCCCCCCCTGCTCGCTCTCTCTCTCTCTCTCTCTCTCTCTTCGAAGCAAGTCCTTGTAAGTTAAAGAATGTTGGAGTGTAATGCATTCAAAGCCAACAATTTGTGGCTTAACACCCCCCCCCCCCCCCTCCCCTGCTCGTGCTTGCGCTCTCTCTCTCTCTCTTTAAGCCCAAGTATCCCGGGGACTAATGCCGACCAAGCCACCTCCTCGTTGCTGGAGCCACTAAAGCTACACTCTTTGATTCTGGTTCTGTGTGGCCGAGCAAACACCAGCTTAACAGTGTACCGCACCCAAGAAAAATAAGAAAGAGAGAAAGAGAGAGAGAGAGAGAGAGAGAGAGTACAAAGGAGTACAAAGGAAATCCAGCAACAACAGGTCTAGTGACCCTTCTAGGCTGCTTGTCCTCCAAAACACTGAGGATCAAGTGTCCAAACAGTGGTTTAGAGTGGGTAAGGGAACATTGGAAAGGGAACTACTGCCCTGGAACTAATGTCCGTGGCAGGATTAGGAAGTTAGTAGGGGACAGATGGGTTAGTAACTGAGGGATGGATAAAATAAAGTTATTCATTTACAAACGCAGTCAGCGAGATATTTGCATAAGAGGAGTTTAAATGAATCAACGGTGCTGCAGTCTATAAAGTCTCGGGGAAGCCCATTCCACAAGTTGACAACTCAATTGAAGAAGAAATTCTTAGATTCGTGTGAGTTAAAAGATTTACCAATAATTTTGCAACCGTTTCCCCGCGTGTAATTAGATTGGTCAATAGTGAAGTACTTACTACAGTTCATATTGTCGATGCCTTTGATGATTTTCAACACTTAAATTAAGTCACCTCTTAATTAATCTGCGCTGGGTTAAAGGAAATAGATTTAATTCTCTAAGACGCTCTTCTGGTTTGTTCTTTAGGCGAGGTATAATTTTGGTAACTCTACGTTGAACTCGTTCTAGCTTGTTTATATCTTTTTGGTAATAAGGGCACCAGGATTGAACGCAGTATTCCAGAAGAGGGCGGACTAAGGAATTGTAAAGGGTTAGGATAACTTCTTTGGATTTATGCTCAAATGACCTGCCTATAAAGCCAATTATTTTGTTTGCCTTCTTAACAACTTCTGAACATTGTTGACTCCGTTTTAGGTTACTCGATAATGTTACTCCCAGATCGGTTTCTCTGTTTACATTCTTAAGCTGAGTGCCATTCATCGAATAGTTTGCTTTCTCATTTAGGTATCCGATATTTAGTACTTTACATTTATCCGCATTGAAACTCATTTGCCAAATTTGGGCCCAACATGACAATTTATCTAGATTGTGTTGCATATCGTCAACTTGTTCTTTTGAGAGTACGCTATTTGCAATTTTTGTATCGTCAGCAAATTTTGAGATTGTACAGGTGAGACCATCATCTATATCGTTGATGTAAATTAGAAAGAGAATTGGTCCTAGTACCGATCCCTAGGGTACCCCGCTACTTACATTGGTCCATTTAGATGCCTTACCGTTTATGACTACTCTTTGCTTTCTGTCGCTGAGCCAATTTTCTATCCATTTCAACACACCGTCTTGTATTCCAAGCGCTTTTAGTTTTAGCAGTAAACGTTTGTGGGGAACTTTGTCAAAGGCCCTTTGAAAATCAAGGTATATAATATCTACAGCTTTACTCTCATAGTAGAGGTTGAGGATATCGTGGAAGAAGTCTAAGGTTTGTTAAACATGAACGTTCTTTACGAAAGCCGTGTTGAGAGAGAGAGAGAGAGAGAGAGAGAGAGAGAGTACAAAGGAGTACAAAGGAAATCAAGCAACAACAGATCTAGTGACCCTTCTAGGTTGTTTGTCCTCCAAAAACACTGAGGATCAAGTGTCCAAACAGTGGTTTAGAGTGAGTAAGGGAACATTGGAAAGGGAATTACTGCCCTGGAACTAATGTCCGTGGCAGGATTAGGAAGTTAGTGGGGGACATATGGGTTAGTAACTGAGGGGGGGGGATAAAATAAAGTTATTCATTTACAAACGCAGTCAGTCGCGGGTTTGATGCGAGATATTTGTCTAGGCGGAGTTTAAATGAATCAACGGTGATGCAGTCTATAACATAACGTAACGTAACGTAACGAGAGAGAGAGAGAGAGAGAGAGAGAGAGAGAGAGAGAGAGAGAGACCACAGCCAATAATTAAATTTATTTATTTCACTCCTAACACCAAACACCTCCCAATGAAATTAATGAAAGCATGTGATCCTCCCGGGCTTCGAACCTGGGTTACCACACACATACAGATCTTAAACACAGCTAACATTATATTAGAATATATTTTTATTTAGTGTATTCATCACACCTAACCTCTTCTTATACCGAAGTCGTTGTCCCAGAGTCGTTCAATGATAATGAGAGTTCGCATCCAAGGCTTGTAAATGTGTGATCAAATGTCTACATTTCAGTCATAGTGTATATAATAAGAGTCAACAAAATCAGGCAACGAAAATATGGAGCAGACTAGAACACCTACAAGACCCGATATTCGTAAATATAAAAAATAACCATGAATTACAACAAGACCTCAGACAACACACCTGGTTCAAAAGTAGTCTAAAGATAATAAATGAAATAGAGGAACCAGATCCAATATATTAATACAAACAAATACTAAATAAAATTCAAACCAAAAAGAAAAATAGTGAACTCAACTATACACAAACAGTAATAATAATAAAAATAATGATAATAATAACAATCACACTTTCGTCCTTAGCTAGCTACCAAACAACAAACATAAAGAAAATACACCACTTGCCCCAACACAAAAACATATGTTTCAAACACACAACATAGCAAGGTGGTCTGCCCACCAACTGTTACTCTCCTACTTTCCTTCATACTTTCCTCCTTTCTCTTCTCTCTCACCCCCCCCCTCTCTTTTCCCCCCCTTAGACCCACCTATGGGTAAAAAAAAAAAAAAAAAAAAAAAAAAATATATATATATATATATATTAAACTGACAGGAAATTTAAATTTTGAATTACTAAATATGAATAACATTTACAATTATATCAGTTAGTTAGGACGTGCTTTCAATTACAATCATTTAGAGATTCCTTGGGCTTGGTGATATGATGAAACCGAACGTGGTGAACAAGACCTATCGTGAACGGCGATCTATTTACTAGGCACAATACTTAAAAACGTCATTTTCAGCACTCCTTTCTCCCTCATGTTTAAAACGTTCGCTCCATCAGTTTAGCGAGTTTAAGACCTTTCGCCCTTAATTGTAAGAATGTTCGTACCATTTAGACGTTGATTGCTTCCTGGAAAGCGATAGAGAGCCTGTGATTTAGGAGAAACCAGCCTTCGGCTGGGGCATTTGTCTACCGAAAAAATTACCAATTTATCCCTTCTGGATTAGTAAGCCAGCACACGGTAAGTCGAATAAGATAAATAGTACACCGCTTTGTAATTGTCACTTTAACAAAGAAAAAAAGAAAAGAAACATGCTTACATTACTGAAATGTTTGTGGACATGCAGTAATGCAAGTAATGGTCGCTCCTGTAAATCTAAAATGGCTTACTTAAGAATGGGAAAGGAGTGGGACTTTCATATATATATATATAAATTATATATATACATATATATATTATATATACCGGTATATATATATATATATATATTTTTTTTTTTTTTTTTTTTTTTTATGAAAACAAATGTCAAGAATAGCGCCAGTACTGGAGCCCCTTTTCGACAACTCCAGTCCCATCTAGGTAAAACCGGTATCACACAAGAGCTTTTATAGTCAACATTCGATGGTCAAAATGTTTCTGATAATATTTCTGGAATATTTGGCACTGGAATCGGGAACTAGACTGATGATAAATGAATTTAGGTCGCCAAAATATTATAAATGTTGACCTCACAAGCTGCCAGACTAGTGTTGAGGGAAAAAGAGCTCGTGTGATACCAGCTTAAGGGGAGACGGACCGTTTTCTTGTTTGTTTTTGTTTGGGTCTATTAATTCATTTATTCCTTTATTTTTTAGTTGTCTCTCTAGAACTCCATCAAACTTAGAAAATCACCCCCTACTGTAGACCCCCCTTCAAGATAAATTTGTAAATTTTTCGGTAGAAAAATGTTCCGGCCGAAAGCCGTTTCCTCTTAAAATTGCAGGCTTGCTAAAGCTCGCCAGGAAATAATCGACACTTTAATGGCACGAAAGGTATTAAAATTGACAAAGAAATGGGACAAAAGGTCTGATAAACGCCAAACTAATGAGGCGAACATCTTAAAATCTCAAAACTAATAGGGATAAACATGAGGGAGAAGGAGGTCCCGAACAAACAAGTTCCTCCCCTTAAAGGACATAATACGGGTTACGGAACGCTGCGAGATTGGTCTTACTTCCGGCATATCCCTTTCAATACCGGGGACTTATTTTCCATTTGATTTCAGCTACATTCAGACGATTTTATAAAGCTTAGGAAGGGTATATGGTAGCTAAAAGATTATCTTGAGATAGTATGTAGCCTTATATTTAGCTTGCATCCTTCCTAAGCTAAATACAATCGATTAATAGAGGCCAGACTATAATAAAAAGGATGTCACCGGTAAAGAAATGTCATAATATGGGTATAAATACGGTACGCTGCAGTCGGTATTTAGCGAGATTGACCCACTTCCGTCATATTGGGGACACTAGGTACACTCAACCAACAAACAATCTTTACACGAAGGCTCTAAAGATTCTGGAAGTGGGTCGAAATCTTGTGATAATACCTCACAGACGTATGTTTCACCCGATGCATTCCGTTCACACTAGATTATTTACAGCTCGCCAGTGTAAAGATTGTTTACATTAAACAAATTCGTGGACCCTATATATTTTTCTTTTGACTCTTTACCAATCAACGCTGTCAAGCCTCTCAATTAACCCTCTGACTGCCAAGTCATTCCTAAACTGTATAAACTCGTCTACATATAGCCAGAACAAGATGAAGAAAGGCGCCCTCGTAACTTGAAATGGTTAACAATTATATAACAAATCATTTCTGGGAGTCTATTATAGTCGTTTTACTTTTCCACATAATATCACCGAGTGTGTGGCGTGTGAAGGCATGTGGGCAACTGTGAAACTAGATTCAAGAGGTTCGGCGACACCTGGGATAAATCGTGTACCATTCCAAAGAAAACTATATTAGTCTGGCAATACTAAGAGAGAAAAGAAAATAGGGATCGCCAGGATCCACACACTAACCCTGGGATAGCAAAAGGGTGACTACGAACAATTGAACACTGAAAGTCCCCACTAATTTTGTTCACGTCCCGCTAAAGTTCTAAACTAATTAAACCCTTCTTTTAAATTATATGATATTTACATTTTGACGATTTTGTGCCGTTTAGGAAGGATCTGTGGTAATAAACCGGGTTATGCGAGATCATTCAAGGCCAGTTAAATCGTCTAAGAGTAACCAGAATAAAGTTAAAAAGTCGCCGGTACAGAAGGGGTTGGAGGCCCTCTTTGAACTGAATAAAATCGACAAACAGTAGCCAGAATAAAGCTAAAAGAACGGCACAGGTACTGAAAGGGCTTAGAACATCGCCTGGCTGTAAGCAGAAAAACAATACATTAGAAGGAACCTACTGTGTATTTCAGACCCGATGTCGCATCGCCTTTCGCAATTTGTGGCAAGACTATAGGTTACATAATAATGACATTCGAACACAATGTTATTGATACCCCGCCGTAAATTATGGTGTTATAAAGGTTTGTCAAATTATTATAGTTACGATGCTACCTCTTAGGGTAGCCAAAGGGAACGCAAAAACATGAGCAAGGGATCGGACACCAGACAGACCCCCCTCCCCTACAGTCCTACTGTCCCTCCCCCACCAACCCCACCAACCAAGCGCCCCCACCAACCCCCTCCTACACTCATCCTTCTATACCCCCTCCCCACCTACCTCTCTCTCTACCTCTCTCTCTACCTCTTTCTCTCCTCTCTCTCTCCTCTCTCTTCTCCTCTCTACCTCTCTCTCTACCTCTCTCTACCTCTCTCTCTCTCTCTCTCTCTCTCTCTCTCTCTCTCTCTCTCTCTCTCTCTCTAACCTCTCTCTCTCTCTCTCTCTCTCTCTCTCTCACACACACACACACACACACACACATAGCATATTGAATAATAATTATAAAGACATTCAGTACTTTGTACATTAATATACCGTGGTAATACGTGACATTGGGTTTACAATAGAACTAAAGTATATACAGCAACAATGAGTTGGGCAGCTTTTTCAAATGAACATGACCCATAAGTTGGTTAATCACATTACAGTATACTGTCTTTGCTAGCAAGTTTGGCGGGTAGTTATAATTATAACCCTATAATTTATGGTTGGGTATGGTCGTTTCAGGCTATATGGACCTGTTGTTCGGTTATCCGTATGATGTGATGACATGATTGGCCATAATATTCTAAAGAATTGGAAGAGGTTTGTATAATTACAGAATAAATAAATATTAACAAGAGAATTAATGGATAATTAAACAGGCAAATGTACTGTACATATATTTTATTTTAGTCTTCGTCACTGTCAAGGAAGAGCTCATCCTCATCATCGCTGTCAAAGCTTATAACGACAGGTTCCACAATGTCATGAATATTGTCAGATGACCAATAATCCTCTTCAAACGCCATAGCTCTTCTTACGGCACCTGCCCAAATGTCTTTGGTTGCGCGTAACTTCGCTTCCTCTAACCTGGCATTCAGGCTGGCACCAATGCATCGTTGTAACGAGGTGCGTACGTATCTCTTCATACACCCCCATACCTGCTCGATGGCGTTCAGCTCAGGATGCACCGGTGGAAGTCGGACAACTTCGTGACCCCATTCTCGGATTATATTATCCACTTTGTACCGTGGCTTTGGTCGATTTTCTTTGCATATAAGTTGGAGTTCAGGACGAGTAGCGTGAGGTGAAAAGGGGAGTTTCCTTTCCTCCAACCATTTCACAAGGTCAGCTTTTTTGGTGATAGTAGTGGGACAGCGACTTTCCTCCGTAAACTGGCTGTGGTAGGGTGCATTGTCCAACACAACTACTGATGGCTCTGCCAATGCTGGTAAAAGTTGTGCTGTGAGCCAGTGAACAAAATGGCTGCTGTTCATTTCCCCGTGGTAGTCACCTGTTTTGTTCTTTGCAGGGAAACATACAAAGGAGCCATCCACAAAACCCTCGACTGTGCCACCTGCTACCACCACAAATCGCTCTCCTTCACCAGGTGGCACCTGACGGCTGTAGGTGGCACTTGTTTCAGGTTGTGTTCTGTCCACCCACTCCCTGTTGTGTGACATCCTTGTTGTGAACCACGTTTCATCCACATACACCACCTGTCTTCCTTCCGGCCGATGATGCTGGAGTGCGCGGAGAGCGTCAATACGACGACATACTATATCATTCGACTGACTCTTTCCGTACATACATTTTTCTCTGTGATACCCTGTAACGGAATCCCATGCTGTGCAACACACGCCATATCGCTGTCTCTGAGGTCTCACTTGGAATAATATCGGCCCTCTTCAAATCATCGGTCAGGGTAACAACAGTAAATGTTTCCTTTGCAGCAAAATTGGCATGCACAAAACGTCGTATGGCACCAATAGTAAAGCTGTCAAAGACAGGTGGTGTAGTGGAGGGGGTCGGGGAGTCAGGTGGTGTAATGGTGGGAGTGCTCGGTGTTTCAGGTGGTGTGTCTGGCTGTGAACGCAGGTTGCGCTACACCATCTTCCGCACTGCCTGGATTGTCATACCCATCACGTGAGCGACACGGTCATACGGCCTGTGTGGAACGACATTATCATAGAATTGGGAAATGGTCGAATATTAAGGACAACATAGTTGTATTATTATATGTTATGGTATTATGTGGTGGGCTGAATCCAAGATCTATATACTAAGGTCTACCTGACGGCTGACCAAAATAAGCTCTCTCCCGCACACAGTGTAGAGTGCGCCCCACACTAGCCTGCACTCGACCCAGCTTCCCTCTCTCAATACGAGTACCTCTTCGTGTGTTGTTTATTTATTCCTTGTAAACTATAGTCCATGGAATTTAAGATCAGTGGAAGTTCAATCAGTTCATTCACTTTGAGTAATCGATCAAGAACAAACGAGGTGAAACAAAGTGGATGTATTATATTATGCATTTTAAACATCCTGAACCTAGCATAGACACACTGAGGATAGTTACTATACAGTTTATTATTTTTACACACACGCACACTCAGTTTGTACAATACATTGTACGTGTTTGTGTGTGTTTGGTCAAGAAGCCCCTTTTGGGATTATATGGGTCAAACGTTTTTTCCTTCTACTTTATAAGGAATTAGGCGGCTTGTCATGTCATTAAGGACAAGGAGTAGCTTAACATAGGTAAGGTAGAATTTAAGCACACTCACACACACACACGCACACACACACACGGACACTGATTACATGTGTGTGTCTTTCGAAATAACTTGGTGTTTTTATTACAAGGGACAAATTATTGTTCTCTTCCCTTTCTCCCTTTCAATTGGACATAAACAATAGAGAATACATACATTTAACAACATGGCTTCCTCTACCTTCGTTCACAAAATCGTGATTACTTCGTTCTCTGTTTTTCCAGATGTAAGTAATCAACTATGACCAATAAACAAACAAACAACAAACAATTCAGCACTAGACCAATTAATATAATGTGTTCAAACAAACGTAGCCAAATGTAACAATACTCAAACATTCACACCAATATCAATAACACACACACACACACACACACACACACACACACACACACACACACACACACACACACACACACACACACACACACACACACAACCACTAACAAAATTTATCACACAAATATAACTCAATATTGTTTTCCCTGTAGATACTTCTACAAAGGAAAGACTTCTAAAACGTCTTCGGCATATACAACATACTGCATACTTTTGCAACTATATGGTGTGTTGCACAGCATGGGATTCCGTTACAGGGTATCACAGAGAAAAATGTATGTACGGAAAGAGTCGAATGATATAGTATGTCGTCGTATTGACGCTCTCCGCGCACTCTAGCATGATCGGCAGGAAGGAAGACAGGTGGTGTATGGGGATGAAACGTGGTTCACAACAAGGATGTCACACATCAGGGAGTGGGTGGACAGAACACAACATGAAACAAGTGCCACCTACAGCCGTCAGGTGCCACCTGGTGAAGGAGAGCGATTTGTGGTGGTAGCAGGTGGCACAGTCGAGGGTTTTGTGGATAGCTCCTTTGTATGTTTCCCTGCAAAGAACAAAACAGGTGACTACCACGGGGAAATGAACAGCAGCCTTTTTGTTCACTGGCTCACAGCACAACTTTTACCAGCATTGGCAGAGCCATCAGTAGTTGTGTTGGACAATGCACCCTACCACAGCCAGTTTACGGAGGAAGGAAAGTCGCTGTCCCACTACTACCACCAAAAAAGCTGACCTTGTGAAATGGTTGGAGGAAAGGAAACTCCCCTTCTCACCTCACGCTACTCGTACTGAACTCCTTCGTATATGCAAACAAAAACGACCAAAGCCACGGTACAAAGTGGATAATATAATCCGAGAATGGGGTCACGAAGTTGTCCAACTTCCACCGGCGCATCCTGAGCTGAACGCCATCGAGCAGGTGTGGGGGTGTATGAAGAGATACGTACGCACCTCGTTACAACGATTCACTCGTGCCAGCCTGAAGGCCAGGTTAGAGGAAGCAAAGTTACGCGCAACCAAAGACATTTGGGCAGGTGCCGTAAGAAGAGCTATGGCGTTTGAAGAGGATAATTGGTCATCTGACAATATTCATGACATTGTGGAACCTGTCGTTATAAGCTTTGACAGCGATGATGAGGATGAGCTCTTCCTTGACAGTGACGAAGACTAAAATAAAATATATGTACAGTACATTTGCCTGTTTAATTATCCATTAATTCTCTTGTTAATATTTATTTATTCTGTAATTATACAAACCTCTTCCAATTCTTTAGAATATTATGGCCAATCATGTCATCACATCATACGGATAACCAACCGAACAACAGGTCCATATAGCCTGAAACGACCATACCCAACCATAAATTATAGGGTTATAATTATAACTACCCGCCAAACTTGCTAGCAAAGACAGTATACTGTAATGTGATTAACCAACTTATGGGTCATGTTCATTTGAAAAAGCTGCCCAACTCATTGTTGCTGTATATACTTTAGTTCTATTGTAAACCCAATGTCACGTATTACCACGGTATATTAATGTACAAAGTACTGAATGTCTTTATAATTATTATTCAATATGCTATGTGTGTGTGTGTGTGTGTGTGTGTGTGTGTGTGAGAGAGAGAGAGAGAGAGAGAGAGAGAGAGAGAGAGAGAGAGAGGTAGAGAGAGAGAGAGAGAGAGAGAGAGGTAGAGAGAGAGAGAGAGGTAGAGAGAGAGAGAGAGAGAGGTAGAGAGAGAGAGGTAGAGAGAGAGAGAGAGAGAGGTAGAGAGAGAGAGAGAGAGAGAGAGAGAGAGAGAGGTAGAGAGAGAGAGGTAGAGAGAGAGGTAGAGAGAGAGAGGTAGAGAGAGAGGGAGAGAGAGAGAGAGAGAGAGAGAGGTAGAGAGAGAGAGAGAGAGAGGTAGAGAGAGAGAGAGAGAGAGGTAGAGAGAGAGAGAGAGAGAGAGAGAGAGAGAGAGAGGTAGAGAGAGAGGTAGAGAGAGAGGTAGAGAGAGAGGTAGAGAGAGAGGTAGAGAGAGAGGTAGAGAGAGAGGTAGAGAGAGAGGTAGAGAGAGAGGTAGAGCGAGAGGTAGAGAGAGAGGTAGAGAGAGAGGTAGAGAGAGAGAGGTAGAGAGAGAGGTAGGTGGGGAGGGGGTATAGAAGGATGAGTGTAGGAGGGGGTTGGTGGGGGCGCTTGGTTGGTGGGGGAGGGACAGTAGGACTGTAGGGGAGGGGGGTCTGTCTGGTGTCCGATCCCTTGCTCATGTTTTTGCGTTCCCTTTGGCTACCCTAAGAGGTAGCATCGTAACTATAATAATTTGACAAACCTTTATAACACCATAATTTACGGCGGGGTATCAATAACATTGTGTTCGAATGTCATTATTATGTAACCTATAGTCTTGCCACAAATTGCGAAAGGCGATGCGACATCGGGTCTGAAATACACAGTAGATGTGTGTGATTTAGTTTTTCCTTCCTGTGCTGGGCTCTGTCTCGAGTAGGCCACCCCCAGAAGAAAAAAAAACACAAAATAAATACAAACAAATAAAAAATAGGGTATGTGCCTGAGTATACACATAGATACAATAGAAGGGCAGGGATGATGGGTACCGCTTCGACATGAATGGCTGACAGAGAGGAACGTCTTATTGATTACGAAGCGGGCAAAATTGGGTAATTTCTGCTAATTACATGCAATTAGGTCAGGTCTGTGTAACGGTACGTGTCATATTTTTGCCCTCTACATTGTCATTGTATAATTACAGGCCAGAGAACTTGCCTGATAGTCGATGCATACGCTGCAGGTATAAACAAGGTATCAAAAGAGACACGGTGACAATTAGTTAGTAGAAATAGGACTTCAAAGGCTATTAACCCTTCTGGATTATTAAGCCAGCGCACTGTAAGTCAAGAATGTTAGTTAATATAGGAATTCAGAGGCTATCGAACCTTCTGGATTAGTAAGCCAGCACACTGTAAGTCAGGAATAGCGTCAGGATGGAGCCCCTTTTCGAGAGCTCCACTCCCTTGTAGGTCGGTGAAAAGACCTATTCCATTCTATATAGTCATCATTACTACATACACACGGTTATATTTAGACATCACAGCGCTTGAAAGTGAATACATGGCCAAAACAAGGCAACTTCATATATATTTCATCAAGAGAACCAATAGTATATAAGTGAAAGGGTGGGGCGTACCTGGCAAACTTCATATGTATATTATCTTGTTGTTGTTATTGCTCATCCCCAAGCTGCCTGGCCGAACAGCCCCAAGGCCCCGAGCAAGGCCAAGGCCATAACCGAGCGCCCCCACAGAACCCTCCCTGCCGACCACAATAAAGCCTGGGTGACCGAAGCCACTCCATGGCGGATGGCGCGGAAACGCCCGGGAAACCAAAGCCTCACCCAGGGCCCTGTGCCCCTCAGCAATTATGAAGAGAAAGTTGAGGGGCAAAGGAAAAATGTGACGCTTTGGCTTCCAATCTTGGTAGATTGGGAGGTCAATCCACGGAAGAGACGCCGTCACTTGAGATCTAGAAAATATATAAGTAAAAGGAACAGTCAGAGTAGGCTATGGGTATGGCAGAGATCGCTCAGTTCTCACTCTGATAGACCAGCCCATCACCACTTGTAGTCTATCTCGCATTCATTCCTATATTTTATCTCGTAATCATTCCACTCATCAAACCAAATTGTCAGGCTTTGCTACATTGTATGATAACAGGTGTGTCGCTACAATTGCTTTGTACAGTCGGCCTAATAAGTGATGTCTTGGCATCAAATATGTTTTGATCAATAATTGGTATCCGCAATATTTACACATGGTTTCTTCTTTATGCGTGAGGTATACAACCATGTTCCAACACATACCCACCCTAATCAACATCTGACAGACATTAATACAGCACAGAGCGACCCAAACGAAATTCCCTACTGAGTTTTCGTAATCTTGTTATTTGTGATCATTAACCCCTTCAGCACCATGACATCTTTTTAACTTTCATTCTGACTAAAGTTAGACGATTGTATGCAGTTTCATTTTTCGATAGAAAAATGTCTCCGGCGAAGCCAGATTTCTCCATACAATGCTGGCTCGCTATCGCTCGCCAGAAAATAATCGACACCTGAATGGGGACAAACGTCTTAAAACAGTAGGCTGAATGGGGCCGAATGAATACAAGCCAGAACAAGAGAGAAAAGGGAGGGGGAACAAGCAGGTCACCCCCCTTAATGAAATCACATTCGGCTTCTTCCCCGTCGCCAAAAACCGAGCTGCCTCTTTTTACCCCAAGTTCTGCCGTTCCCACCTCCACCTGCCTAATTAAGGTGGAAAATCTCAATCCCTTCCCGACACGAGACCACCTTATGCAACCAGGTTCTGACCTTTTGTATGTATGACAACACCTGTATGCCTAGTATTTCATTGATCCTGGCCTAGCTAACTTGGATTTATTCCATCAAATTTCTCATACAAAATATAAATGGATATATGTACAGTACGGTATATAGGCCAACACAGTCACATACCCCATAGCTGGGGGTGGCCGACTCGAGACAGAGCCCGAACATGGACAACACAACACAACATCAAAACCACAATATCAATTAAATTCACACACATCTAGGTCGCCCAGGAGAAGACCCAGAGTCCCAGGATTACTAAGAGCCCCAGCATTTTCCCAGCCTCAGGCCTCCCTCCAATTTCTCATACGCAAAATAAAAATAATCTATACGAATAATGAACATCAGGGCGGTATTGAATACCCATAATAGTCTATTCATTATAAGTAGGCTCAAACTGTTGACCACTAACGTTTGTAACTCAGAAACGACTAATGTCATTGAACTAATATTTCCACCATTTTAGGAGCGTTAGCCAAGGTAAAGGTGTGGATATTTACAGCCTATTTGCTCTAGCCCTTTTTGAGTTACAGAGGGTTAAGGGTTACATATTCTGGCTTACCTTTAACGAATGCAATTGTCAGACCTGGCGCAGCAGTACATTATACACAGTAGCCCATTCGTTTATCAGTCAATTATGCTTATATACGGTAATGTTGTATCTGTATATAGGGAGATACAAAAAACGAAAACACACACACACACACACAACCGGCTTTCATTATATAAAAAATAATATATTGTTTTTGTGCATACTGCTTGTTACTAAGTGTCATAAATAACTAAAATAGCACAAACAAAAATAGACCAGTAACAACCGGACCAGTAGCAACTGTACCAATGATCATAACTGGGTTGCATAATACACATTCACAACCCCTTCCCTCTGTCCAGGTTTTCCGTGATTGAATGAGAGGCACTGTCCCTCTCTCCTGATTGGCCTCCACGCCTCTAGTCAGATTTACAATCCTAATTTCCCCTCCCATACTGATTGGTATCCCTCCGCCCTCTGTTCTAGCCGCCAAGCCTACTACTGGACAGAGGTAGAACTCCCACCTATATTGTTATCGATACCGTCTTGTTTTACTTCGCGTTGGTTTCTTTACCGTATAATACTGTATTTCTGTTCAACAACAATCAATTCAATTCAAGAATTATAACAAATTTACTTCAAAAGTTGAGCAGACTTCTTTATTGTTTGAAATTAATGTCCTACGCTACATTTGGTACAGGTAAAACATAGTAACACATTGAAAGAAAGCCTCAGTTTCTATTGAAGCAGCCCACTTCCCATTCTCTCTAGCAATTCCCTCTCACACACTCACTCACTCTCTCTCATTCGCACTCCCTGCCTCACCTACATACTATATTTAATTGCATACAGGTTACATACCTTTTAAAAATCTGTTAATGCACGTTCTCACCTACATTCGCTTTAACACAACACCCTCACCTACAGTATACCATTATCATTACTCTCTCTCTCTCTCTCTCTCTACTTTAATTATATTCTGGCTATATTTTCCCCATTACCAACACTTAATAACATTAATTATCGTTTAATTATCCCGTTCTACCATTCTCTTTAGTTATCTCCCCTGTTCCCTCTCTTCTCAGTTCGGATGCTCTCTCTCTCTCTCTCTCTCTCCCAGCCAGGTGTGTGCGTGTCGTGTGGTTTACGAGCCCCCACGCCTGTAATCACATTTACTGGGGTAGTGGCCCTGTCAGCTCTCATTACCTTCTGCTCCCTCGCCTCTGTCCCCCTCTCCCTTCCCCTGTCCCCAACCCCCTACACTCTGCCAGTCCCCCTGCTAGTACTCTCCCCCTTCCCCTCTTACCCTACAATCTACCAGTCCCCCTGCTAGTACTCTCCCCCTTCCCCTCTTACCCTACAATCTACCAGTCCCCTGCTAGTACTCTCCCCCTTCCCCTCTTACCCTACAATCTACCAGTCCCCCTGCTAGTACTCTCCCCCTTCCCCTACAATCTACCAGTCCCCCTGCTAGTACTCTCCCCCTTCCCCTCTTACCCTACAATCTACCAGTCCCCCTGCTAGTACTCTCCCCCTTCCCCTCTTACCCTACAATCTACCAGTCCCCCTGCTAGTACTCTCCCCCTTCCCCCCTCACCCTACAATCTACCAGCCCCCCTGCTAGTACTCTCCCCCTTTCCCTCCCCCCTCACCCCACCCTACACTCTGCCAGTCCCCCGCTAGCACTCTCCCCCATCAATTATTCCTCTTCCGACTCCAGACTGTCTTCTTTACCTCAGTTCCTTACCTTAGGTACCTTAGGTTGTGTTCGCCACTCTCCTAGTAGCACCGAGGAGCGCGTCGCCCCTCGTTGTGAGTTGTGTTTTGGTGCAGCAGGCTGTTTGAAGAGAGAGCCCACTCCCTTGCTAAGATGGGCTCGTCTGGCACTTTTTGCAGTTCGACATCGAGGGCTCTCTTGAAGTTGTCTAAAGAGACGCCCCTCATGTCGCTTACTCGCCGTGGGAGTTTGTTGAAGAGACGTGGGCCTCTGTGTGATAACCAGCCCTCTCGCAGAGAGCCTATAGCACCCCTGTTATTCATCCGGGGGATATTGCATTCCCAGCCTCTCCTATCACTGAATTTCATGACTATCGGAGTATGTAGGTTTGGTACTAAACCCTCTGCGATTTTCCACGTGTATATTATTAGGTAACGTTCTCTTGGTGGGCAGGTGGTGAGCTATGCTGCGGGGCTAGTTGGGTCTGGGAGGGGGAGGTCTGGTAGTTGGGGGAAATAGTGGTGTGGTTTAGGGATGGTGTGGTGTTATGAGGTGGTGTAGAGGGGGGCTGGGTGTCATGATCTGCCGGGCGTAAGTAGGCAGATGGCAGAGGTGTGGAGGGGGGCGGGTCATGTAGGGAGGCGGCGGCGGTGTGGAATTTGGTGACGTCGCGGTGTTTCGAGGTGGTAGGGAGGGGGCTGATGAGAGTTTTTGTGTGGGAAGAGTTGTGTGTGGTGTTTGTTCAGAGGGAGGTGTTGTTGGTTGTTTTGGGTGAGACGAAATAGGAGTACTTGAATTCGATACGGTTGTGGTCAGGGATGTATGAGGGGAAATTCTTGGTGTGTTTCCCCAATTTTGTTGGAATAACACCGCCTCTTGGCTATATTTAGGTCTATCTTGTACCTCTGTTTTTTTCCACAGTCTGGATGATTTGCATTGTGAACTCGGCACAGCTGTTGCAAAAATGGAAGTTCTTCCCCTTATTATTGTAAGCCATGTTTATCGGTGGTGAAAGTCCTATGCAGCACCAATGAAACTTGTCTTTGCATATTTGGCATTTTGTGCCACGTTTGTCTCTCACTCTGTCCCTACAGATACTGCAAACGTCCTTGGTATTCATATCTATAAGAATATTTTACTCGACTTTCTTGTATGTAACGACGCAGGGGAGGGACAGGGGCTAGAGAGAGGGGGGGGGGGGGGGGGGGGGGGTCACTGTTTTGTGGTTAGGACTTGTTCGAGCTTCCAATCATTAACAATGGCTTTGGTTTAAACTTTAAGTAACACTTTCGATAAACTTATGAAACAGAATCATCACTGCCCTAACCACTTCCTGTCTCTCTTATCCCCGGTCCGAATTTACACTATTGATGGTTGCATGAGAGTTTCTTCCTCAATAACGTCACTACTAATATCCCGCGATATGCGATTTGTTAAATAGTTAACTTATTATTCTTCTCTGTTTTATTTTTTATTTTTTTATATTTGTTTTACCTGTTCGAGTTTAAGTTCCCATTTCGGTAAAATCGTATACCGGTACCACGGTTTAGAATGTGTCTACGTCAAAGGGGAGGGGTGGTGTTGATGAGAGGGGGGCCTATGACACTCGTCAAGTGCTAAGCGATTTATGTGTTTTGGTACGGTGGTGGTAGGACGCTCACTTACACTGGCCCTAAACTTTCTTTTGAAATTGTAAGTTCTGTATAAATGCTGGTATTTATTTTTATTTTTTCATGAGATACAGTTTACATACATAAATCGTGATCTAGCCACTTTTCACTAATATGCGATTTTAACTTTGCACACTGGACTAAAAACCCATCGTTCCCTTGGCACTCCCTTGTTTATGCTTGGCATTGGGGAATAACGGTTTTTGTTTTTCACACGCTTTTGTTATATCTCCGAAGATATTTATGCCATCAATTCGATTTGACACTACACAGAACCGCGACACTAAGTTTGGTTATGTGGATGATTTTGGTTCAGTTGTATCATCAATATCCCGAGTTATGATACAAAAACTTGGACCGCTGCGCCGGCGACCTCTCCCCCCATATACCTCTCAACTCCATTCCCTTCCCCATCACAGCCCCACCCTCTCTCTCTTGCCAATCTACTCCACTCGTTCGTCACCCAGCTCCTCCACCTAGCCCAGCCACCTGTACCCTTAATTAGTTAGTTAAAATAGGACTTCAGAGGCTATCAACGCCATTTGATTATTTAGCCAGCCCACTGTAAGTCAAGAATAACGTCAGGACTGGAGCCTCTCTGCGAGAACTCCAGTCCCTACTGTCCCTATCCATTCCACTTTTTTCTAGATCACCTCACTTCCCTACTCCCTTTCTTGACTCAAACCGTTTCTTTTATCGCCAATCATCCATTCACTTCACTCCTCTCTCACCGCAACTTCTGATCTTCCTTCACTTACAACTTCCCTCATTCTCAATCTTCGAACCTCTGGCCACTTCTTACTTGACCCGTCCCTTCACCCTCCTGGACCCGTCGACAAGGCTCTTACCACGCTCATTATCACCCAGTACCATCTGGTATATCCAATATCTTGAATAGGTCAATAATACTATAGGTAGTGCCAACAAACTTGACAATAATCCTATAATACCCCATGACTAGTTTCTCAAGAGATAGGAAAGGCATGGTTTTCACATTGGAAAGTATACATTATTTTGTTTTTACAATATACAGCAAATCCATTAATTAGTTAATGGAACTCTCGCATTAAAGGTACCGATTTCCAATTTTCGCCCAGGACCACGCATTAGAATTGGCTTCCTTTAAAGTCTCAGAAAAATTAATAATGACGTAAATTAAGCAAAATATAATTAACTCCATGTTTAAGAGTTAATCCCTCTCTCTCTCTCTCTCTCTCTCTCTCTCTCTCTCTCTCTCTCTCTCTCTCTCTCTCTCTCTCTCTCTTCTATGCATTTATTTAACATTTTGCATTGGTAGAACAATATACTGTATATTTTTAGTCTAAAGGAATTTGTTGACAAATTGCCACCTCCCGATCTCTCTCTCTCTCTCTCTCTCTCTCTCTCTCTCTCTCTCTCTCTCTATCTCTCTCTCTATCTCTCTCTCTCTCTCTCTGTACGTACGCATTACTACTTACTTTCCTGTCTCCCTATTCGTGTCCCAGTTCCAATATCCTTCCGGTCTAACAGTCGGACTCACCTGAAAAATAAATTAGACATTTATATACATTCATAAGTACCAAAGATTAAATACAGGTAGGCCTACTCACAAAATATTCATTCTTGAAACGGATTGTATTTTGTGTTTGCTTATGATACATGTGATGCTGGTCAACTTGAAATAATACATTCACTATCTGAAGACCAGCTTATGCTTAGTTTTATTTTAATATAATCTATTTACAATCATTTGCACATTTTTATTAATGTGAATGCATGAAATGGTTTAAATGGCTGTAGGCAACTCGTTTAATTCGCAGTCTCAGAATATTATTTAGGGTTATTAGAAACTTAAAAGTTAGTGTTAACAGTATATTTGCAATATATGAAATGGAAAAGAGATGAGTCAAGAAATATATAAGCGATACTGATACAAACACCAATTTGAAAAACAATAATATATAATTGCATTGCTACAATTTCTGCGACTACGGATTACACGAGTTGACCGCATCTCTCTCTCTCTCTCTCTCTCCTTCCGTCACCACTGTACCTCATCAGGGACACACGGACACCCTGCCTGGAACAATGCTCATAACCATTAGGGACTTTAAGAGCACGAGGAGGGAGGTAATTTGGCTGTCAAATTTCCGGGGACACTCCATACTTTAGTCCAAAATTACCCAGCGATATTAAAACAACATATTAATGTATAAATAACAAAACCATAGAATATATATATATTATATATATATATATATTATATATATATATATATATATATATATATATATATATATATATATATATATAGATATACTGTATATTCTAACTACTCCCTCTCGGGCATAAGCTGAGAGCCTGTACATTCAACCTTTCTACATTGAACAGTGAAGCCTGTGAGGTCTCGTTCGAGTCTAGGGGGTGACATGTGAAGCACTTTTAGCTGCAACCAGCCCCTGCCATCTTGCCTTCACAGGATGCATGACTAAGCCCACTCACGGCTTGGAGCAGTCCCATCTCTGAAGCTGCCTCGCTTCAATGTCTGTGTGTGTGTGTGTGTGTGTGTGTGTGTACAAAGGAGTACAAAGGTACAAAGGAATACAAAGGAAATCAAGCAACAACAGATCTAGTGACCCTTCTAGGTTGCTTGTCCTCCAAAACACTGAGGATCAAGTGTCCAAACAGTGGTTTAGAGTGGGTAAGGGAACATTGGAAAGGGAACTACTGCCCTGGAACTAATGTCCGTGGCAGGATTAGGAAGTTAGTAGGGGACAGATGGGTTAGTAACTGAGGGGGGGATAAAATAAAGTTATTCATATACAAACGCAGTCAGTCGCGGGTTTGATGCGAGATATTTGTCTAGGCGGAGTTTAAATGAATCAACGGTGATGCAGTCTATAACGCTTCGGTGAAGCCCATTCCACAAGTTGACAACTCGATTGAAGAAGAAATTCTTAGATTCGTGTGAGTTAAAAGATTTACCAATAATTTTGCAACCGTTTCCCCGCGTGTAATTAGCTTGGTCGATAGTGAAGTACTTACTACAGTTCATATTGTCGATGCCTTTGATGATTTTGAACACTTGAATTAAGTCACCTCTTAATCTGCGCTGGGTTAAAGGAAATAGATTTACTTCTCTAAGACGCTCTTCGTATGGTTTGTTCTTTAGGCTAGGTATCATTTTGGTAACTCTACGTTGAACTCGTTCAAGCTTGTTTATATCTTTTTGGTAATAAGGGCACCAGGATTGAACGCAGTATTCCAGAAGAGGGCGGACTAAGGAATTGTAAAGGGTTAGGATAACTTCTTTGGATTTATGCTCAAATGACCTGCCTATAAAGCCAATTATTTTGTTTGCCTTCTTAACAACTTCTGAACATTGTTGACTCGGTTTTAGGTTACTCGATATTGTTAATCCCAGATCGGTTTCTCTGTTTATATTCTTAAGCTGAGTGCCATTCATCGAATAATTTGCTTTCTCATTTAGGTATCCGATATGTAGTACTTTACATTTATCCGCATTGAAACGCATTTGCCAAATTTGGGCCCAACATGACAATTTATCTAGATTGTGTTGCATATCGTCAACTTGTTCTTTTGAGAGTACGCTATTTGCAATTTTTGTATCGTCAGCAAATTTTGAGATTGTACAGGTGAGACCCTCATCTATGTCGTTGATGTAAATTAGAAAGAGAATTGGTCCTAGTACCGATCCCTGGGGTACCCCGCTACTTACATTGGTCCATTTAGATGCCTTACCGTTTATGACTACTCTTTGCTTTCTGTCGCTAAGCCAATTTTCTATCCATTTCAACACACCGTCTTGTATTCCATGCGCTTTTAGTTTTAGCAGTAAACGTTTGTGGGGAACTTTGTCAAAGGCCTTTTGAAAATCAAGGTATATAATATCTACAGCTTTACTCTCATCGTAGAGGTTGAGGATATCGTGGAAGAAGTCTAAGAGGTTTGTTAAACAGGAACGTTTTTTACGAAAGCCGTGTTGAGTATCTTTAAGTATGTTATTTTCCTCTAAATGATTTTCGAGTCTGTCTCGTATGACCGTTTCTAGCATTTTACATACAACTGATGTTAAGCTAATTGGACGATAGTTACTGGGTAGGGATTTGCTGCCTTTTTTGAATATCGGTGTTACGTTGGCTAGCTCCCACTGATCAGGCATAGTTCCAGACTGCAAGGATTTATTGAATAGTAATGTCAGTGGTTTGGAGAGCTCATCCTTAGCTTCCTTTAGAACTCTAGGCGAGATTGTATCAGGTCCAGGCGTTTTATTTACCTTGAGTTTATCTAAACAATTCAATACTTCTCTCTCTGTAACGGTGATATTGCTTAGAACATCCGAATTATCAATCTGAATCGGCGATGGTGTAGGGATATCACTGAGGTCTTCTGTTGTAAAAACTGATGCAAAGAAGGTATTGAGGGCATTACTCATTTGTACTTCGTCTATGGTGTACTCTCCATTTTCATCAACTAACGGTCCAACAGTTGAAGTAACTACTTTTTTCTTTCTGATATACCTATAGAATTCTTTCGGGTTTGTTTTACTTTGATTCGCAATATGTAACTCTAAGGTCTTTTTACTTTGCTTAATTAACTTTTTGGCTTTGCGTCGTAGCTCTACAAATTTCACCCGTTCTTCGTCATTTTGTGAGGATTTTAATCTATCATTAGCAAATTTTTTAGCAAGCAGGCAGTTTGAAATATCTTTATTCCACCATTTGGGCTTATTATTATGGCCTGGACGCCGTATTTTCGATGGTATGCAGTCTTGCACTGCTTTTAGGTAAATGGTTTCGAATAACTTCCAAGATGTATTTATGTCGTTATTGTTAATTAAAAAGCTCCAGTCAGTTTCTTTAAACATAGCTCTAAGTTTATGGAAGTTTGCTTTCTTGAAATTAGGGACTTTTTCGATGCTACTATTTGGTTCGTTACTAGTAAACTTTAAAGTGAAAGTTATCGTACGATGGTCGCTGTTATTGAATTCATCACCAACATTCAAATTCTCAATTAATTCTTCTCTTGTTGCAAGTACAATGTCAAGAACGTTATTACCACGGGTCGGTGTTCGAACAAATTGATAAAGCGAACTCTCTTGCAAGTTCATATACAAGTCATGTCCGGAGTGTGAAGTAAGAGTATCGCCCCACTTGGTCACAGGTAAATTAAAGTCGCCAAAAATTACGGTATCTTGTGAGTTACTTACATCTGCAATTTGTTCGTAAATTTCTCGGTCAGTTTGCACTGATTGAGCTGGAGGTCTGTATATTAATGCAAGTATTATTTTTGTACCTTTATTATTCTTTATTAGCACAAAAGATGCGTCGACGTTCACAATTTGAGGTTTTGACAAGAGGGTAGGGTTAAGACTTTCTTTGATATAAAGTAAAACGCCACCTCCATTTCGATTTATTCGGCTTTTCTCAAACATTACATAACCGGGAAGTGAATACTCTGCTAAAAAGTCTCTATCTTCTGTATTGAGCCAAGATTCTGTTATGCCAATCATATCATAATTTTCTGTAAACACTAGCTCCTCTAAATCTGAAAATTTATTGCGTATGCTACGAGCGTTTGCATAGAAAACCTTTAAAGTTGTTATTTTAGAACTCACGGAACGCTCTTTAATAATATTTTTGGTTCTTGTCAGATCTACATTTATGTTCATGGCTGTCCTCGGTCCTCGCTGTCTTCGGTCGTTATCGCTGGTGGTCCTCGGTTGCCTCTGTTTTTTTCTTGGCGTTGGATGATGTATGTCACTGCTGCTTCTTCTCGGATGGCGTTTTTTGATCCATGGCTGCGGACTGCTTCGTGTAGGAGACGACCCATGCGTGCTGAACCAACAGGGTTTAGATGAGTGCCATCCTTGCGGAACAGAGTAGGCTGGTTGTAGAAGTTGTCCCAGAGGTTGATGAATTAAACTTCTTCCTTCAGACACAAATATTTTAGTCGGCTATTTGTGCTGAAGGCCTTGTCGTAGAATTTGTCAGGTGCGTCGATCTTGGGGAGAATGCCTGAGATGATGATATTCCTTGACTTGTTTTTGTAGTGCTGGATCATCTTGCGATATTTCTCCATCAACTCTTCGGATCTGGTGCGCATGACGTCATTTGAACCAGCATGGATGACAAAAAGGGTATTTTCATTTGCATCCTTTGTGGTATCTTCGAAGGCTTCCACAATGTCGTCCAGTCCAGCTCCTGGGATGCAAAATCTTTTTCGTTGATTTGGGACTCTGTCGCAGAACTCTTCGACCTGTCCTCGTAGGATGGAATCCCCAACGAGCCTGGTCTCTTCTGGTTCGTCTTCCATCTCTACCAATATCTCAAATCTGTTTGACATTGTGACTGGTAGACGAGACCTTTTCTGCGTTGGCCGTGCACCGTTCCTCACTGGTGTAAATCCGGAAACCTGTGGTGGCGGGACTCTACGTACAGGTCGGGGAGAGGAGTGGTTAGAACGGGGCCGAGGGGTTGGTACTGTTCGTGCTAGCAGGCTTCTTGCACGAGGAGTGGGGGAGAGACTAAGGTGAACAGGGCGGCTGTCCTGGTTTGATGTCGGCTCAGGTTCGTCAGAAGCATCTGCTGCAGTGTCTACGGCAGGTGTTGGATTGTTGGCAGATGACGTTGGGGCGGTGGTGGATGCTGGAGTTGAAACAATTGGAGTTAGTGATACTCCAACGTTGAGTGTTACAAACTCTTGGAGTGATTCCAGCTTCCTGGTGAGGGCGTTGATCTTGTTGTGGGCTTCATCCAATTTTGCTGTCAAATCCTCTCGTTGCTGGCAGAGTCGGCAGACTTGTGGATCGGCAGGAGCAAACATGGAAGCACCAAACCTACCGGCGCAGTTCGTACAGGCACGAGGCATGGTGACGATCACTTTCTTCAGATCACTTCACTCACTTAAAAACACTTAACTCACTTTAAAAACACTTAACTCACTTTAAAAACACTAAACTCACTTTAAAAACACTTCACTCCCTTCAGGTCGCTTCACTTACTTAAATAGGCCTAACCGAAAACAAAAATGTTGAAATACACACAAATAGGTTATCAGCGGTGATAGCCTAGTGTGTGTGTGTGTGTGTGTGTGTGTAATAACAATAGTACCCCAAAAATGTATGTGCGTGTTACAAAATTCAGACAACTCAGTAATAAAATAACAAACCCGTGTATTGTAAATATATCCATGAGTAAATAAACAGGAAGCCAGCCAGAGCCGCCATACCGGTAAATAACCAACCCACGCACATACATACACACACACACACACACACACACACAGGAAAGGTCCACACACAAATACAAACACGATTTATTCTTGCATTTAACGAGATAAATATACAGGGTTTATATATATATTTATTTTAACCCCATATGTACCGGCAACGTATTTTTCATTTGTCATTTCAATTAATTGTGTGGGTATGTGAAAGTGTGTATTTAATAATAATATAAATGTGTGTGTGTGTGTGTGTGTGTGTGTGTGTGTGTGTGTGTGTGTGTGTAATAACAATAACCGGTAAATAACCAACCCACGCAGACACACACACCCACACAGGAAAGGCCCACACACAAATACAATGACACACGATATATTCTTTAATTTTAGGGGGTCCTACTCGCTTTTTCTGGACCTCCTTCTCGTGTTTAGCATATTAGTTTTGAGATTTTAAGACGTTCCTTCCATTAGTTTGTCGATTTTAAGACCTTTCGCCCCATATATTTGTCAATATTAAGACCTTTCGTGCCATTTAGGAGTCGATTTTTTGCTGGCGAGCGATAGCGAGCCTGTAATTTTAAAAGAAACCGGCCAACGGCCGGAAAATTGTTTTTACCGAAAAATTTGCAAATTTATCTTGAAGGGGGTCTAGGAGGTGTAATTCTAAGCTTGATGGAGGTCTAGCGAAGACACTAACAAACAAAAAATGAATTAATAGCCCCCAAAATAGGCCACTAGCCCCTTAACGATATCAATATACAGGGTTTTTATTTGTATATTTATATTATGTTGAAGGGAGAAGAGCTATTGTCAGTACCTTTTTTGACATTCGAATTTCTAATGACAAACCTCAAATATCAGCTATAGTCCGAAAAAAAAATTACATTCGAATTTCAAATATAATAGTTCAACCACAGAGCTATTGTCAGCCGGCTCTTGTCATGTCAAATACACACACGCGCGAAAAATAACATTACAATTAAAACAAACTACATCACACGTAACTAAGGTAAGGTATTACAGAAACAAGCATACAATTCACGCAATCCTAATATAATTATATGAAACTGACACACACACATCCACCACCGTTTTGGTGGTGTAATGGTTAGAGTGTCTAAAGATCTGTGTGTGATAACCCAGGTTCGAATCCCGGTGGATCACATATACTGTATGCTTACATTAATTTCATTGGAGGTGTTTGGTGTTGTGGTAAAATTAATAAAACTGTAGATAAAATATGATAATTTCCACTGATACATACGTAGTCACAGTAAGATTTCAAACTAGTCTAGTGTTAAAATTGTATTTATGCAGCAAGGGCAAACAAATTATACAGACTTTACGGTCTTTACCTAACAATCAGCAAAATAGCAATCTGCTATTTTATTTTTAAAGTCTATGATTCTGACAACTAAATCCTCTCTTTACTGCCGTCGTCATATCAACTTAATTCTGGCTACTATTATTTTTTTTTATTTTTTATTTTTTTTAAGAGACAATGAACGGAGGAAGGAAAACACAGATAAAACAAAAAGGTCCATGTGCCTAAAGGCATCCTCCATTCATAAAATGTTTGTAACAACTGGATTTAAACATTTGTAGATTGTAAGTTTGTGGAAAGCAATTCGAGGGAAGTGAATTCCAAAGAGTACCGGTAGTAGCTCTGGGGATAAATGAATTCTGATAAGCAGAAGTTCTGCATTGTGGAGGAGAAAGTGTAAATTCATGGGCGCTCTCAGCTGCCCTAGTTCTACGGGGAAAGATGTGGAGAGGCGGCACAATTGAAGCAAGTTCCTCGGAACAATTGCTGTGAAAATATCTGTAGAATAATGCAAGGGATGCAACGTTTCTTCCTATGGATAATGTAGGAAGGTCCTGTGTGATTACGATTATATTCAGTTTAAAAAGGGTCTCCAGCAATAAACAGGCTTCGAACTATTTTAACACTTTTTACTAATCTATATTTGATTAATTTCACCACAACACCAATCACCCCCAATGAAATTAATAAATTATTATGTTCCTTCCAACAACCAACTCTACTCCTAAAATCGATTAATGCAATTTACAAACACATGTGGCAGTCCGTGGATTCGAACCCAGGACGCTCACACCGAAAATCAACACCTTATGCATCGCACCACGAAGACAGTACACAGCTCCCTCTTCAACTGGATAAGATCATCCTATTATATATAGCTAAAGGGAAGGCAGTTAGTTTTCGAGTCCTCCTCTTTCATGTTTAGCCCTATTAGTTATGAGATTTCAAAACATTCGCCCCATTAGTTTGGCGATTTTCAGACCTTTTGCCCCATTTCTTTGCCAATAATTGTGACCTTTCGTGCCATTTAGGTGTCGATTTTGTTCATGGCGAGCGATAGCGAGCCTGTATTTGCAGAGGATTCGGCCTTCGGCCAGCACATTTAGCTACCGAAACATTTAAAAATTTATAATGAAGGGGGTTCTTGTGGATGTTTTTTAAAGCTTGATAGAGGTTTAAAGAGCAAACTAAACCCCTTCCTTAAACCATTGAGCCGAACCAGTAAATTATGCTGCACAATACCGTCTGAGCTCCCTTAAGATAACAAAGGCGTCGCCGGTACAGAGGGGGTTAATACCACAAATAGCAAAAGCCCTGGACCAGCTGGTAATATTGCCGACTGCACGAGGACTGAAGTAGAGAGATGGTTCGTTTTTCTGGTCCCCCTTCTTCCTAATCAGTTTTCATATTTTAGGACATTTGTCGATTTTATAATCTTTCGTCCCATTTCTATATCAACATTAAGACTTATCATGCCATTTGGGTGTCGATTTGTTTCCTGGCCAGCGATAGCGAGCCTGTAATTTTAAAAGAAACAGGCCTTCGGACTGGGCATTTTTCTATCGAAAAATGTACACATATACCTTGAATTGGGGTCTAGGGAGTGTTTTTTAAGCTTGGTGAAGGTCTGGCGAGGAAACTAAATAAATATATATATATATATATATATTATATATATATATATATATACATGTATATATATATATATATATATTATATATATATATATTATATATATATATATATATATATATATATATATACTTTATATATATATATGAAAAAATAGACCCCAAAATAACCACTGTACCCATAAAATCATAATAAAAATAACGGAACACGCACTCGCTCTCGCTCTCGCTCTCTCTTCTGCCGGATGGATTGGACGGCACGAACGTTCCTTTATTTGGCCCTGTCACTCTTTTAACTCTGGGGGAGGCACACGTCACAGGCAGTTTTGCCTTTTGTCTCCCTCATCCAAATATACACAAAAATCCACTTACCTAGTACTTCAAATCATAATATACATAACATAACACACACACACACACAGCCCGTAGCCTAGTAGGTAGAGCTCTCGTCTCACACACGAGGGGTCGGGGGTTCAATCCCCGGCCGGGCGGAGACAAATTGGGCTTGTCTCCTTTCATGTGTTAGCCTCAGTTCACCTAGCTGTAAATAAGTACCTGGAATAAGTGGACGACGTTGTGACGTCCCATCTGGGGTTGGCAAAAATGGTACAAGGCGAGATGGGTATCATATGGTTCACCTAAGCTGATGGCTACCTAAGCCTTCGGGCGAGACGGTACCGTCTATAGTGAGAATGGTACCATACAGATCCACCCTAAGCCTTCGTTTCCGATGTCGCCAATTGGCTAAAAATACAGACTACACACACATCCACAACCATTCCAACGATACATATAACACCTACACATATAGGAGGCGGGAAATAACGAGCATGCTCACTCCCGCAATACAACTAGAGTAAGTACAACTAGAGTAAGTACACACACACACTCATTCTCTCTCACTCACTCACTAGAATTCCCTCCCTCTCTCTCTCTGTCTGTCTGTCTGTCTCACACACACACACACACACACACACACACACACACACACACACACACACACACACACACACCACGTCTGCCACATGACCCACACAAATCCGGATAATTAATCTCATTTAATTCCGCTTACCGTCACAGTCACAGCGACAGAAAGCAAAGAGTAGTCATAAACGGTAAGGCATCTAAATGGACCAATGTAAGTAGCGGGGTACCCCAGGGATCGGTACTGGGACCCATTCTCTTTCTAATTTACATCAACGACATAGATGAGGGTCTCACCTGTACAATCTCAAAATTTGCTGACGATACAAAAATTGCAAATAGTGTACTCTCAAAAGAACAAGTTGACAATATGCAACACAATCTAGGTAAGTTGTCATGTTGGGCCCAAATTTGGCAAATGAGTTTCAATGCGGATAAATGTAAAGTACTACATATCGGATACCAAAATGAGAAAGCAAACTATTTGATGAATGGCACTCAGCTTAAGAATGTAAACAGAGAAACCGATCTGGGAGTAACAATATCGAGTTACCTAAAACCGAGTCAACAATGTTCAGAAGTTGTTAAGAAGGCAAACAAAGGGGAGGTGTGGTGGAGTGGTCTTGCCACTGGCCTGGTAATCCAAAGGTCCCGGGTTCAAATCCCGATGTATCAATGGGAAGATATTATTGGGATGGAATTTGTGCTGTACCTGGTATCAGTGCATTACCACAAGCCCACCGAAACGTCAATAAAATACCCTCACTATTCCCTGATTAAATAGCACTGTATGAATATTCCCATATTTAAAATATGCTATAGGGGTGCAATGCCTGGTGAGTTATCTGCTCAACAGGTGGCGTTGTGTGTGTGTAAGTGTGAGAGTCCAAGTGTAGGGGATGAGACAGTGAAGCACGGGAACGAGGTGGCTTCAGAGATGGCGTCGTTTCGGGCCATGAGTGAGCACCGTGCCTCATGTGAAGGCAAGATGGCAGGTGCTCGTTGTACTCTACGTGCTTCACATGTCTCACTCCCTAGACTGGAACAAGACCTCACGGGCTTCACTGTTCATTGTAAAGCGGTGAATGTTAAGGCTCTCAGCCTATGCCCGAGAGGAAGTAAGTTGGAATATAGAAAGAAAAAAAAAAAAAAAAAAAAAAAAAAAAAAAAACTTTATAGGCAGGTCATTTGAGCATAAATCCAAAGACGTTATCCTAACCCTTTACAATTCCTTAGTCCGCCCTCTTCTGGAATACTGCGTTCAATCCTGGTGCCCTTATTACCAAAAAGATATAAACAAGCTAGAACGAGTTCAACTCAACGTAGAGTTACCAAAATGATACCTAGCCTAAAGAACAAACCATACGAGGAGCGTCTTAGAGAATTAAATCTATTTCCTTTAACACAGCGCAGATTAAGAGGCGACTTAATTCAACTGTTCAAAATCATCAAAGGCATCGACAATATGAACTGTAGTAAGTACTTCACTATCGACCAATCTAATTACACGCGGGCAAACGGTTGCAAAATTATTGGTAAATCTTTTAACTCACACGAAGCTAAGAATTTCTTCTTCAATCGAGTTGTCAACTTATGGAATGGGCTTGCCCGAGATGTCATAGACTGCAGCACCGTTGATTCATATAAACGTCGCCTAGACAAATATCTCGCATCAAACCCGCGACTGACTGCGTTTGTAAATGAATAACTTGATTTTATCCTACCCTCAGTTACTAACCCATCTGTCCCCTACTAACTTCCTAATCCTGCCACGGACATTAGTTCCAGGGCAGTAGTTCCCTTTCCAATGTTCCCTTACCCACTCTAAACCACTGTTTGGACACTTGATCCTCAGTGTTTTGGAGGACAAGCAGACTAGAAGGGTCACTAGACCTGTTGTTGCTTGATTTCCTTTGTACTCCTTTGTACAATCATCTGAAATGTGTGGCGGACATACAAATATCACCGGAACTCCGTCAACTGCTCTTGAGGTCTATTAACCCCTTTGTATTGGCGACGTCTTACGTCTTATATATTTGATTTCAGCTACATTTAGACGATTTTATTGATCTTCGGATGGTCATATGGTAGATAAAGCGATTATTTGAGATAGTTTGTAGCCTTTTAGTGGGTGGAAGTTCTTCCTAAGCTGAACATATTCGTCTAATAAATGCCAGAATATCATGGAAAGTACATCAGCGGTACAGAAGGGGTTAACTCTATTTAGTTCGAGGAGGGTCTTTTTTGGACCTATCCTGTTTCGCTCCACTAATTTTTGAGATTTTATGATGATTCGTCCCAATCGTCTGGCAACAAATAGACGATTCACCACATTCAGGTGTCGATTATTTTCTCGGCAGCGATAGCGAACCTGTAACTTAGTAGATAGGCCTATTGGCCTTCGGACAGGATATTTTTCTAGTAAATATGACATAGTAAACAAGTCTAGTCTAACGATTTTGTTAGCTTCTGGGATAAATTAATATACATTGCTCTAAAATGGCAAAAGAAAGTGAAAACCTCAATAATATATATATATATATATATATATATATATATATATATATATATATATATATATATATATATATATAATATTTTCAGCTAAGTAGGCCACCCATCATTAACTCCATGAAACTGCAGGTTTCAACGCCAAGGTAGGAAAGTGAAAATCGATTATTTCTGGTCGGGTTATAACTGTTCGCTGAAGTTTTCTGCAAGACCGGAATCTCCAGTGGAAAAGATTAAACGAGAATTGTTGGCGAAAGTTGGGATAGCAGGGTTTTTATGAAGTTATCTTAATTGGTATTTGAAGGATGATTTGCCGAGGATAGAATTAAACAACATATTACAATTAATTCAACATTAGTTTCCAGCGTTCATTCCTTTTAAGGGGATTTGGGTTGTTTGTCTAGATCCCCTTCTCCCTCATGTTTAGCCCCATTAGTTTTCAGATTTTAAGATGCTTGTCCCATTAGTCAGTCGATTTTAAGACATTCTACCCCATTTCCTTATCAATAATAAGACCTTTCGTGCTATTTAGGTGTCGATGGTGAGCCTGTAGTTTGGGAAGAAACGGCCTTTGTCCGGGAAATTTTTCTACCGAAAAATGTACAAATTAATCTAGAAGGGGGATCTAATGGATGTTTTTTAAAGTTTGATGCAGGTCTAGGGAGGACACTAGAAAAATAATTAATAATGAAAACTTCGATACAAAAGTGATATACTTGGCAGATGAAGGAACTTAAAAAGGTAGAATTAAATTAAGTACAGTACAGTTGGTTACATGAATTTGTGTCCACTCCATAATTTGATATATGGAAGAACACATAGTATGGTTGACTACTTGACTTACAAGAATAGTTTTCAATGATACCGTATATTGAGCACAATATGCAAGTACCAGTATTGCATAAGCAAATACATTTCTATTTCAATCATACTAGTTTTCCTTCCCTATATAAAATTACGGAATGTACACAAACTCATGAGGCCAACTGTATAACATATAATAATTATTCATCAAATATCATTAATCTATTAATATTTGCTTATAAAATAAAAGTAACAACAACAACATAAGGGACTGAAGTTCTCGAAGAGGGTCGCTGGTTCTGACGCTATTCTTGACTTACTGTGTGCTGGCTTAATAATCCAGAAGGGTTGATAGCCTATGAAGTCCTATTGTAACTATGCAATAAACACCAACATTTTTGTATGCCGATTTTTCACAAGGTAAGAATATTGACTATACCAAATTAACAAAGAACAATTACCTTTCATACTATACGAAAATTCAGAAATATCTTGTTATAACTCTGGAGAAAAAAAAATACTCAAGCAGGTTATGCTAATACCGATACCCTGTTATCAAAGCATAATTATTGTAATTTCAAATAATACATCCTGTGCTTCAATTCAGCTAAGTGATTTTGTAATAAAGCATGTACCGGTATATACTTTCTATGCAGACACTGGGAAAAGTAATATTTCAAGTTCCGTTAATTTCAATAAAATTAATGAGAAAACTAAAGCCAAGCTATTACTAGAGAAACTAGTTTTACTTAACCCCTTCTGTACCGGTACCGACCTTCTGAGTGTTATTAGACGATTTTATTCAGTTGGAAATATGCCTCCAGCAATTAAAAGGCTTCGAACTATCTCACAGAACCCTTTCAACTATCACAGATCATTCTTACGCTGCACAAAATAGTTTAAATATAGCTCAAATATAATGCAAAATACGTTGGCGGTAGAGAAGGGCTTAATAATTGGTCTGGTGACGAAGCAAGAAACCAAATGATGATCTCGGTTAATGTTTTGCGTGATACCGCTACAATTATCTAACACATAAAAACCACCAACTGCTCAAGCATAGCCAACCCTTACTCACTCTCTCTCTCTCTCTCTCTCTCTCTCTCTTTAGTTAAAATAGGACTTTAGAGGCTTTCAACCCTTCTGGATTATTTAGCCAGCACACTGTAAGTCAAGAAAAACGTCAGGCCTCGAGACCCTTTCCGAGAACTCCAGTCTCTCTCTCTCTCTCTCTCTCTCTGCACACATACAATTAAGCACTGGCCGTGAGAACACTGTGGTTTATTGGAAACATTGCCTACGGTCATGTGTTTGGTACGGGTGTTTCTTTTACCACCTGGTGTAGCTGCTGTTAACCCCTTCTGCTGTTAACCCCTTCTGTACCGGCGACGTCTTTATTTATTTACTGTAGCTATAATTAGACGATTTTGAGCAGCTAGGGAGGGATATATAGCAGCTAAAAGGATTAATTGAGACAGTCTGTAGCCTCTTAATTGGTAGAACAAAATCAGTGATCTTTCCCTCACTCCACGCACAATCACTTATATATATATATATATTCGCAGATCCTCTAAGTATATATTTATGCAATTATAACTAGGCTATCTGGACTGATTTTTAGATGGAACTTGTTTGTCAATATATATGATACATTGTTTTGTAGTGAGTTCACTGCTCAATAGGTGGCGTTCTGAGAGTGAGGGTCTGAGTCTGGAGGGTGAGACGGTGAAGCACTTGAGCGAAGCAACCGGCCGCTTCAGAGATGGAGCTGCTTCGAGCCATGATGGATGCTTCGCATGTCTCACTCCCCAGACTGGAACAAGACCTCACGGGCTTCACCGTGTTGGGCGGTGGAATGTACAGGCTCTCAGCCTATGCCCGAGAGGGAGTAGTTGGAATATAGAAAAAAAAAAAAAAAAAAAAAATTATGTATAAAAATGTATAATCATATATTCGTTTTCATACATGTACTTCAGAGATGCATTTAGAACCATTATGAGGTCAGCGATTATTTAAAGAGTGACTCTACACCAACACCAATAACACTACCCACAACAAACGACGAGTATGACGAAGAAAGCAACTTAAATATAAACCGAGTTAAATATATGCCTCTTGAAGGTAATTAGTTATAAACAGGAAGTAATCAACTTACGTTTTTCAATATATATCTTAACTAGACAATAATTTCAATCTTAACGGTATAAATTCCAACTAGGCCTATAGGACGAAATAATACATTAGGGAAACGACGCGTAAGGGCTTCCTTAACCCTATATTGAACGAAGATACCAGTAACACAAGTGAGTGCTAATTTCTTATAAATTGCTAAATATAATTAAGTTTCAGAAAGATCACTATATATTTCTACATATTTCGTAGTTCATGAAGGTTTAGGGCATCACTCGAGTGTGGTTTTATAATATATAAATAACTATCTTATATTCCAATCAACTAAAACGATGATAAAACATAATTACATATCAGCAGGTATATATCTCATGTTACATAATATTATTATTATACCGACGCAGCGGAAGCAATTTTTTTTTAACATCATTAGACTGGAAGCCGTTTCCAATTATCTTGAAACCCTATGACTGGTATTGGCTGGAATATAACTAACAAAACAAAATGTATACACCGAGTGGAATCAATAATGATAATGCATTAACAAAAATATATATAATAATTAATAATATACACATATATATATATATAAACGCATGAATGTGTATTCACTTCAATTAATTCGTGTACATTTCAAAATACAAACTCAACTTGCTTGTACACAATTAGTAATGATCTTTGTAAACAATATATTTATAATATTGTTATTATAAATATTATGTTCTCTCCACCAACCAACTCTACTCCTAAAATCGATTAATTTAAATTAACAGACACATGTGGCAGTCCGGGGATTCGAACCTAGGATGCTCACACCGAAAATCAACACCACGAAGACAGTTAAAGAATACTGCACAAGCCTACGATTTATTATGCAGTTTCGAATCCTGCATACCAATCTTAGCATGTACAAAATCCCAACTGCGCTATCATAGGCTATGCATAGGTGAAAGGAAATAGTAATTAATAAATAATAATAAATAATAATAATAAAGATTAATAGCGTTGCTTTGTACTAATAGTTGATATTTATGTGTATTTATGTGTGTAAAGCTCACTTATCCTATTATATATTGCAAGAGGAATATAAACTTGACAGTGAGTATCTATTAGCCATCCCACTGTTTACGGTAATAGCGTCACGTGAAATATTTGTTTTATTAATTTCACCACCACACCAAACACCTCCAATGAAATTAATGAAAGTATATATGTGATCCACCAGGATTCGAACCCGGGTTATCACACAGATTTTTAGACACCTTAACCATTACACCACCAAGACAAGCCGGGTCCATTTTTGTTATCTTCATTATTGTGTACGTAAAGACACGGGAACAATTTGGTTTATAGTTTAAGTCAGGGTCCAGAGAATATAGGGTCAACCCACCGCTCAAAGAAAACGCGCTGTCTTTCGCGCATGACGTCATTCTCCCTACAGTGGGGTCAGTGGGAGGTCGGTCAGTGTATTCACTTTGAGAACTCAATCACGAACATACAGGTGAAACAAAGCGGATGTTTTATAATTCTAGTTGTGTGTGGTATGATAATGATTTGGAATTATGAATGCTAAGATACCTATCTTGAAATATACAGCATAAAAGCAATGATGTTAGTTACTATACAGTTAACCCATAAAGTACCGGTGATGTCCTTTTCTTTATAGTGTAGCCACTATTAGACCATTTTATTCAGATTAGGAAGGACCTCTAGCAATAATATGGCTTCCAACTATCTCAACCAACCTTTTTAACTACCGTAGATCCTTCCGAAGCTGCATAATATCGTATTGATATATCCTAGCTAGAATACAATATAACACACGTAGCTGGTACTCAAAGACTTAACTAACAAAATCAGAAGTTGAGACAAATACAATGAGTGTGTGTGTGTGTTCACTTGCTTGTTCGTCAAGGGGAATCCACGCAATGCGAGCTAAGCTCATTATTATCGCGCCTCCTTAACTGGGAATGTATTGCGTGAAATGCATGTTAAGTGTTTATGTATCGTTGGAATGGCTGTGGATGTGTGTGTGTAGTCTGTATTTTAGCCAATTGCCGACATCTGGAAACGAAGGCTTAGGGTTAATCTGTACGGTACCATTCTCACTACGGTACCAGTCTCACCTGAAGGCTTAGGTTGACCAGTAGCTTAGGTTGACCAGTACGATACCCATCTCACCTGGTAACCGATCACCAACCCTAGATGGGACGTCACAACTTCGTCCACGTATACCAGGTTCCTATTTATACTGCTAGGTGAACAGAGGCTACACCGTTAGGAGACTTGCCCAAATGTCTCTTCCCCGCCCAGGTCTCGAACCCGGGACCTTCTGGTTGTGAGCCAGACGCGCTATCAGTTACGCCACGGGGAGGTGTGTGTATGAGTGTGTATGTGTGTGTGTTTGTGAATTGAATTGAATTGAATTGAGTTTATTTTGCTCAGACTTTTACAAAAAGTATGGAGCACAGCCCCTTACATATTACACATGTACAATATGCCTTTGCTAACTAAATTAGCGTACACGTAAATACACTGGTACATCTTAAGCAAACTATATTAAATGTCCTAAGACTTGATCTATCTATACATAGTAAACGCTCTTTTGAGAAGAAGTGACAGATTCTTCATACATTTTAAGTTAGTATTATTCCTTAACAGTATATATTTATACTGTGTTGGGTTATGCTTGTAGTAATGAGAAATATATATATTCCTTAACTGTACAATATCCTCATTTTGACAAATAAACAACAAATTATATTTGTCCCGCACCACATTCTCATTACGGTACATTTAGTACATACCCTGTCTTCTCTATCAATATGTTTGTGTCTACCAGTATTAACTGGTAATTTATTATTACTTTCTCTCAGTTTACTTATAGTTAGTCTCTCTCCCTTATCCCATTTCACAAGTTAATCCTCCATACTGAAGACAAATGTATAAGTTCTATAGCTATTACAAATGGCCTTACTTGACAAATTACTATTCTATTTTGTTATCCATTGATCTTTAAGCTGTTGTTCTATTGCCAATCTGAACCAGGCTGGGTTTATTACATTGTGGGACAACCAGTCTCCAGACATCCCACAGTCATTACAAATACTTGTAACACAATTCAACCAAGGTGAAGTATAAACACCAACCTTATCCAAATGTAACAAACACGTGTACATTATATAACTTAACTTACCGTACTTGTTTTACCAGTAATTAATCTCACCCAGTAACAGATCATTGAACACTTAATATTTATGTCTATAGGATATTCACCAAGTTCACCATACAACATGTCATTACTAGTATACTTATGAACATGTGATGTATGCTTTAAAAACCTCAAATGAAGCTGTTCTAATTTTATAATAACATAATGTCCCCATACCTCAGCAGCATACAGTACAACATAACTGGTCTAACCATTGCTTTAAACAATTCCAGCTGTATATCAACTGGTAAATTAAATTGTCTGCATTTACTAATCAATGAATACAGTACATAGCCCTTGTAGCTTGCTGTTTTAATACAGTACATAGCCCTTGTAGCTTGCTGTTTTAATACAGTACATAGCCCTTGTAGCTTGCTGTTTTAATACAGTACATAGCCCTTGTAGCTTGCTGTTTTAATACAGTACATAGCCCTTGTAGCTTGCTGTTTTAATACAGTACATAGCCCTTGTAGCTTGCTGTTTTAATACAGTACATAGCCCTTGTAGCTTGCTGTTTTAATACAGTACATACCCCTTGTAGCTTGCTGTTTTAATACAGTACATAGCCCTTGTAGCTTGCTGTTTTAATACAGTACATAGCCCTTGTAGCTTGCTGTTTTAATTCTAATTCTAATGTGGGTGTGATAATTTGGCAGCTGGTAATATGACAGTAGAAACAATCATCAGCTTAACATGGGCAAGGTAGAATTTAAAAGCGCGCGCGCGCGCGCGCACACACACACAGAGTTTGTAAAATGCAGTGCGTGTGTGTGACGTTAGGAAAACTATTGTGCTTAACATTGACAAGCTAGAATTAACCCCAACCCCCACACACACGCGCACACAGTTTATAAAATGCAGTGCGTGTGTGTGACTGTGTGTGTATGACGTTAGGAAACATATTCAGCTTAACATTGACAAGCTAGAGACAACCCACACACACACATGAGTTTGTAAAATGCATGTGTGTGTGTGTGTGTGTGTGTGTGTGTGTGTGTGTGTGAGTGAGTGTGCGTAAGACGTGTATGTGCGTGAGTGTGTGTGTGTGAGTGAGTGTGCGTAAGTATGTGTGTGTGTCCCTCCTACTTGGCGGAAAATTCATAGGACATTAAACAGATTTATCAGCTTAACATTGACAAGCTAGAATTCAACACACACACTCATGGTTCGTAAAATGCAGTCCTTTTGTCATGATAAAGGTGAGCAAGATACGCACACACACTCATTCCCACTATCCCATACACACATACACTCACAGATTTTCACTCAGATCAACACACACACACACATCACCGCTTGTCCACACACACACTAGTCTGTGTGCGTGTTTGTGTGTGTGTCCGTTCCTTCACTAATGACATTATAATATGCCCTTCCTTAGGAATAAGTAGCCCCTAATCAGGTATCAACCACTCCCACTCTCTCTGTCTCTCTCTTTCATATAAAGTTAATGTAAGCACTTTCTTGGTGTACCGGTAGCCTATATATGTTATTCATTGATATGCTCGCTATCATCCATTATATATTACCTCATATTTATGCACATTTAATTGTAAAATATACTAAGCTTGATATATTTTAATGTTTTCTTTTGTCCTGTAACATTAAATAAGATTCTATTTACACGCATGGTTCAATATATCACAAAAACAAGATGTCTTATATGAGGGGTTCAGGCAGAGCGTGGGGCCTGTGACGTCACGCATTCCCAGGTACCTGCGCGTGGGTTGACCCTTATATTCTCTGTTTTTTTTTGTTTTTTGTTTTATAAAGACCTCCGTCTACGTATTGTGAAAAACCTGTTATCCTCCGGCAAATTGTGGGGTTATATTCTCTGGACCCTGGTTTAAGTTATGTTTTTGGAAGTGGTAAAATGGTCAAAACAATAGTAGGTCATATTAATTGTCTTGTATTCCTCCTCGTATTCATTTTAATCCTCAAACAAATTGAAATTCGCTCCGGTTTGATACCCTGTTGTTCATACCACAGATTACATGTGGGTACAGCTTCCCACATCAGCTTGATATTTTGTCGTGGTGTTATTTATAGGAAGAGTATGATTGTGTTATGGATGTAGTCTGTTTACGAAATTGCCCATTCGCCTGATTTATTAAACTGCTTCACAATCAACTACACTCATAATTAAACGATGCTAGTTTTAATTGTTTTATCACAAACACGAACAAAGCTTAAGCGAACAACTGTACTATCCCACCCAGCAGGGTGGGATAGCACGGAAACAACCCCATTTATAAAACAAATGCTGGGCAGCACAGTGCAATATACTCCACCACCCGCTCTTAAGGTGTTAAGGCGGTATCAAGATAGTTCGCTACAAGAACACATCGCCCCAAAAAAACGAAAAACTCCTAATTTCCAAATATGAGTAACCAGTACAGTACCTAACATTGCAGTAAGTTAAGTTATATTGTGTACACAATATAGGATTGTCAGAGACTGTAAGTTTCTAGTTCTCTAGGGTGTCGCACATATAAAATCGGTACCAGTAGTTAGAGGACAACTATCGATGGTAATCCCAGGAAAAGATAGTTTCTTTTGAACCATGTTTTCCATAAATAAATTTAAGGATAAAATCGGTACCAGTAGTTAGAGGACAACTATCGATGGTAATCCCAGGAAAAGATCGTTTCTTTTGAACCATGTTTTCCATAAATAAATTTAAGGAACCATTAGGTTCGGTTATGTTGGATTTTGACAGGTTTGGGTTGTTAATCTTCTTAGGTTATATCATTTGTCCAAGATCAATCTAAGATAAAATATACTATTATGTTATATTAAGAAAGTTTCAGTTACATTATAACTCCTTGGTTTGTTTTGGTTAACTTTTCATTCGTAGGTTTTTGACGTAGAAAATTAGGAACTGTTTTGCATTTAATTATTGGGGAGGGAATTGACCAGGAAGCGAAATGTCTAGTCTCTATAAATAAAGAAGATAGTGTTATCCCCTTTCATTCCATTCCTCCTTAGATCTGGCTTCAAGTTCCCCCTTTATGCCCTACTATAACTCTCCTTTTAGGATCCTTTTCTATCTTTATGTTACTGTAAGTATCGTTTGGTTCATTATTACAGCGCTCTCTCTCTCTCTCTCTCTCTCTCTCTCTCTCTCTCTCTCTCTCTCTCTCTCTCTCTCTCTCTCATTACGCACACTTTGCAATGAGAGTACTGCATTATACATTTGTATTTGCTTCGTTTGTTATTCATAAAGCGCATTCCCCTGGGATAGGCAGCAATTCCATTGAATAACTAACGATTCCATTTAACTAATTGTAACACACACACACGCACACACACACGCACGCGCACACACACACACACACACACACACACGCGCACACACACACACACACACGCGCACACACACACACACACACACACACACACACACTCACTCACTCAAACTTTTTTTTTTTCTGTTTAGTGTATAGCCAATGACACACACACTTATTTTTTTTTTTTTATTAAGGTGACAGTTACAAAGTGGTGTACAATCTATCTTATTCTAGTTACATTGTAGTTTATCTTATTGTACCAGTACCTCCCTACAATCAACCTAGTTGTTCCCCAATTCGTCCCTCCGCCACGACCATTTCAAAGTCCAACTCACTCAAACACACACACACTCTCACACACTCTCACACTCTCTCTCTCTCTCTCTCTGAGTGAACCGATTCCCTGAAAGTCGGGTTGATTGACAAATACATAAATAAACACCTCAACAATGCGCCATTACCCCGTTTCGGACATTGTTTAAAAGTCACAAAACTCCAAAGTTCCCCAATCTGTAATTGGCTCTCTGTCCGACAAACGGCGTGGGGGTGGTACATGTCAAATGGACCAAATGAAGAGGGAACCGGTTAACAGTGGGGTTATATAGAAGTACTGTTAATACCAAGAGTTCGACGGTAACCTTAGATAGATAGATGGATGGATAGATAGATAGCTACATAGTTAGATAGAAAGATAGATACTCTAGCTAGATCATCTTTATTTGATCCATAGATATGCAGCTTGATTAAAAATATATTATATTATAACCTACGGTACCTCTTAGACGATTTTGTTTTAATAGAACTTTATTGACTACCGGTACCAATGCTTCCATATTATTAAGCTAGCAACCACGAGGATGCCTCTTCTCGAGAACTCCAGTCCAATAATAATCAATACGGATCTTTATCAAATTAAACTTGAACATTTTCAGATTATTGACGTATAAATATTCAAGTTTTGTAATCAAACATGTACACAACTATTGTTACCAAAACAACGTTTGTGCTTACGATTCATATAACACAATCTATAGAGTTAAATGTAATCAATCCTTGTAAATACATCTACAATTGTTAACTGAATTATAATTTTATATTCATGTAAAAATTATAATACATATTTTAAAAATTAAAATCTGAAACTCCTCAAATACACGGTACAGTAATGATTAATATAGCTCCAGATTACATCTAAAATATTTCTTAGTTATCCAGACCAATCATCACCTCCGTTTTCGTTCCATGGATCTACCGGTATTTATTATGAATACACGTTGTAATATTAATATACCGGTAATTAAACAAATAACTTCTCTGATATTTTAATCTGCCTACACTATGAAGATTTTGTAGACTCAAGCAATGCTACAAACTCGAATATAATGAGAGAGAGAGTGAGAGTTACACAGATACTCAGACCACACGGATTTTGCGGTCCCTCCTAGGTGGTCCGGGCTTAACACTATTAGACAGGGACACTTTATAATAGAAGTAAAGTACAACAACGTACAAGGCTCTCTCTGAGAGAGAGAGAGAGAGAGAGAGAGAGAGAGAGAGAGAGAGAGAGAGAGAGAGAGAGAGAGAGAGAGAGAGAGAGAGAGTACAAAGGAGTACAAAGGAAATCAAGCAACAACAGATCTAGTGACCCTTCTAGGTTGCTTGTCCTCCAAAACACTGAGGATCAAGTGTCCAAACAGTGGCTTAGAGTGGGTAAGGGAACATTGGGAAGGGAATTACTGCCCTGGAACTAATGTCCGTGGCAGGATTAGGAAGTTAGTAGGGGACAGATGGGTTAGTAACTGAGGGGGGAATAACATAAAGTTATTCATTTACAAACGCAGTCAGTCGCGGGTTTGATGAGAGATATTTGTCTAGGCGGAGTTTAAATGAATCAACGGTGATGCAGTCTATAACGTTTCGGGGAAGCCCATTCCACAAGTTGACTACTCGATTGAAGAAGAAATTCTTAGATTCGTGTGAGTTAAAAGATTTACCAATAATTTTGCAACCGTTTCCCCGCGTGTAATTAGATTGGTCGATAGTGAAGTACTTACTACAGTTCATATTGTCGATGCCTTTGATGATTTTGAACACTTGAATTAAGTCACCTCTTAATCTGCGCTGGGTTAAAGGAAATAGATTTAATTTTCTAAGACGCTCTTCGTATGGTTTGTTCTTTAGGCTAGGTATCATTTTGGTAACTCTACGCTGAACTCGTTCTAGCTTGTTTATATCTTTTTGGTAATAAGGGCACCAGGATTGAACGCAGTATTCCAGAAGAGGGCGGACTAAGGAATTGTAAAGGGTTAGGATAACTTCTTTGGATTTATGCTCAAATGACCTGCCTATAAAGATATTATTTTGTTTGCCTTCTTAACAACTTCTGAACATTGTTGACTCGGTTTTAGGTTACTCGATATTGTTACTCCCAGATCGGTTTCTCTGTTTACATTTTTAAGCTGAGTGCCATTCATCGAATAGTTTGCTTTCTCATTTAGGTGTCCGATATGTAGTACTTTACATTTATCCGCATTGAAACTCATTTGCCAAATTTGGGCCCAACATGACAATTTATCTAGATTGTGTTGCATATCGTCAACTTGTTCTTTTGAGAGTACGCTATTTGCAATTTTTGTATCGTCAGCAAATTTTGAGATTGTACAGGTGAGACCCTCATCTATGTCGTTGATGTAAATTAGAAAGAGAATTGGTCCTAGTACCGATCCCTGGGGTACCCCGCTACTTACATTGGTCCATTTAGATGCCTTACCGTTTATGACTACTCTTTGCTTTCTGTCGCTGAGCCAATTTTCTATCCATTTCAACACACCGTCTTGTATTCCATGCTCTTTTAGTTTTAGCAGTAAACGTTTGTGGGGAACTTTGTCAAAGGCCTTTTGAAAATCAAGGTATATAATATCTACAGCTTTACTCTCATCGTAGAGGTTGAGGATATCGTGGAAGAAGTCTAAGAGGTTTGTTAAACAGGAACGTTTTTTACGAAAGCCGTGTTGAGTATCTTTAAGTATGTTATTTTCCTCTAAGTGATTTACGAGTCTGTCTCGTATGACCGTTTCTAGCATTTTTCATACAACTGAGGTTAAGCTAATTGGACGATAGTTACTGGGTAGGGATTTGCTGCCTTTTTTGAATATCGGTGTTACGTTGGCTAGCTTCCACTGATCAAGCATAGTTCCAGACTGCAAGGATTTATTGAATAGTAATGTCAGTGGTTTGGAGAGCTCATCCTTAGCTTCCTTTAGAACTCTAGGCGAGATTGTATCAGGTCCAGGCGTTTTATTTACCTTGAGTTTATCTAAACAATTCAAAACTTCTCTCTCTGTAACGGTGATATTGCTTAGAACATCTGAATTATCAATCTGAATCGGCGATGGTGTAGGGATATCACTGAGGTCTTCTGTTGTAAAAACTGATGCAAAGAAGGTATTGAGGGCATTACTCATTTGTACTTCGTCTTTGGTGTATTCTCCGTTTTCATCGACTAACGGTCCAACAGTTGAAGTAACTACTTTTTTCTTTCTGATATAACTATAGAATTCTTTCGGGTTTGTTTTACTTTGATTCGCAATATGTAACTCTAGGGTCTTTTTACTTTGCTTAATTAACTTTTTGGCTTTGCGTCGTAGCTCTACAAATTTCACCCGTTCTTCGTCATTTTGTGAGGATTTTAATCTATCATTAGCAAATTTTTTAGCAAGCAGGCAGTTTGAAGTATCTTTATTCCACCATTTGGGCTTATTATTATGGCCTGGACGCCGTATTTTCGATGGTATACAGTCTTGCACTGCTTTTAGGTAAGTGGTTTCGAATAACTTCCAAGATGTATTTATGTCGTTATTGTTAATTAAAAAGCTCCAGTCAGTTTCTTTAAAAATAGCTCTAAGTTTATGGAAGTTTGCTTTCTTGAAATTAGGGACTTTTTCGATGCTACTATTTGGTTCGTTACTAGTAAACTTTAAAGTGAAAGTTATCGTACGATGGTCGCTGTTACTGAATTCATCACCAACATTCAAATTCTCTATTAATTCTTCTTTTGTTGCAAGTACAATGTCAAGAACGTTATTACCACGGGTCGGCGTTCGAACAAATTGATAAAGCGAACTCTCTTGCAAGTTCGTATACAAGTCATGTCCGGAGTGTGAAGTAAGAGTATCGCCCCACTTGGTCACAGGTAAATTAAAGTCGCCAAAAATTACGGTATCTTGTGAGTTACTTACATCTGCAATTTGTTCGTAAATTTCTCGGTCAGTTTGCACTGATTGAGCTGGAGGTCTGTATATTAATGCAAGTAATATTTTTGTACCTTTATTATTCTTTATTAGCACAAAAGATGCGTCGACGTTCACAATTTGAGGTTTTGACAAGAGGGTAGGGTTAAGACTTTCTTTGATATAAAGTAAAACGCCACCTCCATTTCGATTTATTCGGCTTTTCTCAAACATTACATAACCGGGAAGTGAATACTCTGCTAAAAAGTCTCTATCTTCTGTATTGAGCCAGGATTCTGTTATGCCAATCACATCATAATTTTCTGTAAACTCTAGCTCCTCTAAATCTGAAAATTTATTGCGTATGCTACGAGCGTTTGCATAGAAAACCTTTAAATTTGTTATTTTAGAACTCACGGAACGCTCTTTAATAATATTTTTGGTTCTTGTCAGATCTACATTTATGTTCATGGCTGTCCTCGGTCCTCGCTGTCTTCGGTCCTTATCGCTGGTGGTCCTAGGTTGCCTCTGTTTTTTCTTGGCGTTGGATGATTTATGTCACTGCTGCTTCTTCTCGGATGGCGTTTTTTGATCCAGAGAGAGAGAGCAGGTAAGGGAGACTAACCCAGGTACTCCGGTACTGGTTTAATAATGAAGTGGACTGACACTGATTGCAACCTATTCGACTGATCATGTCTCCCTCAGTCTTGGAGAGAGAGAGAGAGAGAGATTCAGATTATTTTGTTTCAATTAAATATAGGCCCTACAATGGCTGTTCATACAATAAAATAATCTTAAACATAATACATCGAAATCTTACAAAAGCAGTGAGAGAGAGAAAGAGAGAGTGAGAAGGAGTGTCTGTGTCGACTGAGAAGCCTGTGTTGCATCTACCTCTAACAGATTATAAGATGCGCCGCTATTAATGCACACCAAAGAAACAGGGGCCATGTGGGCAGGATCTTATCAAGTAGAGGCCATTAAGACGGCCACAAGAGTTCAGTTTGCCCTGTCCAACACCGAACAGGGCAGAGAGAGAGCGAAGGGTAGATGGCATCAAGAAATGTAAATATCTACTGACATGGCATGCCACGAATATAGGAAAGGTGAGGCACCCATCTCAAGTATGCTTCTAGTTAGAATCAGTGTTTCCCTCTTCCTATGACTTAAATTGCTTCAAACTCCGTGTGTCCAGGCATTTTGGCTCGAACATCCCTTGATTTTGGCCCTGTCACTCTTTCAACTATGGGGGAGGCACTCGCTATAGGCAGTTCTGCCTTTTGCCTCCCTCAATCACATAGAAGAAAAAAAAAAAAAAAAATGAATTATTTGGAAGCAAATATTGTTAAGTCTAATTATTATGAGTGTAGTTTGTGTCTTATGCACAAACTTTGTCTGGTAAATATGTTTTGGCGAAAATCAAATTGTACTTTTGGGTTAATCATACTATTTTCATATTTATGCAATTTGTTTTTAGTTAAAATAGGACTTCAGACACTAATGGATTATTAACCCAGCACACTGTAAGTCAAGAATAACATCAGGACTGGAGCCTCTCTGCGAGAACAAGTAAGGGCAATCGGTACTAAATAGGACAAGAATTGCTCACAAGGTGATACAAGCATAAAACTTTCCACAATAGTTCACAAAGACCTATTTTACAATTTCAGGGCAGGAATCCATTCATACGCAGACGACTCAACCTTACACTACTCCATTAGTTTTTCAGAACGCCCCAGCCAGCAATCCCTCAACGACAAAAGTAATGAAGCCATAGAACTCTTAAATTCTGATCTAAATACTATTTCCAATTGGGGCAGAGAAAACCTTGTTAACTTTAATGCTTCCAAAACCCAATTTCTCCATCTATCTACCCGTCAGGATCTCCCAGCGGACTATCCCTTATTCTTCAACTATACAAAAATCAACCCTTCATCTTCTCTCAATATTCTTGGTGTCTCTTTTTCTTCTGCTCTCATTTGGAAGGACCATATTACCAGTCTTGCTAAGGCAGCCTCCCAGAAGCTGGGTGTGCTCAACCGCCTTAGGGGGTTCTTTTCCCCTGCACAGCTTCTTGCTCTGTACAGGGGCATAGTGCGCCCTTGTATTGAGTATTGTTCACATGTGTGGGGAGGTTCCTCTCACACCGCTCTCCTAGACAAAGTTGAAAGGAAGGCCTTTCGTATCATTAACTCCCGTCCACTCACCAACTCTCTGCAATCTCTCTCTCTCTCCGCCGCAATGTTGCATCTCTCTCGCTATTCTATCGCTACTATAATAATCAGTGTTCCTCAGAGCTATCCCAGTGCATACCACCTCCTTTACGTAGGGCACGTGGTACCCGTCTTGCAACTCAATCCCACCCCTACTCTGTGCAACTCTCCAACCCAAGAGTGAAACGTTACTCTCAAACTTTCTTCTACTCAACAGCTGAGCTCTGGAACTCTCTCCCAGAATCAGTCTTTCCCTCTTCCTATGACTTAAATTGCTTCAAACTCTGTGTGTCCAGGCATTTTGGCTCGAACGTCCCTTGATTTTGGCCCTGTCACTCTTTCAACTATGGGGGAGGCACTCGCTATAGGCAGTTATGCCTTTTGCCTCCCTCAATCACATAGAAAAAAAAAAAAAAAAAAAAAAAAGGAGCCACCGAGATTTCAGTGTTGCATAGCAACAGTTGCTAGGCAAATCATTTTCCTTAGCAACCGGCAGCAACAATGCAGTTTCTGGAAAACTGTGAGGTGCTATGGTTTTTTCTCAACTCCTTGTTCTAAAAAACATGTAGCATTGCATTTGGAGATCATATACAAGCATTATGTGGCATAAAATCCAATTTAGGGCAAGTCAGGCTATAAAAATGCCACTCCTAAAGCTTCAGACACTGTTGTCACAGTCACTTTTGCATTTGCAGTAGGCTGTGCATTTTAGATGCGCATCAACACATTTGCAGTCTGTGCATCCTCCTCGGCAAGAACACTTCAGTAGTTCTGTGCAGGTTGCACTGGCTTCGGGCAAGTTAGACCACAGAGGCCTCCACTTTTCTGGGCAAGTCCATCCCCACTCACTTGGAGAGGGCAACTGTCGTTCTGGCACCGTGGTGCAGCCCCAGTGGTGCCCACCTTGTAGTACTGCCCTCTGCATGTGTTGCTGTAGAGCAGCCTTGATTGGAGGTAGACATGATATCTGACGTCCTTTGTGGATGAACAGATTCTTTCTGACTTCATTGATGGAACGAGAAGTTGCTGTCCTGTCATAGAGTCGAATGGTGAAGTACTCCAGAGAAGCCTCAGTCGCTTCACCAATTTGTTCAGGTGCATTGTGCAGCTCATAGAATGTCGCAGTAAATTCATCATGTGCCTCCCACACTTTCCATGCAGTCTTCTTTCCCACCTGGACCAGATGGGACACGGTATCACAACCTGTATAAGCATGGAACACAGGCAGTGCCAAGGATCTTTCTGTCCCAAGTGAAGCACATATTTCATGAGCTGCGATGTACCTAAAGTCCTTTCCACAACCAAAGGCAATCCAGAGTTCTATCTGCTGTCTCTGAGCCAGCTGCTGTACGACTGCCACTGCCAATACTACCACGTCAGTGTCCACAGTTCGAACAAGGATCTTGTGGAAGCCCTGCATAACAGCATCACTGACATGCACCATGATCCTTGAGTCTGCCTCCTCATGGTTGCAGGGAGCAATGTTGCTGGTGTCTCGTGTAGGTAAGCATAGCACATTGGCACCATCAGTAACAATGAGAGTCTGGTCTCCTGATGCATTTTCCAGCAGTTCCTTGTTCAGGAATGTAAACAGGTCTGTCTTGTTGTTGGCCAAGCGAAGGAACTGCTGCCAGTTCTTTGGTGTTGGGCTAGATGCCCCAACTCGTCTGCGCTGAATAGGACCAGTGACACGTTGTTCTCTTGTCTGTGACTTGAGGCTGTTATTGAAGTACTGGACCCAGACAACATCCACTCTCAGAGCCTGACTTTGAGCATTGTTTATGTATGGAAGAAAGACCTTGGCAGCATAGTCTCCAAATGTCTTGCAGCCCTCAGGTCTAAGAAAGTGAACAAGTGCCGCACCATCCATGATTCGCACTTCAGTCTCTGGTGTCACATCATTTGATGACCCTACTTTCTTTTCAAGACATTCTATGAGATCAGACTTCTTCCCTGGACGTAGCTGCCCATAGGCAGACAGAGATGGAGGAAATGGGAGGTTTTCATGATTGAAGAAATTGTTCAAGTCACCTTTCCTTGTCTGACATGCAACATACAGACTTGCAAACAGCGAAGATTCACTTTTGAGGAGACTGACTTTGTCCCCTGATTTGTTTGATCGTTTGCCTTGGACATTGAACAGTACCACCTTGTTCCTGTGATTGGCTTAGTATTTGTTCTGAGCCGCTCTTCCACAAATGTTGCATACTGCTCCTGACCCTTTGATGCGAGAGTGGTTAGACACTCGACTGACTGCTCATCCATGATGTCCTTTGTATGGAGTCTGAGAAGGTCCTGCCCTTCCTCCTCAAATGGGCTCCCCATGTCCTCCATTACACTAACTACCGCCTGAACCTGTCCAGCAAACAACTTCTGGGTTGACCGGGTTTGTTCATGATGGTTTCTTTGCCCAGAACTTTGTTGTTTCCCTACCATGGTCGCTTCAAACTCAGAAATTACTCTGACAAGTTCTGGTCCTGCCACTGCCCATCTCAAGAGGGAGTTTGCATCCTGGGTAAGCCCGATGATTCCGCCTTCATCCTTCATTACTCCATTGTTTTGTTCATGGCAGTGATCGATAGCAATGAGGGAGAATTTTCTCTGGGATTTTGCCACAACAAACTTGCCTTGCTGAAATTCTTTGGCAACATCTGGATGAGTGTGAGATAGACTGCTCATGTCACGCACATGTACGGACATCCAACGTGCGTAGTGGGTGTGGTTGAGACTGAAGAACCAAGGTGTCAATTTCTTCAATGTATCCACATACAAATCAAAGTCACCAGTACGTAGTGATCGCACAAATGTGAACAAGAGAAGTTCCAGCTCTAGACTCGTATGCCAGTACATGAACTGAGGACTTTCAGCTTTTCGCCGTTCACACCATGTGCCTTAAGACCTACATATACGGGTAGTGGCGTTTCACGATCTTTGCTGTGATATACTTGTGGATTTCTCACAGAATCCCTGCGTCTCTTGATGCTGTTGTACACCAACAGCTGAGCAATGGATAGTATTGGTTGGCTGATAGTTGTGTTGGATGTTTGATCTTTGATGTTTGAACCATTGATAAGCATGCTGACCAGTGACAAAAGGGACCGTGGAACAGACTCCACTTGGCTGTTATGGCCAAACGATCCAGAGAATGTTATTTTGTGTGCGAAGATGTCCTGTCGGATAATTTCAGCAATTTGGGTCATCATGACACTCTGCTCGTCTCGATCAGTCTGGTATCCTTCTCGGAGAATAGAGCCAACATCTTCTTCACAAGCCATGAACACATCTCATCCTTCTTTGTAAGCTTTCATCCTTGGGAGATGCATGACAATGCGGTCTTTCAGATGCTTACTGTTTACTCGTGCAGTAACATCCACTCCAAGTTGATTTAGCCTGTCAGTGTAGAGCTTCACAAGATCTGCAAGTCTGAACACCTTCACATCCTCATCTTGCCTCTTCTCCTCAATGTAGGAAATCAGCTGAGCCAAAGCAATTCCTTTACATGTCTGGTCATCTGAGGCATCCTGATCCTGTGATACCTTTGCACGTTCTCTATTGTACAGGTTTGTAAGGCAGTTTGCATGATACTTTGCCTCCTGGGCAATAAGGTCTCCTGCACTTAATTTTGCAAGAAGATTTTCATCTTGTAGATCATGTGCGCATTTCCTCACACGAAAATCTATTTGAAATGTACAGACTTCGCAGAGGTTCTCCTTTGTTTGCTGCTGGGAACAAAAGAAGCATTTGGGACAATTGCTGCCAACTGTTCCACTTGAGGCAGTATCACCACCACTGCTAGTGCTACGTGTGAAAATTCGTTTTGAAGCAGTCCCATCTTCCTCAGACTTGTGCTTTCGTTTTGTGCGTTCCAGTTTGGTATGTGAAAACTTCTGATAACAAGATTTGTGCCACTTTGCATTCTGTTCTTTCAATGTTAATTGAATACCATTCCCATGGTCAAGTCATGCCAGATTGATTTTGATTGGCATTGAGTCAAGGTTACTAAACTGTGTGATGTTGTCTACTATGGTTTCATAGCCTCTGTCAGTTGGTGATATGAGAGACTCTTTGGTGTCCAGTTGACAAAAAACACAGATAGTCCAATCAGTTGCTTGAACAGATGAAGATGGCCATTTCTGTGAATATTCAGTACGTCTTGACTATCACTACGCAGATCAAATATATCAAACTTGCTGAAACTGGAAACAAAATATGATTAAGGCCGAGGGTTTATCCTTTTACCACCTTTATCAAATACATCTGTTGCACAAATTCCTTTATGGGATACAACTAGGTTCAGTTTCCCTACACCTAGCCCGATCGTTCATCCAGTGCCATTTAAGTCCCGTGCGATCTGTACACCTTCCGGGTAATTCTTAAGCCCCGTTGCCCTTGGCTCGGCTCTCCCGCGCTGGCACATCCTGTCAATTCAGGCGTGGCTATCTAACTACATCTACCAACTACAAACTACAGTTTAGTAGCTAGTGGATTTGGGGCTGTTAGATAGCATTTGGGACCCTGATCTAGATATACTAGTGCTTATTAAAGTACTAGTATATCTAGATCAGCTGGCACTGAACCCCATGCTGAGTTACACAGCAGTGATGTCACCAGTGTGCCCTGGTTGTGTGCTGACATTCACTCTATATAGATATATATGCTTTTATACATCTTTTGAACCATTTTAGGAGTGAATATAGGAAAATAAATAAAAGTACAAAGTCATAACACTTCATAGTAGTTCAGAAACTGCATCGTTGCTGCCGGTTGCTAAGGAAAATGCTTTGCCTAGCAACCGTTGCTATGCAATACAGAAATCTCGGTGGCTCCTGCTCTGAAATTGTAAAGTTAGGTCCTTGTGAACATTTCCGGGAAGTTTCATGCTTGTATCACCTTGTGAGCAATTCTTGCACCCATTTCCTTGACTATATACACAATCTCACTGAGAGTGAAAGAACTCATTAGGTGACTGCAGAATAACTGTCACAGAGGTAATTGAAGGTACAGGGTATAATATATAATAATGGCAAACAAATTACTCAATTATCCAACTGATTATTATGTCCTGTTGTATTGCCCTATAATATAATGCAAATATATAGCTAAAATAGCTATTTTGTAATGTTTTTTGGCGTCCAGGCCATAATAATAAGCCCAAATGGTGGAATAAAGATATTTCAAACTGCCTGCTTGCTAAACAAATTGCTAATGATAGATTAAAATCCTCACAAAATGACGCAGAACGGGTGAAATTTGTAGAGCTACGACGCAAAGCCAAAAAGTGAATTAAGCAAAGTAAAAAGACCTTAGAGTTACATATTGCGAATCAAAGTAAAACAAACCCGAAAGAATTCTATAGTTATATCAGAAAGAAAAAAGTAGTTACTTCAATTGTTGGACCGTTAGTCGATGAAAATGGAGAATACACCAAAGACGAAGTACAAATGAGCAATGCCCTCAATACCTTCTTTGCATCAGTTTTTACAACAGAAGACCTCAGTGATATCCCTACACCATCGCCGATTCAGATTGATAATTCAGATGTTCTAAGCAATATCACCGTTACAGAGAGAGAAGTATTGAATTGTTTAGATAAACTCAAGGTAAATAAAATGCCAGGACCTGATACAATCTCGCCTAGAGTTCTAAAGGAAGATAAGGATGAGCTCTCCAAACCACTGACATTACTATTCAATAAATCCTTGCAGTCTGGAACTATGCCTGATCAGTGGAAGCTAGCCAACGTAACACCGATATTCAAAAAAGGCAGCAAATCCCTACCCCGTAACTATCGTCCAATTAGCTTAACCTCAGTTGTATGTAAAATGCTAGAAACGGTCATACGAGACAGACTCGTAAATCACTTGGAGGAAAATAACATACTTAAAGATACTCAACACGGCTTTCGTAAAAAACGTTCCTGTTTAACACTAGATTAGCGGGCTAGCGGTTTATTTATATGTACCGCCCAGCGGGGTGTTTTTAGCCAAAATAGGGCTGTTTACGTGATCATTTTTATGCCTAAATAAGACCCAGAGTGTAAAACAAGTATCTATCCCTGAAAGGGCATAAACAGAGCTTTCCAATGACACCATAACGATCCTTTTATGATGGCTAGTTTTCTTGCAACAACCACGCAATGCGAGTGCAAAAAGCATGTAATTCGGCACTTTCCCCATACAATTCCGTATATAGCGAGTGAGAGAGGGAGGGAGGAGGTGGGATTCGTGTCAGTAGGTTCGCCGCGGTGGTCTGGAGCAGTCATACGCTCGCTACTCTCCTGCCACCACTTGTCTCTCTCTCAGCAACATTACGTGCTGAAATTGCCACACGACCTATGTCGAGCACCGCCAGATAGTCCAGATTTATTATACTCGACTTATGTTGCGCGCCGCCAGTTAAGGGTTAACAAACCTCTTAGACTTCTTCCACGATATCCTCAACCTCTACGATGAGAGTAAAGCTGTAGATATTATATACCTTGATTTTCAAAAGGCCTTTGACAAAGTTCCCCACAAACGTTTACTGCTAAAACTAAAAGCGCATAGAATACAAGACGGTGTGTTGAAATTGATAGAATATTGGCTCAGCAACAGAAAGCAAAGGGTAGTCATAAACGGTAAGGCATCTAAATGGACCAATGTAAGTAGCGGGGTACCCCAGGGATCGGTACTAGGACCAATACTCTTTCTAATTTACATCAAGGACATAGATGAGGGTCTCACCTGTACAATCTCAAAATTTGCTGACGATACAAAAATTGCAAATAGCGTACTCTCAAAAGAACAAGTTGACGATATGCAACACAATCAAGATAAATTGTCATGTTGGGCCCAAATTTGGCAAATGAGTTTCAATGCGGATAAATGTAAAGTACTACATGTCGGATACCTAAATAATGAGCAAGCAAACTATTCGATGAATGGCACTCAGCTTAAGAATGTAAACAGAGAAACCGATCTGGGAGTAACAATATCGAGTAACCTAAAACCGAGTCAACAATGTTCAGAAGTTGTTAAGAAGGCAAACAAAATAATTGGCTTTATAGGCAGATCATTTGAGCATAAATCCAAAGAAGTTATCCTAACCCTTTACAATTCCTTAGTCCGCCCTCTTCTGGAATACTGCGTTCAATCCTGGTGCCCTTATTACCAAAAAGATATTAACAAGCTAGAACGAGTTCAACGTAGAGTTACCAAAATGATACCTAGCCTAAAGAACAAACCATACGAAGAGCGTCTTAGAGAATTAAATCTATTTCCTTTAACCCAGCACAGATTAAGAGGTGACTTAATTCAAGTGTTCAAAATCATCAAAGGCATCGACAATATGAACTGTAGTAAGTACTTCACTATCGACCAATCTAATTACACGCGGGGAAACGGTTGCAAAATTATTGGTAAATCTTTTAACTCGCACGAATCTAAGAATTTCTTCTTCAATCGAGTTGTCAACTTGTGGAATGGGCTTCCCCGAAACGTTATAGACTGCATCACCGTTGATTCATTTAAACTCCGCCTAGACAAGTATCTCTCATCAAACCCGCGACTGACTGCGTTTGTAAATGAATAACTTTATTTTATCCCCCCCTCAGTTACTAACCCATCTGTCCTCTACTAACTTCCTAATCCTGCCACGGATATTAGTTCCAGGGCAGTAATTCCCTTTCCAATGTTCCCTTACTCACTCTAAACCACTGTTTGGACACTTGATCCTCAGTGTTTTGGAGGACAAGCAACCTAGAAGGGTCACTAGATCTGTTGTTGCTTGATTTCCGTTGTACTTTGTATGTTTAGCCCCATTACTTTTCAGCTTTTAAGATGTTTGCCCCAATAGTTTGTCGATTATAAGACATTTCGCCCCATTCCTTTGTCAATATTAAAACTTTTCGTCCTATTTAGGTGTCGATTTTTGTCCTAGCGAACGAAAGTGAGCCTGTGATTTTTGAAGAACCGGCCTTCGGCCGCGAAATTTGTCTACCAAAAAATTTACAAATTAATCAAGAAGGGAGATCTAATGGATGTTGTTTTAAGTTTGAGGGAGGTCTATGGAGGAAACTAAAAGAGAGAGAGAAAGAGAAAGAGAGAGAGAGAGAGAGAGAGAGAGAGAGAGATCAAATCCTTGTTCAACCATAATGTAGTGGGAATGAGAGAGGTGGATGTCCCTGCCTGACTGAACGATGAGCATTAGGAATTTGTATTCGAGTGGCTTGTTTTGTGTGAGAGAGAGAGATAAATTTACATAGATGTGCATAGATACACTGGCCACACAGACCTTGCGATCCAAACAAAGTGGTCAGGACTTAATTCTAGTAGAGATGGCACATATCCGATAGAAAAGGAAAGTTGAAGGAAAGGATAGAAAAGAAGAAGAAGAAGGAGAAGGAGGAGGAGGAGGAGGGAGAGAGAGAGAGAGAGAGAGAGAGAGAGAGAGAGAGAGAGAGAGAGAGAAACACATCCTTGTTCAACCATAATGTAGTGGGAAGGAGAGAGGTGGTGGTGGATGTCCCTGCCTGACTGTGAACGATGAGCATTAGGGATTTTTATTTGAGAGGCTGGCTTTGTGTGTAAGAGAGAGAGAGAGAGATCACATCCCTGTTCAACCATAAACATGGGTCTAAACTGTGATTTTTCAATATTCCAATAATCTGGCGTGTTCCCCTTGGTCCTCCCTCCTCCAGACGTCCCCAATGTACCGTCTTCTTCCAATCGATTTAAGGGGACACGGATTTGTTTTTCTTGTATTCCTTTATTTCTTAGTTTTCTTGCTAGACCTTCATCAATCTTAGAAAAACACCCCCTAGACCCCCTTCAAGATAAATTTTTATATTTTTCGGTAGAAAATTTCCCTACCAAAGGCCGATTCCTCTTAAAATTTCAGGCTCTCTATCGCTCGCCCGGAAAAAATCGACACCTAAATGATACGAGAGGTCTAATATTCACAACGAAATGGGACGATAGGTCTTAAAATCGCCAAACTAATGGTGCAAACGTCTTAAAATCTCAATCTAAATGGGTTTAACATGAGGGAAAAGGGGGATTCAGAAAAATACATAAACATGGGTCAAAACAGTGATTTTTCAATATTCCAATATCTGGCGTGTTCCTTCCCCCCTTGGTCCTCCCTCTACTCCTCCAGACGTCCCCAGTGTACCCTCCTCTAACAACCCCTGTAAGGCATTTCGGCCACGGTCATTTCGCCAATATTCAGACTGTTCACCTGTAGCCTACCTAGTCTACCTATCTACTTATTGTCTATCTATTGTAGAGTTAATTTTATTTCTTCTTCTTCTTCTTCTTCTTCTTATATTTCACCGATGAGCACGCCGCCCTTGGGCATTTTGTATAAGGTATATTCCCCTAGACAGGTTGCCAACCAAGGCTGACGAGTCCCATCTACCCAGATAAGGTTGTCTCTCCTAATTTTTTTTTTTTTTTTTTTTTTCTATATTCCAACTACTCCCTCTCGGGCATAGGCTGATAGCCTTTACACTCTACCGCTGAACACGGTGAAGCCTGTAAGGTCTTGCTCCAGTCTAGGGAGTGAGACATGCGAAGCTTCACGGCTCGAAGCAACTACATCTCTGAAGGCGCCTCGCCTCTGCGCTTCACAGTCTCATCCTCCACACTCGGACCCTCACTCTCAGAACGCCACCTATTGAGCAATTAACTCACTAGGCATTGCCCCCCTGTAGCAGATGGGTTGCCAACCAAGACTGACGAGTCCCACCTACCCGGATTTGTATAAGATTGTCTCCCCTAAATGGGTTGCCGACCAAGGCTGACGAGTCCCACACGGTACTTTATATATCTTTACCAAGTTCATTTTATCCTAACTTATCCTGGATTTAAACTTATACTCCCAATCGATCCTAACATATTTCGATCCTAACATATTTCAACCCAACACAATTTACCTTAACTTTACATAGAAATAGGTTCTCCTTAACCAAATACAAACGGATAATTCAAAACCGCTCAAAAGTAACCTAAAATGTGCCCACAAAATGATTATTCTCTTGAGGATTATGACGCATTTTGGCTCTCATTAGACGATTTTATACAACTTAGGAAGCATCTGTGGGATTATGACGCATTTTGACTCTCATTAGACGATTGTATACAACTTAGGAAGCATATGTGGGTATCATAAATGTATAGACTATCTACACTGACTTCCATATGAATCAAATCGTCTAATAATAGCCAAAAAACAAAGCCGAAATGCGTCACCCGATCTCTTAAGGGTTAAGAAAGAGAGCAAATCTATAAGCAAGGCAGACGGACTTATATGCAAACAGAACTGTGAACGGAATCTCCCAGACGGCCTCCCTAGCAATAGACAAGGACAGGCTGGATCCCTTGATATGGTGATCACGTCAATATCTCCCCTACCTAGTCTTTTACAGTATTCTGTGTCCTTTATCCCTTCTGCATTATCCTACCTTCTTGTTCTTTCCTCTTTTATCCTAACTAAAAATATTATGTATATTTTCCTACGTTTATCCCTTATATATTCTCCCAGCTTCTTGTTCTTTCCTCTTAAAATTATGTTTTCCTTGTAATCTTATGTATTTTTTGCATTCACGACAATATCTCCCCTACCTAGCCTTCTACAGTATAGTCTCCTACCTTCATCCCTTCGGAATTTTCCTATCTTCTTGTTCTTTCTCTATTATCACGACTTAAGTTTGTGTTTACTTGTATATCTTAAACCAAGACTGTATTTTCTCCTAACTTGATCCCTTCTATATTCTCCCAGCTTCTTGTTCCTTACTCTTGTGTTTCAACTTAAATTTGTGGGTTTTCATCGTTCCACTTATTGGTTTATATTACAATTCCATTTGTCCACGTATTGGTTTATGTTACTTATTCCATTTTTTCTTTAGTCTCTTTATTTAATAATGTATTTGATTCTTCCTTACTCCTCACCCTATGCTGTCCTGGCTTCTAGTCCAATATCCTTTTGTTTAAGGATGTATAGGTATCCTTCTTACTCCTCATCCTATATTGTCCTCACTTCTAGTCCCATATCCTCTCACCTCTTTCCTGTTTACCTTTTCTGTACACTATAATCACCGAGGGGTATTGTCTGTATTTACTACTCGTGTTTCAGTCTCCTCCTGTGTCCTTCTTAGCACCCCACAAACGTGCCGCCGCCTCTACTTCCTTTAGTAACAGACCCTATATTAACAGAGATCGGCTAACATCGTCATCTTGGCGACATTTTCTTCTCTTCAGGCTACTCTCAATTTTAGTTAGTTAAAATACGACTTCAGAGGTTATCAACCATTCTGGATTATTAAGCTAGCACACTGTAAGTCTTTAATAGCGTCAGGACTGGAGCCCCTTTTCGAGAACTCCAGTCCCTTCTAGGCCTACTCTCAAATATTTCCATTCCCATTATACATTTTAGGGGAATACTGGTACAAGATATATGGTTTGGCCAGTGTGTCTACATTCTACACGACACATCTCCACCTCTTTCCACTCCTTATTTTCCTCTTTGTGTCCAACTGTATGTGTAATCAAATGTGGCAAGTTTTATTCAATGAAGATTATGTTCCTTATATTCTAGGCGAGACTCTTCCTTCATTCGACAAGGATACCTTACCTTTGGATGTGTTCGCCGCTCCTCTAGCGGCACCAAGGAGCGCGACGCCCCTCGTTATGGGTGGTGATTTGGTGCAGTAGACTGTTTGAAGCGACAGCTCGCTCCCTTGCGAGGATGGGCTCGTCTGGCACTTTTTGCAGTTCGACATCTAGGGCTCTCTTGAAGTTGTCTAACGAGATGTCCCTCATGTCTCTTACTCGCCGTGGGAGTTTGTTGAAGAGACGTGGGCCTCTGTGTGATAACCAGCCCTCTCGCAGAGCCCATAGCACCCCTGTTACTCATCCGGGGGATTTCGCATTCCCAGCCTCTCCTATCACTGAATTTCATGACTATCGGAGTATGTAGGTTTGGTACTAAACCCTCTGCGATTTTCCACGTGTATATTATTAGGTAACGTTCTCTTCTACGTTCCAGTGAGTACAGATTCAGTGCTCTTAAACGCTCCCAATAGTGTAGATGTTTTATCGAACTTATATGCGAAGTGAAATTTCTTTGGACACTCTCTACGTCATTTATTTCACCTGCTTTGTATGGGGATGTTAATACGCTACAGTATTCAAGCCGCGGTAGCACTAGAGATTTGAAGAGCGTTATCATAGGCAATTCACTGCGTGTTTTAAAAGTACGCAGAATCCAACCCGTTAGACGTTTCGCAGCCGCCACTTTGACCTGGTTATGTACTTTGAAACCCATATTTTCAGACATTAATACCCCAAGGTCTTTCACACTGTCTTTCCGTTCTATTATGTGGTTAGATTCTGTTAAGTAATTTGTAATTTCTTTAACACCATTATTATCTCCGACCCGTATTAATTGGAATTTTTCCTCATTGAATTGCATGTTGTTTTCCCTGGTCCACTGGAACACTACATTCATGTCTTCCTGCAGTCGGCCCGTGTCCTCTTGTGTGTTTACTATCTTGCTTAATTTTGTGTCATCAGCAAAAGACGACACCGTACTGTGTCTGGTGTTGGTATCTATGTCGCAAATTAGTATGAGGAACAGAAGGGGCGCTAGCACTGTTCCTTGGGGCACTGAGCTTTTGACATCCGAAGGCTCAGAAGTGACTTGGTTTACTGCTAGCGATTGTTTTCAGTTTACGAGGAAATTGTATATCCACCGTCCGATTTTCCCAGTTATACCTTTTGCTTTCAGTTTGTGGGCTATTATACCATGGTCACATTTATCAAATGCCTTAGCAAAATCGGTGTAAATGACATCCACGTTTTTCTTTTCTTCTAGCGCTTTAAGAATTTTGTCATAGTGTTCCAAAAGTTGTGAGAGACATGATCTTCCCGCTCTGAACCCATGTTGACCGGTGTTGTGTAGTTCATTTGTCTCCATGAATGTTGAAATTTTGCTTCGCAGGACTCGCTCGAAAACTTTAATGATGTGAGAGGCTAGAGCTACCGGGCGGTAGTTTTTTGGTAGTGCTTTACTCCCTCCTTTATGCAGTGGGGCAATTATTGCGTTTTTCAAGCTATCTGGTATGTCACCAGTGTCTAGACTCCTTCTCCACATTATAGCCAGGGGTTTTGAGAGGTTTTCCTTACATTTTTTCATTAGGATCGAATTCCAAGAGTCCGGGCCTGGTGCCGAGTGGGATGGCATGTTGGAAATGGCCTCTTCTATGTCTTTTGGACCGAAATCAATATCCAGCATCTGAGGGGTTTCCGTGGGGGAGGTTTCCATGAAAAATATATTTTGGTCTCTGATGACTTTTGTTTCATCAGGCTCACTGAATGCCATTTCATACTGCCTGCTTAAGAGTTCGCTCATTTCCTTTTTGTCCCCTGTGAAAGAGCCGTCCCCTTTGCTCAGTGGGCCGATGTTTGATGTTGTTTTAGCCTTTTGTTTGGCGTATGAAAAGAATGGGGGCGGTTCGTTCGTGGCCACCCCTTCGGGGATCACGGCGTCAGGCAATAGATAGATAGATAGATGAAAAGAAGTATTTGGAATTTTCCTTTATACCTGCAATAGCTTTCCTCTCCTCTTCCATATGTTGTAGTTCATATGATATTCTTAGCCTTTGTTCAATTTCCACAATTTCTCTATCTATTTCGATCTTTTGCCTATCCTGTAGATTTTGATGTGTGCGTCTTTGTGTGAGTAATTTTCTTCTTCTGTACAGCCTCCTCCTTTCCCGATCTTGTTTGCTTCTTCGTTTTGTTTGTCTTGCAGGTATATGGTGGCTACAGATTTGGGTCATGGTTTCTGTTATTAAGACTAGACATTCTGCTGGTGTCAGGTTATCCATTAAATCTTCCCAGTCTATTTTCTCCATTTCTTGATTTACCTCTTCCCACCTAATGTTTTTGTTATTGAAGTTAAATTTACTGAAGGGGCCGGTTTTTGTTCTCGATTCTGAGGTTGTCTGTACACTTTCTAAGGTTGTTTTGATCTCAATTAATTTATGATCTGAGTATGTTGTGTCCGATATGTTAATGCTGTGTACTAGAGAGTCGTTGTTAGTGAAGACCAGGTCTAAGATATTGTTTTCCCGTGTGGGTTCAGCAATATGTTGGGTAAGACTAAAAAAATCACAAAGTTCAAAAAGCTCTCTCGTATTAGTATTTGCTTCTCCGGTGTTATTTGCCACTAACTGGTTTTCTAGTTGTCTCCATTTAATGTTTGGTAGGTTAAAGTCTCCTAGCCATATAATATTTGGTGTTGGGTTCCCCAGGGTTTCCACTTCTGATTTTATTTTGTTGAGCTGGGTTTTGAATTCTTCTCGGGATGAGTCTGGAGGCCAGTATGTAACAATAACTGCTAAATTTAGGGATTCTATTTTAACTCCAAGTATTTCCACCACTTCATTACTGTTATTTAGGAATTCAGTACATATCAGTGAGTCATGTATGTACAAGGCTACACCTCCATGTGATCTATGCGTTCTGTCCGCCCTATGTAGGTTGTAACCAGGAATCCATACCTCACTATCTTCCTGATCTTTAATGTGAGTTTCTGTGAGAGCCGCAAATATAGCGTTTCCTTCTTCTAGCAGGCCCCTAATAAATGGTACTTTGTTCGTGGTTCTATTTTTTAGGCCTTGGATATTTGCAAACAAGATTGGGGAGGGATTGTTTGGAGTACTATGTGTACCTAATAGTCTTCGGGATGTATTGGCCACTCTTGGGAGGCCAGGAGGTGCTCGAGGTGTTCTATGTGCTCTTCCATCTCCCTCAGTCTCTTCATCTTCATCTGCCCTTTCCCTCCTTGCCTTTTTCCTCTGTCTCGTCCTCGCATAGCTAGAGAGTTTTTTGGGCTACCATTCGTGTTAGGTCTAGCATATCTCCAAGTCCCTCTAATATGAAAAGCTGGGCATTTCATATTGTAGCAGGTCTTGTTCTTAAGTGATGTCTTGCAAAGGGATGGGTGGTGGTATTTGCAGGTTTCACCAAATCTACATTTTCCATGACTGGTTATGTTGTTGCAAATTTTGGGATGAGCAAATCTACATGCATTCCCATTATATTCGCCCTTTTGACCAAAGTAGCACCTTCTTTCCAGATAATATCTGCACACTGGTGTAGACAAACCCAGTAGGTGTGGCTGGGGCTGCAAGGGGTTATGTGGTGAGCTAAGTGTGGTTGTGGATGATAGTGGGCTTGGTGTATGGGTGGGTGAGGCCTGCAGGGGGGTGGAGTTACGGTCGGTTGTAGGTGGCAGTGGTGAGGGGGGAGACGATGTGGAAGGGGAGCCTGATATGGGGGCTTGTTGCATCCTACGTTCATCCTGCAATTGTATTTGATCAACAGCAGTAGGGTGGTCAATGGCCATAGATAGGATTAATGTGGGTGTTTTCTGGGTCTGGGGAGGTGTGGGGAGATGTGCGGCAGGGTTTGTGTATATGTAGGGTGCGAAAGGTTGTTGTTCGGCAGGCGATGTGTGTTGATGTGCAGGAGGCAATGTGGGCATTATCATGGGAAGGTGTGCGTGTGTGGGTTGTGATATTTGTATGGGCCCTGAGGCCCCAATAGTTCCCCATTTTCTGTGAAAGGTAGCTATGTCTTGGCTATATTTCAGTCTATCTTGTACTTCTGTATTTTCTACAGTCTGTATGACTTGCCATGTGATATCGAAACAACTATCGCAGAAATGGAGGTTCTTCCCTCTTGTATTGTACGCCTCATTTATTGGTGTCAATCCTATGCAAATCCAGTGGTATGGTTGCTTGCATATCCGACATGCGGTGCCTTCATGCATGTGTATATTCATCTTACAACTCGTACAGTTGTCTCTGGTAAACATTTTTGTTTGTTTTTGTTGTGTTTGTTTTTGTTTTTCCACCCGCCCTTACATGGGGGAGAGAGAGAGAGAGAGAGAGGGGAGGGGGGGGGGGGGTTTGGAGGACAAGGAGGTGTTTGTTACGCGGTAGGGACTGGAGTTCTTGCAGAGAGGCTCCAGTCCTGACGTTATTCTTGACCAGAGAGGCTCCAGTCCTGACGTTATTCTTGACTTACAGTGTGCTGGCTTAATAATCCAATAGGGTTGATCATATACCGGTAGCATCTGAAGTCCTATTTTAACTAACTATCTTCATTCGATCATATATGTGTTCACTACTTCATTATATTGTTATGGTCTCTATACAGTATACTTAACCTTAAAACCTTCCTTTATTTAATATACTAGCAGGGGTACCTGGCGTTGCCCGGGTAATCACCATAATCACCATCAATACTACCACCACTACTACTACCATAATTACCATCATCAATCACTACTACCACAATCATCACAATACTACTACTACCATAATCACCGGCCTCGATCTCCCTGTGCCTCATTAAACGGCGACCTCGATTTCGGGAGCTAAATGACGTCCAATTTTGGATCTGACCTCATCCGTACCCCCATTTTGGGGGACTGCGAACAACTTTCGTTCCATACAACTTTTCGATCGGAGGCCTCCTTCTGCCCCAAACGGCCATTTTTTTCATTTGTTTCAATTTTTTGTTTTCAATTTCGGCCTCGAAACGACCTCTGATCGTGGCCTCGCCCCCTTTGTGACCTGACCCAGGTCAATTGACACCCACATGCAAAGTTTCAGCTCCCCAGGTCCAAAACTGCGGCCGCCTATTAAGAACAGACACACACACACACAGACAATCGAAAATATTATATAGATTATCCAAATATACACAGTGATCCCATTTCTTTAAAACAAATACTCATGGTAAAGCCTTCTTAACCCCTTCTGTACCGGCGACGTATATATATAATATTCTGGCTACTTTGAGACGATTGTTTTCAGTTTCAAAAGGGCCTCCAGCAAATAACAGGGTCCTAAGTATCTCGCCTAACCATTTTTACTGCCACAGCTCCTTCTTAAACCACACAAAATCGTCTAAATATAGCTAGAATAATTAATTAGATGTCGCCGGTACAGACGGGGTTAAGTCTTATCCTTTAGATACCTTTAGATGTGTTCGCCGCTCTTCTAGCGGCACCAAGGAGCGCGACGCCCCTCGTTATGGGTGGTGATTTGGTGCAGTAGACTGTTTGAAGCGACAGCTCGCTCCCTTGCGAGGATGGGCTCGTCTGGCACTTTTTGCAGTTCGACATCTAGGGCTCTCTTGAAGTTGTCTAACGAGATGTCCCTCATGTCTCTTACTTGCCGTGGGAGTTTGTTGAAGAGACGTGGGCCTCTGTGTGATAACCAGCCCTCTCGCAGAGAGCCCATAGCACCCCTGTTATTCATTCGGGGGATTTCGCATTCCCAGCCTCTCCTATCACTGAATTTCATGACTATCGGAGTATGTAGGTTTGGTACTAAACCCTCTGCGATTTTCCACGTGTATATTATTAGGTAACGTTCTCTTCTACGTTCCAGTGAGTACAGATTCAGTGCTCTTAAACGCTCCCAATAGTGTAGATGTTTTATCGAACTTATATGCGAAGTGAAATTTCTTTGTACACTCTCTACGTCATTTATTTCACCTGCTTTGTATGGGGATGTTAATACGCTACAGTATTCAAGCCGCGGTAGCACTAAAGATTTGAAGAGCGTTATCATAGGCAATTCACAGCGTGTTTTAAAAGTATGCAGAATCCGACCCGTTAAATGTTTCGCAGCCGCCACTTTGACCTGGTTATGTACTTTGAAACCCATATTTTCAGACATTAATACCCCAAGGTCTTTCACACTGTCTTTCCGTTCTATTATGTGGTTAGATTCTGTTAAGTAATTTGTAATTTCTTTAACACCATTATTATCTCCGTACCGTATTAATTGGAATTTTTCCTCATTGAATTGCATGTTGTTTTCCCTGGTCCACTGGAACACTACATTTATGTACTCCTGCAGTCGGCCCGTGTCCTCTTGTGTGTTTACTATCTTGCTTAATTTTGTGTCATCAGCAAAAGACGACACCGTACTGTGTCTGGTGTTGGTATCTATGTCGCAAATTAGTATGAGGAACAGAAGGGGCGCTAGCACTGTTCCTTGGGGCACTGAGCTTTTGACATCCGAAGGCTCAGAAGTGACTTGGTTTACTGCTACCGATTGTTTTCGGTTTACGAGGAAATTGTATATCCACCGTCCGATTTTCCCAGTTATACCTTTTGCTTTCAGTTTGTGGGCTATTATACCATGGTCACATTTATCAAATGCCTTAGCAAAATCGGTGTAAATGACATCCACGTTTTTCTTTTCTTCTAGCGCTTTAAGAATTTTGTCATAGTGTTCCAAAAGTTGTGAGAGACATGATCTTCCCGCTCTGAACCCATGTTGACCGGTGTTGTGTAGTTCATTTGTCTCCATGAATGTTGAAATTTTGCTTCGCAGGAATCGCTCGAAAACTTTAATGATGTGAGAGGTTAGAGCTACCGGGCGGTAGTTTTTTGGTAGTGCTTTACTCCCTCCTTTATGCAGTGGGGCAATTATTGCGTTTTTCAAGCTATCTGGTATGTCACCAGTGTCTAGACTCCTTCTCCACATTATAGCCAGGGGTTTTGAGAGGTTTTCCTTACATTTTTTCATTAGGATCGAATTCCATGAGTCCGGGCCTGGTGCCGAGTGGGATGGCATGTTGGAAATGGCCTCTTCTATGTCTTTTGGACCGAAATCAATATCCAGCATCTGAGGGGTTTCCGTAGGGGAGGTTTCCATGAAAAATATATTTTGGTCTCTGATGACTTTTGTTTCATCAGGCTCACTGAATGCCATTTCATACTGCCTGCTTAAGAGTTCGCTCATTTCCTTTTTGTCCCCTGTGAAAGAGCCGTCCCCTTTGCTCAGTGGGCCGATGTTTGATGTTGTTTTAGCCTTTTGTTTGGCGTATGAAAAGAAGTATTTGGAATTTTCCTTTATACCTGCAATAGCTTTCCTCTCCTCTTCCATATGTTGTAGTTCATATGATATTCTTAGCCTTTGTTCAATTTCCACAATTTCTCTATCTATTTCGACCTTTTGCCTATCCTGTAGATTTTGATGTGTGCATCTTTGTGTGAGTAATTTTCTTCTTCTGTACAGCCTCCTCCTTTCCCGATCTTGTTTGCTTCTTCGTTTTGTTTGTCTTGCAGGTATATGGTGGCTACAGATTTGGGTCATGGTTTCTGTTATTAAGACTAGACATTCTGCTGGTGTCAGGTTATCCATTAAATCTTCCCAGCCTATTTCCTCCATTTCTTGATTTACCTCTTCCCATCTAATGTTTTTGTTATTGAAGTTAAATTTACTGAAGGGGCCGGTTTTTGTTCTCGATTCTGAGGTTGTCTGTACACTTTCTAAGGTTGTTTTGATCTCAATTAATTTATGATCTGAGTATGTTGTGTCCGATATGTTAATGCTGTGTACTAGAGAGTCGTTGTTAGTGAAGACCAGGTCTAAGATATTGTTTTCCCGTGTGGGTTCAGCAATATGTTGGGTAAGACTAAACAAATCACAAAGTTCAAAAAGCTCTCTCGTATTAGTATTTGCTTCTCCGGTGTTATTTGCCACTAACTGGTTTTCTAGTTGTCTCCATTTAATGTTTGGTAGGTTAAAGTCTCCTAGCCATATAATATTTGGTGTTGGGTTCCCCAGGGTTTCCACTTCTGATTTTATTTTGTTGAGCTGGGTTTTGAATTCTTCTCGGGATGAGTCTGGAGGCCTGTATGTAACAATAACTGCTAAATTTAGGGATTTTATTTTAACTCCAAATATTTCCACCACTTCATTACTGTTATTTAGGAATTCAGTACATATCAGTGAGTCATGTATGTACAAGGCTACACCTCTATGTGATCTATGCGTTCTGTCTGCCCTATGTAGGTTGTAACCAGGAATCCATACCTCACTATCTTCCTGATCTTTAATGTGAGTTTCTGTGAGAGCCGCAAATATAGCGTTTCCTTCTTCTAGCAGGCCCCTAATAAATGGTACTTTGTTCGTGGTTCTATTTTTTAGGCCTTGGATATTTGCAAACAAGATTGGGGAGGGATTGTTTGGAGTACTATGTGTACCTAATAGTCTTCGGGATGTATTGGCCACTCTTGGGAGGCCAGGAGGTGCTCGAGGTGTTCTATGTGCTCTTCCATCTCCCTCAGTCTCTTCATCTTCATCTGCCCTTTCCCTCCTTGCCTTTTTCCTCTGTCTCGTCCTCGCATAGCTAGAGAGTTTTTTGGGCTACCATTCGTGTTAGGTCTAGCATATCTCCAAGTCCCTTTAATATGAAAAGCTGGGCATTTCATATTGTAGCAGGTCTTATTCTCAAGTGATGTCTTGCAAAGGGATGGGTGGTGGTATTTGCAGGTTTCACCAAATCTACATTTTCCATGACTGGTTATGTTGTTGCAAATTTTGGGATGAGCAAATCTACATGCATTCCCATTATATTCGCCCTTTTGACCAAAGTAGCACCTTCTTTCCAGATAATATCTGCACGCTGGTGTAGACAACCCCAGTAGGTGTGGCTGGGGCTGCAAGGGGTTATGTGGTGAGCTAAGTGTGGTTGTGGGTGATAGTGGGCTTGGTGTATGGGTGGGTGAGGCCTGCAGGGGGGTGGAGTTACGGGTCGGTTGTAGGTGGGCAGGTGGCAGTGGTGAGGGGGGAGACGATGTAGAAGGGGAGCCTGATATGGGGGCTTGTTGCATCCTACGTTCATCCTGCAAATGTATTTGATCAACAGCAGTAGGGTGGTCAATGGCCATAGATGGGATTAATGTGGGTGTTTTCTGGGTCTGGGGAGGTGTGGGGAGATGTGCGGCAGGGTTTGTGGATCTTGTTACTATTGCCACCCGTTCTCCTATTTCCGTATAATGTAATTAGTCTCCTTTCTTCTGTTTACCACTTATGTTTCAGTTCCTCCGCCTCACCACCACTGTCCTTCGCGAGCACCCTTTAAACGAGCCGCCGTCATTCTTCCTTTAGTTGTACAGCCACTCTCAAAATTCGTACCCTACTTACACAGATTTAACTTTATTTGGTAAAAACTGAAGACCCCGGACAGCCTTTTTACCTAACCTAGCTTAACCTAACCTAACCTAACAAAACAAAAATAACTAGTAAAAAGGATGTCCGGGGTCTCTTCAATTTGTACACCTTTATTTTCCTATTTTGATATAAGAAAAGAATGCCTACACAGCTTCACCCTTATTCCCTATTCTGATATCAGAATAATGTACTTCTCAACAAAAATTAACAAAGCTTGGGTATGTGTCCTCTCTTCAATATTTCCCATTGAAATTAAATTGGCTTATAAGTTTTATTCTAAATAAATATGGCTGGTTGACAAAAGTGTGGCGGCTAGGCCTAAATAAATAAGTAATACACAACATGAAGAAACTACGAGCAAGATTGAATAAACAACCTAGATAATCTGAGCGGAGTGTAGAGAGATAACAAATTGGAATTATGGAAGTAGGACACGTGCGAAACGTGTATATTATGTGGAAACTATTAAAATCACAAATAACAATGAGAAGGATGGATTAAACGTCCTAGATAATTTGAACGGAGTATAGAGATATGTCCAAGTTGCATTATAGCAGTAGGACAAGCTAGACTTTTGGATGTGAGTGTACCACCTCTGGCCTTCCTTCCTTCCATCTCCTCCCTTTGTGCCTACCGCTCACCCCTCTTTCAACTCACCGCCCTTCTTCCTCAGCACACAGAGGCTGGACAACCGCAAAAACTGTGACTTTGGTTGACTCTTTACTCTTTAGTTTTAACACTGAATTATTGGTTGTGTAATTATGTTCGCATAGACAACTTTCAATATATTTCAGATGATATTTGAATACAAAAGTAGGCGTCCTATTTTGTTTTAGATGCTAACATACTGCTTAGATTTTAAAAACATTAGATCGAATAGACTTCCTTTTTTTTTTTTTTTTAGATGCTGACATACTGCTTAGATTAAAAAAAAAATAAAAAAAATAGATCGACGTACGTCTATATCTATCTATTGCCGGAAACCGTGATCCCCGAAATGGATTCGTCTGTCTATCAATCAATGTAACTCCGCACATATGTGCAATGCACTAATATATCGGGAATTAATTATTTCACCACCTACTACTTCCTCTATCCTCTACTTTGCTTCGAGACATTCGGGCTACCAAATGTTTTGGCTTGGCCAATGAAAATAATGAAATGTATTGAATTTAAGAGCTATCAATTTGGTAGACCCAATGTCTTGAAGTGAGAAGGGGAATAGAGAAACTGGTTCGTAGTGAGGAAGTGAATTCTATCTATCTATCTATTGCCTGACGCCGTGATCCCCTAAAGGGTGGACACGAACGAACCACCCCCATGCACCTCTGTCCCTAGTCAGTCGACGCCCCTCCCCCCAACCAGCACCGCCTTCGTTCATGTAGTTCCTCACTCCATCCTTCCACCTCATATTCGGTCTACCTCTCCCCTTCTGTCCCTCCACCTCGCTCTCGTACACTCTCTTAGTCATTCTCTCGCTTTCCACACGTTCCATATGGCCGAACCATCTCAAGTTGTTCCTTTTCACACTTTCCCGCACATCTACCTCCACACCACACCTCCTTCTTACTTCCTCATTAGTCTGTCTATCCCTCCATGTAACTCCGCACGCACTCCTTAAGTAATTCATTTCCACTGCTCTCACTCTTGGTCCGAGTCTCTCAACCAACGTCCATGCTTCGCTTCCGTAAGTCAGTGTCGGGATTACCACACTGTCATGCAAGGACTTCTTCACTTCCATACTGACCACCCTATTTCTTGTTACTGCTTTTAGCGTTCCTACAACCCTCTTACCCTGTTGTACCCTCTCCCGCACCTCTTCATCCATAGTCCCATCTTTACTCAACACACTGCCCAGATACTTAAAAGAGTTGACGATCTCCATAGCCTGACCGTTCAGCTTCACCTCACACTCTGTGACTTCACCCCTTTCGAAGACCATAACCTTCAAATTCCGTTTTTCGCACACTGTTCCAAACTCATTTACCAGACCCTGCAACTCCCATTCATTATCACTCATCAGAACTGTATCATCCACAAACAGCAGTATAGGTAGCTTCCACTCAATTCCCTCCCTTTTCAGCGATACACCAACATCCACTGCTCTTGATAGTATTTCTTACATGACTCCATCCATATATACAGTAAACAACCACGGGGACATCACACACCCCTGTTTCAAACCAACATTCAGGTCAAAGAACTCGCTCTGCTCACTCTCCACACGTACTGCCGCCTTTGCACCCTCATACATGCTCTTCACTGCTTTCAGCAACTTGCCCTCTACTCCGTATATTCTAAGTACTTTCCACAAACCTTCTCTATCCACTCTGTCATAGGCCTTCTCCAAGTCCATAAAGGCAACATACACCTTTTGTTTCTTCTCCAGATACTTCTCCACAACACAATTCAGGGTAAAAATCTGATCTACACATCCTCTTCCCTTCCTAAAACCTCCCTGCTCGTCGCCTATCCATTTCTCCGTTCTCACTCTCACTCTCTCAATCACTACCCTACTGTATACCTTCCCTACTATGCTTAGAAGACATATTCCTCGGTGGTTACCACACACTCCTCTTTCCCCTTTGCCCTTATATAGGGGGACTATTATGCCAGTCTTCCAGTCATCGGGTGCACTCCCCTTCTCCCATGCTAGTTTGCACATTTTCCATACCCATTCTATCACTATCTCACCACCATACCTCAACATTTCCCCACACACTCCATCTGTTCCTGGTGCTTTCCCCAACTTCACTCTTTTCATGGCTTCCCACACTTCTGATCTCCTGATCCCCACCTCCTCCTCCACTACTTCTCTTCTTCTCCCTCCCATACCATATCCAGCTATGTTTGCTGGCTCTTCATTCCTTACATTTAGCAACTCACTGAAGTACTCCCTCCATCTGTCGACTCTCTCTTGCTTCTCGGCTAGCATTCTCCCATTCTTATCTTTCACACCCTTACTGTTTCCCTTGCTACCTTCCCTAACTTTCTTGACTTCTTTCCAGAACAGCTTATTACTCTCCCTCCATTTTACACTCAGATTCCTTCCAAATTCCTCATCTACTCTTCTCTTACTTTCCTTCACTACTCTCTTCACCACCCTCTTACTCTCCACGTACCTCGCTCGTTTCTGTCTCTCGGAATCTTCATTCCCTCTACTACCCAACCACTCTCTATATGTTTTCTTCTTTTCTTCCACAGCTATTCTTACCTCTTCTGTCCACCATGCTGTACCTTTCACTCCCATCCCTCTTCTCCTCACTCCACATACCTCCTCACATGCTGCACAGATCTCATCCTTAAACACCTTGCTCATCTCCTCCACTTCCTCCATAACTTCCAGGTCGAACCCACCTAGTCGTCTTTCCACTGCTCTCCTGTACTCCTCCCTGACTTCCTCCTCCTGCAACCTCTCCACCCTCCTCACCATTCCACCCTCCTCTCGCCTCCCTCCCGCTCTCCTCACCCACTTCTTTTGTATCCTAACCTTAGCTACCACTACATAATGATCAGACAGACCCCCTCCAATACCCCTATATACCCTAGCATCCATCACAGATTTCTTCATTCGTTCATCCACACATACATAATCAATCAATGACTTTCGTTCCACCACTGTCTTATCCTTCATCGTCAACATCCGTTTCCACGTGTACCTGTAGAAGTGAATTGTAGTACGAAAAAGAGTCGGGGCTTCAAGAACGTACGTGAACCTTAAAAATTGTCCCATTTTTGCTTCCAGTATTTGTGCAATTCATATTATTGATTGTCGTGTGTGTGTGTGTGTGTGTGTGTGTGTGTGTGTGTGTGTGTGTGTGTGTCGAAACTCTTTCCAAGCCCACCAAGTCACTCTCCACCATAATCATTCCTCCCTGCCCTGTTCCCCTCCTGAGTCTGTCCTGTGTAGTTTCATTTAGAGATCATTTGCCTTACAGATACCGTCTCCGTCGACCTTTTAAAACGTCCAGAAAATGTCGTCTGTTAGCTCTCTCTCTCTCTCTCTCTCTCTCTATCTCTCTTCATTCTTTCTTTTGATCTTTTGATGTGTTCGCCACTCTTCTAGCAGCACCAAGGAGCGCGACGCCCCTCGTTATGGGTGGTGATTTGGTGCAGTAGACTGTTTGAAGCGACAGCTCGCTCCCTTGCGAGGATGGGCTCGTCTGGCACTTTTTGCAGTTCGACATCTAGGGCTCTCTTGAAGTTGTCTAACGAGATGTCCCTCATGTCTCTTACTCACCGTGGGAGTTTGTTGAAGAGACGTGGGCCTCTGTGTGATAACCAGCCCTCTCGCCGAGAGCCCATAGCACCCCTGTTATTCATCCGGGGGATTTCGCATTTCCAGCCTCTCCTATCACTGAATTTCATGACTATCAGAGTATGTAGGTTTGGTACTAAACCCTCTGCGATTTTCCACGTGTATATTATTAGGTAACGTTCTCTTCTACATTCCAGTGAGTACAGATTCAATGCTCTTAAACGCTCCCAATAGTGTAGATGTTTTATCGAACTTATATGCGAAGTGAAATTTCTTTGTACACTCTCTACGTCATTTATTTCACCTGCTTTGTATGGGGATGTTAATACGCTACAGTATTCAAGCCGCGGTAGCACTAGAGATTTGAAGAGCGTTATCATAGGCAATTCACAGCGTGTTTTAAAAGTATGCAGAATCCAACCCGTTAGAAGTTTCGCAGCCGCCACTTTGACCTGGTTATGTACTTTGAAACCCATATTTTCATACATTAATACCCCAAGGTCTTTCACACTGTCTTTCCGTTCTATTATGTGGTTAGATTCTGTTAAGTAATTTGTAATTTCTTTAACACCATTATTATCTCCGTACCGTATTAATTGGAATTTTTCCTCATTGAATTGCATGTTGTTTTCCCTGGTCCACTGGAACACTACATTCATGTCTTCCTGCAGTCGGCCCGTGTCCTCTTGTGTGTTTACTATCTTGCTTAATTTTGTGTCATCAGCAAAAGACGACACCGTACTGTGTCTGGTGTTGGTATCTATGTCGCAAATTAGTATGAGGAACAGAAGGGGCGCTAGCACTGTTCCTTGGGGTACTGAGCTTTTGACATCCGAAGGCTCAGATGTGACTTGGTTTACTGCTACTGATTGTTTTCGGTTTACTAGGAAATTGTATATCCACCGTCCGATTTTCCCAGTTATACCTTTTGCTTTCAGTTTGTGGGCTATTATACCATGGTCACATTTATCAAATGCCTTAGCAAAATCGGTGTAAATGACATCCACGTTTTTCTTTTCTTCTAGCGCTTTAAGAATTTTTTCATAGTGTTCCAAAAGTTGTGAGAGACATGATCTTCCCGCTCTGAACCCATGTTGACCGGTGCTGTGTAGTTCATTTGTCTCCATGAATGTTGAAATTTTTCTTCGCAAGACTCGTTCGAAAACTTTAATGATGTGAGAGGTTAGAGCTACCGGGCGGTATTTTTTTGGTAGTGCTTTACTCCCTCCTTTATGCAGTGGGGCAATTATTGCGTTTTTCAAGCTATCTGGTACGTCACCAGTGTCTAGACTCCTTCTCCACATTATAGCCAGGGGTTTTGAGAGGTTTTCCTTACATTTCTTCATTAGGATCGAATTCCATGAGTCCGGGCCTGGTGCCGAGTGGGATGGCATGTTGGAAATGGCCTCTTCTATGTCTTTTGGACCGAAATCAATATCCAGCATATGAGGGGTTTCCGTGGGGGAGGTTTCCATGAAAAATATATTTTGGTCTCAGATGACTTTTGTTTCATCAGGCTCACTGAATGCCATTTCATACTGCCTGCTTAAGAGTTCGCTCATTTCCTTTTTGTCCCCTGTGAAAGAGCCGTCCCCTTTGCTCAGTGGGCCGATGTTTGATGTTGTTTTAGCCTTTTGTTTGGCGCATGAAAAGAAGTATTTGGAATTTTCCTTTATACCTGCAATAGCTTTCCTCTCCTCTTCCATATGTTATAGTTCATATATTCTTAGCCTTTGTTCAATTTCCACAATTTCTCTATCTATTTCGACCTTTTGCCTATCCTGTCTCTCTCTCTCACACACACACACACGTACGCACGCACGTGCACACAGACACACACACACACACATCCCGTAGCCTAGTAGGTAGAGCTCTCGTCTCACACACGAGGGGTCGGGGGTTCAATCCCCGGCCGGGCGGAGACAAATTGGGCTTGTCTCCTTTCATGTGTTAGCCTCAGTTCACCTAGCTGTAAATAGGTACCTGGAATAAGTGGACGACGTTGTGACGTCCCATCTGGGGTTGGCAAAAATGGTACAAGGCGAGATGGGTATCATATGGTTCACCTAAGCTGATGGCTACCTAAGCCTTCGGGCGAGACGGTACCGTCTATAGTGAGAATGGTACCATGCATCGAATGGTCGAACTGCAAAAAGTGCCAGACGAGCCCATCCTCGCAAGGGAGCGAGCTGTCTCTTCAAACAGTCTACTGCACCAAATCACCACCCATAACGAGGGGCGTCGCGCTCCTTGGTGCCGCTAGAGGAGCGGCGAACACATCCAAAGGTATCCAAAGGTAAGGTATACAGATCCACGCGAAGCCTTCGTTTCCGATGTCGCCAATTGGCTAAATACAGACTACACACACATCCACAGCCATTCCAACAGTACATGAAACACTTAACATGCATTTCACGCAATACATTCCCAGTTAAGGAGGAGCGATAATAATGAGCTTAGCTCGCATTGCGTGGATTCCCCTTGACGAACAAGTAACTGAGTAACACACAGAGCCATGGGACAATGTATTCATCGGTAGATGCATAAAATTCATGCGTGTTTACGTGTACCCGATACATATTCCGTGCTTAAACATAAACAAAGCTCTTCATATCTAAAACCTAATCAAGCCTACATAACCTAGTATATCTAATCTACATAATCTAACATACCCTAAAATATATCTAACCTAATCTATATAATCCAACATAACATAAATCACATACCTACACTTACTAAATCTGTACCCATGACACACACACACACACACACCCCTTCCACCCTCCCCCCACCAACCCACCTAACCACACACACACACACACACACACACACAAACACATTCTTCCGTCCCTGCCCCTGCTCCTTACACATTCTTCCGTCCCTGCCCCTGCTCCTTACACATTCTTCCGTCCCTGCCCCTGCTCCTTACACATTCTTCCGTCCCTGCCCCTGCTCCTTACACATTCTTCCGTCCCTGCCCCTGCTCCTTACACATTCTTCCGTCCCTGCCCCTGCTCCTTACACATTCTTCCGTCCCTGCCCCTGCTCCTTACACATTCTTCCGTCCCTGCCCCTGCTCCTTACACATTCTTCCGTCCCTGCCCCTGCTCCTTACACATTCTTCCGTCCCTGCCCCTGCTCCTTACACATTTTTCTGGGACATTTTATCTGTGCAGACAATTTGAGGATTTGGGGACGTTGTTTTTCTCAGTTGGGTAATTTTTTCCTCTCGATTTCCTTTTTTCTTTGTTCCAATCTCGACAATTTCAAAGTTCTATTTGCCATCCACTTTCAGATTAGGCTACGTCCCTTTTATGCTGAGATTGTTTATCTTATTTTTTGTTATCCCTGACTTCCTTTTCTGAGTTCCCATGCTTACAATTTCAAAGTTATATTTGCCATCTACTTTCAGATTAAGCTATGTCCTTTTTATGCTGAAAATAGGATCTGATGATATGTGTATAATGTCTTTGAAATTATGTATATGTATAATAGTTCCATTGTACCAACATAGCCTATACTTACCATTTTTCCTTCACAGTCACATCTTGCTTATCTCCATCTTCTGTTTGTCGTAGTTATTGTCTTGCCTTCTCCCCTTTCTTACTGAACTCAAACAATACTTGTTCATATACGGTACCATTTTTTATGGTACCGGTAGGCTACCTATCAATCTATCGCCAGACGTCATGATCCACGAAACGATGGACACCTATGCATCACCCGCATGCACCTATGTCCCCTGTAAGTCTACGCCCTTCCTCCCATCCAACACCGCTTTCACACATATACTTCTTAACTCCATCCTTCCACCTCTCTCTCGGTCTACCTCTCCCTCTCTGTCCTTCCACTTCACTCTCGTACACTCTCTTAGTCATTCTCTCGCTTCCCATACGTTCCACATGGCCGAACCATCTCAAGGTATTTCTTTTCACACTGATCTTCCTTATTCTGTCTCTACTACAATGAACATAACAGACTAGTTAATTTGTCTTAGTTTGTTTTTGTGAACATGTCAAGTTCACAAAAACATTACTTTTTTCATCGTCTTCGCATAATTTTATTTTTTCTTCCATTCTCTGTTAATCTCTTTCTTTCTACAGTTAATAATATTCGTTCACTATTGTCGTTTCGTTCCTTTTTAATTTTTTTTTTTGTTTTTCTTATTTTTATTATTATATATTTTAGTTTGGTCCATAGACCTCCATCAACCTTAACAATAGTTTGTATGGCTGGCTCGATATCGTTGGCTAGGAGAAAATCGACACCTAAATGGCACGAATGGTCTTAAAATTGAAAACAAAAAATGGCGACAGGGTAAATAAAAGATACAAATAAAAACACCAAGCTAATGGAGCGAATGTCTAAAAATCTTAAAACTAATGGGGCTAAACATGAGGAAAAAGGGGATGCAGAATAAAACCCAAAACCTACAATCCAGTTCTTCTACCGTCGCTTCTAATCCACCGTACATAATTACAGAACCGGTACAATTACTCAAACGTCCGACTGTTACAAAGCTACCCTCATTAAACCCTTTTTAAGCAATTTATGAGAATTACAATGACAAATAGTATGTACAAACCTAACATTTGTATTAATATAAAAGAGGGTATATTTTAGCGTGTCATGTCAGTACTAATATATAGGTAGATAGGACATTAGAGCCTTTAGCACAAGGGCCTAGAGTTCTCGAAAAGGGCTGCAGTCCTAACGCAATTCTTTACTTGCTATAATGGATAGCCTCTGAAGTCCTATCTTAACTAAAGTTTAGGTGACAGAGCACATTTGTATTAGATGTGTGTATTTAATTCCTTACCGGTACATACAGGTATTTATGTGCACCAAAAAAAAAAAAAAAAAAAAAAAAAAAAAAAAAAAAAAAAGTTATATATATATATATATATATATATATATATATATATATATACCAGCACTGCTTATATAGAACACATAATTATTGTAAATTTACCTTACCGACGTGTGGTCAACAGCAAATATTTGTATTCATATATTTCCTTATTCTTCATTGCTATTCGTTTCCTTCCCAGCCTTGTCATCCTTTCCATCCCCCCTCCTTCCCCTTTAATCCCCACACGTTCAACCTGTCCCCTGTAATCTGTTGGGCAGTAATCTAATCTTGTCTGATCCAACACCCCTTTTCTCCTGCCATATATCTTACCCCCCTTCCCATCACACCCCTTCCCTTTTACGGTACTGGACATTCGCCATCCCTCCATTCATGTCGCCCCCTTTAATTCCATCCCATTTTCTAGTTTTCTCTCCGTATATTTGTTTATTTTGTTGTTTAGTCATATTTTCCTCCCTCCCATTACACTTGTTTTCTTTTCCTTTCTTCCAACCTTCCATTCTTCCCTCTTTGTGTATTTGTCTTTTCAATAGTACGGTGTATTCATATTGGCTTCACCTCCAATACGCTTGTTTTATTTTACTTTCTTGCCATCTTCCATCCCTCTCTTTGTATATTTGTGTTTTCTATTGGGTATTTATATTATCTTTCTTCCCATTACACGATCCTTCCTATTACTCCCTTCTAACTTTATATTCGTCTTCTCTCTCCCTTTTGTCAATTCTAACGATTATTCATATTTCCTTTCCTCGAATTATATATACTTGGTTTCTTTTACTTTCTTCCTATCTTCTATTCTTTGGTAATAGTATATTTCTCTATTCTATCGTTTATTCATATTATCTTTCCTCCCATTGTACTTTATTGAGTTTCCTTCTACGTATCTACCTCCACGCACCTTACTCCATTTTACCTCTGTATTTGTGTAAAGTTCAATTCATCTCCATTTTCGATCCACTATTAATTTCATTCCCTCTTTCTAATGTTCACGTTATTGTTGTGTAGACTACATTTCTGCCCACAAACATATAAATAATATCATCTATCAGCCAAAGGATGGACAGGAAATACCTGAAACAAGGAAACGCATGAAACAGGAGAACGGATGAAACAAAGGAATGGATACAAAACAAAATAATGGATAAAGTAAGACCTATTGGCAAATGATAGGAATAATCTAATTTATATATTTCACTCCGAACACCAAATACCTCCCAATTAAATTAATGAAAACATGTGTTCCACCTGGGATTCGAACCTGGGTTACCACATACAGATCTTAAACACTCTAACCAATGAAGGAAGTGCGATTATAAACAAGTTCTAATGCGATCAAACCTCTGAATCAACTATAAGCCTAACGCCATACCTTTCTCTACCGGCCCCTCCCTTACCAACTTACACTAATACATATATTAGCGTAGTTACCCATTAGTTATTCTCCTCGTCCCTCCCCTCACATTTTCTCCCCTGCTCCTAAATCACGTCCCCCCTGCCAGTAAGTGACCATCCCTCATCGCATATTTCTTGACTTTCTGTCTGTGCATTAACCAATTTAGCTTGTATCTTAATTACTTCAAATGGATTATCCTATTAAGCTTGGAAAGAAGTCAAAGCACGTACTGATGCCAAACGGATAAACTATATTATATTAATTTCACCACAACACCAAACACCTCCAATGAAATTAATGAAAGCATATATGTGATCCACCGGGATTCGAACCTGGATTATCACACACAGATCTTTAAACACTAACCATTACACCACCAAGACAGTTATTTAGTACCAATTCGTTTAATGCTACGTTGTCCTTTCCTCTTTCAGGCCCTCCCAAACCAATCTACACATTATCTTAGTCGCTCATAATTTTGTCATGGCTCTCATCCCTCCCCTTCCATTCCCACCATCCTTTTAATCACGCCCCTCTTTCACCCACCTCCATCCCTTACCCTACCTTCCTGTAACCCTGGGGCTGGTAATCCACTTTACTGTCATTTATCGTTCCATTCACATTCGCGTCTTTGCCAGTGTCCAATGTTTGTTTTCTTGTTTTCTTTTTGCAAGTTTCTGGCTATGAGGAAGTTGGAGTTTGTTTTACTTATTTACATTGGTATTTAGCAAAATTACTAGCTATAACATCTGAGGTGAAGCCATTGATTTCTGGGGCTAAATGAGTGATTGGTGCGTCTGACTGCTTGTGTACTTGTTTTTTGTGGTTCGCTTCGGTTCGATTGCTGGTCGGGGAGATAGCCTTTTGCAACGACCTCCCCTTCTCTGTTTTATTGATTTCTGTTTATGTTCTCTGTTTATGTGGTTATTATACTGTATGTGTTCTTCTCCTGTCACCTCTCTTTCCTTTCTCGTGTCTCTTGCTAAGCCACCCTACCCCTTGTAGGAGTTGTTGTTGTTGTTCCCCAAGCTACCTGACCGAACAGCCCCAAGGCCCCGAGCAAGGCCAAGGCCATAACCGAGCGCCCCCACAGAACCCTTCCTGCCGACCACAATAAAGCCTGGGTGACCGAAGCCACTCCATGGCGGGGAGCTGAGGAGGGCGCGGAAACGCCCGGGAAAACAAAGCCACACCCAGGGCCCTGTGCCCCTCAGCAATTATGAAGAGAAATTTGAGGGGCAAAGGAAAAATGTGACGCTTTGGCTTCCAATCTTGGTAGATTGGGAGGTCAATCCACGGAAGAGACGCCGTCACTTGATATCTAGCAAATATATAAGTAAAAGGAACAGTCAGAGTAAGCTATGGGTATGGCAGAGATCGCTCAGTTCTCACTCTGATAGACCAGCCCATCACCAATTGCCTTGTAGGAGTAAGTGCTGGCTACATACTGACTAGCTATAATGCAATTATATATATAATAATTCAACATACTGTAGTTACTATCCACCAGAAATCTACATTATTATTGCATTTCTGCTTATTATTGATGTTTACAGCTCCAACTTCCTTATAGCCCGAAACTCGCAAGTGGTCAATTCATATTCTGCTCAGCATGGCGTAGAAACCAGCTGTTGTCGGGCGGAATGATGGACGGGGCTTGTTTGTTGGGAAAGGATTAGGGCAAGTTCATGAGATGTACAGTGATTATAACTTCTAGCTATCATGTGAGATGGATGTGACATCGTTAAATGGAACATATTGTCATAGTTGGACAAGCGACTCAATTTATGAAAGAGGAGAGGTTGACCATATGACTAAATAAATAATTAAAATACAGAATAATAATAAATAATAGAAATACGGAAGGAATAAAGCCAACGGAAAGGACAAATGAAAATATGAATGAATTGTGTTAGGCTACAATTGACCACTTGCGAATTCCATGCTACAAGAAAGTTGGAGTAGTAGACATCGATATTTAGCATAATTACCTGCAAAGATACGGTTGTAGTACATTTATAAATACACAAATCATAACACCCAGTTCAAAAAACTTGTATCCACCAGAAACCTACCAGTATATTATCATTGCATTTCTGTTTACTAAAGAGTTTTACGGCTCCAATTTTCTTATAACACAAATCATAAAACCTAATAAACATACTATTATCGCCCATGACACCAACAGTATTGTTGCATTTCTGTTTAACAACGATGTTTACGGCTCCAACTTCCTTATAGTCTGAAACTCGCAAGTGGTCAATTGGAGAGACCTGTTACAGGTGAATAACTTTAGTTGTTGATTAGGGAATGCCAACATATAAATCATAATCCTACCCTGGGCGCCTGTGACAGCTGGCCTTTCCTGAACGTGATTATATCTTAGCCAGCATATTAGAAAATAAGGTTAAGGGATAACAGTTTAATGATAGCTAGAGTAAAAAGGAAAAGACATCGTACTTAAATGGTTGATGGCTTCATTTATCTATCTATCTGGGCTATTGCCAGAAGCCTTGATCACCAAAGATATGGACACAAATGAATCGCCTCCATGTTCCTCGGTCATAAATCAGTAGTCGCCCCTCCATTTTCCCTGGTATACCTCTCAATTCCATCCCTTCATCTAACTCTCGGTCTGCCTCTCCCTCTCTGCCATTCCACCTCACTCTCCTGACATTCATACAATAGATAAACAATTAGAACTCCATCCCTCCATCACCCTCTCGGTCTGCCTCTCCCTCTCTGCCATTCCACCTCACTCACCTGACATTCATGCATTAGATAAACAGATTCAACTCCATCCCTCCATCTCACTCTCGGTCTGCCTCTCCCTCTGTGCCAATCCACCTTCACAGCGTTCATGCAATAAACAGATACAACTCCATCCCTCCATCTCATTCTCGGTCTGCCTCTCCGTCTGTGCCAATCCACCTCACCTTCACAGCATTCATGCAATAAACAGATACAACTCCATCCCTCCATCTCATTCTCGGTCCACATCTCCCTCTGTGTCAATCCACCTCACCTTCACAGCGTACATGCAATAAACAGATACAACTCCATCCCTCCATCTCATTCTCGGTAAGCATCTCCCTGTCTGCTGTTCATGCAATACACAGACAGACAAACATTCGCCGGCACTTCATTCCAAACTTTGCCCTACTCAAATCCTCTCTTACCTGGAACTTTCCTCATCCAATTTCGCGATGTTCCAACTTCATCTCTCGTCTCTTCAATATTCTTGCTAATTCAGTCTGTCTTGCTTCATATGCTATCTTGCCTGAAAGAGAGAGAGAGAGAGAGAGAGAGAGAGAGAGAGAGAGAGAGAGAGAGAGAGAGAGAGAGAGAGAGAGAGAGAGAGAGAGAGAGAGAGAGAGGGGGAGAAGACGAGAGAGAGAGAGAGAGAGAGAGAGAGAGAGAGAGAGAGAGAGAGAGAGAGAGAGAGAGAGATTTTTGTTTTTCTTTTTTGCTCCCTAGACCTTTATCAAGCTCAAAATACAACCCCCAAACACTCCTCCCCACCCCTTCGAGATCAAATGGTACTTTGTTAGGTAGAAAAACGTTCCCTCTAAATAATTACAGGCTTGCTATCGCTCGCCAGGGAAAATAATTGACAGCTAAATGTCGCGAATTAATCTCTTTCCCTCTTCTTCTTTGCTACCTTTCCTTCCACTGTACCTTACTCTTGGGTTAGCTATCTCTACTAGAATAAAGTCCTGACTACCTCGCTGGGATCGTAACGCATGTGTGGTCAGTGTATCTATGTAGGCCTAAATCTCTCTCTCTCTCTCTCTCTCTCTTCATATTTCATAATTTTTTCATTATTTCATAATTTTTGTTTTCGTTTAGGATAGGCTATAACCCCTGGTGGCCTATTTCTGTTTAAATAAACATAAAATTGTTTTCGGTTCAACTATCACTGCGTATTCAAATTTAATTTTGTTTTGTTTTAATTTTCGGTTAGGCTTTCACCGCTGATAACCTATTTGTGTGTATTTCAACATTTTTGTTTTCGGTTAGGCCTATTTAAGTAAGTGAAGCGACCTGAAGGGAGTGAAGTGTTTTTAAAGTGAGTAGTGTTTTTAAAGTGAGTTAAGTGTTTTTAAGTGAGTGAAGTGATCTGAAGAAAGTGATCGTCACCATGCCTCGTGCCTGTACGAACTGCGCCGGTAGGTTTGGTGCTTCCATGTTTGCTCCTGCCGATCCACAAGTCTGCCGACTCTGCCAGCAACGAGAGGATTTGACAGCAAAATTGGATGAAGCCCACAACAAGATCAACACCCTCACCAGGAAGCTGGAATCACTCCAAGAGTTTGTAACACTCAACGTTGGAGTATCACTAACTCCAATTGTTTCAACTACAGCATTCACCACTGCCCCAACGTCATCTGCCAACAATCCAACACCTGCAGTAGACACTGCAGCAGATGCTTCTGATGAACCTGAGCCGACATCATACCAGGACAGCCGCCCTGTTCACCTTAGTCTCTCCCCCACTCCTCGTGCAAGAAGCCTGCTAGCACGAACAGTACCAACCCCTCGCCCCCGTTCTAACAACTCCTCTCCCCGACCTGTACGTAGAGTCCCGCCACCACAGGTTTCCGGATTTACACCAGTGAGGGACGGTGCACGGCCAACGCAGAAAAGGTTTCATCTACCAGTCATAATGTCAAACAGATTTGAGATATTGGTAGAGATGGAAGACGAACCAGAAGAGACCAGGCTCGTTGGGGATTCCATCCTACGAATACAGGTCGAAGAGTTCTGCGACAGAGTCCCAAATCAACGGAAAAGATTTTGCATCCCAGAAGCTGGACTGGACGACATTGTGGAAGCCTTCGAAGATACCACAAAGGATGCAAATGAAAATATCCTTTTTGTCATCCATGCTGGTTCAAATGACGTCATGCGCACCAGATCCGAAGAGTTGATGGAGAAATATCGCAAGATGATCCAGCACTACAAAAACAAGTCAAGGAATATCATCATCTCAGGCATTCTCCCCAAGATCGACGCACCTGACAAATTCTACGACAAGGCCTTCAGCACAAATAGCCGACTAAAATATTTGTGTCTGAGGGAAGAAGTTGAATTCATCAACCTCTGGGACAACTTCTACAACCAGCCTACTCTGTTCCGCAAGGATGGCACTCATCTAAACCCTGTGGGTTCAGCACGCATGGGTTGTCGCCTACACGAAGCAGTCCGCAGCCATGGATCAAAAAACGCCATCCGAGAAGAAGCAGCAGTGAAATAAATCATCAAACGCCAAGAAAAAAACAGAGGCAACCGAGGACCACCAGCGATAAGGACCGAAGACAGCGAGGACCGAGGACAGCCATGAACATAAATGTAGATCCGACAAGAACCAAAAATATTATTAAAGAGCGTTCCGTGAGTTCTAAAATAACAAATTTAAAGGTTTTCTATGCAAACGCTCGTAGCATACGCAATAAATTTTCAGATTTAGAGGAGCTAGTGTTTACAGAAAATTATGATGTGATTGGCATAACAGAATCTTGGCTCAATACAGAAGATAGAGACTTTTTAGCAGAGTATTCACTTCCCGGTTATGTAATGTTTGAGAAAAGCCGAATAAATCGAAATGGAGGTGGCGTTTTACTTTATATCAAAGAAAGTTTTAACCCTACCCTCTTGTCAAAACCTCAAATTGTGAACGTTGACGCATCTTTTTTGCTAATAAAGAATAATAAAGGTACAAAAATAACACTTGCATTAATATACAGACCTCCAGCTCAATCAGTGCAAACTGACCGAGAAATTTACGAACAAATTGCAGATATAAGTAACTCACAAGATACCGTAATTTTTGGCGACTTTAATTTACCTGTGACCAAGTGGGGCGATACCCTTACTTCACACTCCGGACATGACTTGTATACGAACTTGCAAGAGAGTTCGCTTTATCAATTTGTTCGAACGCCAACCCGTGGTAATAACGTTCTTGACATTGTACTTGCAACAAAAGAAGAATTAATAGAGAATTTGAATGTTGGTGATGAATTCAGTAACAGCGACCATCGTACGATTACTTTCACTTTAAATTTTACTAGTAACGAACCAAATAGTAGCATCGAAAAAGTCCCTAATTTCAAGAAAGCAAATTCCATAAACTTAGAGCTATGTTTAAAGAAACTGACTGGAGCTTTTTAATTAACAATAACGACATAAATACATCTTGGAAGATATTCGAAACCACTTACCTAAAAGCAGTGCAAGACTGCATACCATCGAAAATACGGCGTGCAGGCCATAATAATAAGCCCAAATGGTGGAATAAAGATATTTCAAACTGCCTGCTTGATAAAAAATTTGCTAATGATAGATTAAAATCTTCACAAAATGACGAAGAACGGGTGAAATTTGTAGAGCTACGACGCAAAGCCAAAAAGTTAATTAAGCAAAGTAAAAAGACCTTAGAGTTACATATTGCGAATCAAAGTAAAACAAACCCGAAAGAATTCTATAGTTATATCAGAAAGAAAAAAGTAGTTACTTCAACTGTTGGACCGCTAGTCGATGAAAATGGAGAATACACCAAAGACGAAGTACAAATGAGTAATGCCCTGAATACCTTTTTGCATCAGTTTTTACAACAGAAGACCTCAGTGATATCCCTACACCATCGCCGATTCAGATTGATAATTCAGATGTTTTAAGCAATATCACCGTTACAGAGAGAGAAGTATTGAATTGTTTAGATAAACTCAAGGTAAATAAAACGCCTGGACCTGATACAATCTCGCCTAGAGTTCTAAAGGAAGCTAAGGATGAGCTCTCCAAACCACTGACATTACTATTCAATAAATCCTTGCAGTCTGGAACTATGCCTGATCAGTGGAAGCTAGCCAACGTAACACCGATATTCAAAAAAGGCAGCAAATCCCTACCCAGTAACTATCGTCCAATTAGCTTAACCTCAGTTGTATGTAAAATGCTAGAAACGGTCATACGAGACAGACTCGTAAATCACTTAGAGGAAAATAACATACTTAAAGATACTCAACACGGCTTTCGTAAAAAACGTTCCTGTTTAACAAACCTCTTAGACTTCTTCCACGATATCCTCAACCTCTACGATGAGAGTAAAGCTGTAGATATTATATACCTTGATTTTCAAAAGGCCTTTGACAAAGTTCCCCACAAACGTTTACTGCTAAAACTAAATGCGCATGGAATACAAGACGGTGTGTTGAAATGGATAGAAAATTGGCTCAGCGACAGAAAGCAAAGAGTAGTCATAAACGGTAAGGCATCTAAATGGACCAATGTAAGTAGCGGGGTACCCCAGGGATCGGTACTAGGACCAATTCTCTTTCTAATTTACATCAACGACATAGATGAGGGTCTCACCTGTACAATCTCAAAATTTGCTGACGATACAAAAATTGCAAATCGCGTACTCTCAAAAGAACAAGTTGACGATATGCAACACAATCTAGATAAATTGTCATGTTGGGCCCAAATTTGGCAAATGAGTTTCAATGCGGATAAATGTAAAGTACTACATATCGGATACCTAAATGAGAAAGCAAACTATTCGATGAATGGCACTCAGCTTAAGAATGTAAACAGAGAAACCGATCTGGGAGTAACAATATCGAGTAACCTAAAACCGAGTCAACAATGTTCAGAAGTTGTTAAGAAGGCAAACAAAACAATTGGCTTTATAGGCAGGCCATTTGAGCATAAATCCAAAGACGTTATCCTAACCCTTTACAATTCCTTAGTCCGCCCTCTTCTGGAATACTGCGTTCAATCCTGGTGCCCTTATTACCAAAAAGATATAAACAAGCTAGAACGAGTTCAACGTAGAGTTACCAAAATGATACCTAGCCTAAAGAACAAACCATACGAAGAGCGTCTTAGAGAATTAAATCTATTTCCTTTAACCCAGCGCAGATTAAGAGGTGACTTAATTCAAGTGTTCAAAATAATCAAAGGCATCGACAATAAGAACTGTAGTAAGTACTTCACTATCGACTAATCTAATTACACGCGGGGAAACGGTTGCAAAATTATTGGTAAATCTTTTAACTCACACGAATCTAAGAATTTCTTCTTCAATCGAGTTGTCAACTTGTGGAATGGGCTTGCCCGAAACGTTATAGACTGCATCACCGTTGATTCATTTAAACTCCGCCTAGACAAATATCTCGCATCAAACCCGCGACTGACTGCGTTTGTAAATGAATAACTTTATTTTATCCCCCCTCAGTTACTAACCCATCTGTCCCCTACTAACTTCCTAATCCTGCCACGGACATTAGTTCCAGGGCAGTAATTCCCTTTCCAATGTTTCCTTACCCACTCTAAACCACTGTTTGGACACTTGATCCTCAGTGTTTTGGAGGACAAGCAACCTAGAAGGGTCACTAGATATGTTGTTGCTTGATTTCATTTGTACTCCTTTGTACTCTCTCTCTCTCTCTCTTGTGTGCCCCACATTCCCCGGGCCTTCCTGCCTTGTTAAGCATTGGGAAGTTTTATAAGTAGATTCCCTTAATTAGACGAGGAGCTGGGGGGTCAATATTTGCCCTCCCTTGGTACTACTTCCAAGCTGTGCTCTCGCTCACTCTCACTCTCGCTCTCTCTTTCTCATTCCAAATAGCCTATCTCTATAGAATATTCCCAAAGATCTGTTATAAGACCAACTTAAAATACTTCCATGTTGTATAATTTTTTGCATACAGATAGGGTACCTAGGCTACTATTCTCCAACTCTCTCTCTCTCTCTAGAATATACACAAAGATCTGTATTATTAGATCAGATTAAAAGTACTTCCATGCTGTATACATTACCAATACAGATAGCTAGGTTACTATTAACTAACTCTCTTTATCTCTCTCACTCTCACTCTCTCTCTCTGTAGTTTACTTAGAAATACATACCTTTCTCCTCGTGTTAAGTATCTCAAGAACGTTCAAAACTCACCTGAAAAATAAGAAAAAGTATTGTATTACTACATCAATAAGATACTACATTGTTAACCATTAATACTATCATCATTAATATTAATTATTATTATTATTATTATATATATTAGAGTACGGTAAGTACTACTAGGCCGCCTCCTACTACTACTACTACTACTACTACTACTACTACTACTACTACTACTACTAATAATAATAATAATAATAATAATGATTTATAATAATACGAAGAAGATATAGCCTACATGCCGAATATACATGGAAAATACACGATTTGTAAGTCTTTCCAAGTATATAAATACAAATATAAACCTTGAATTGAACCATCCACTGTCATCCATATTTCCAGAAGCTCTACTAAGTATATGGGAAGCGGGCAACAGGCAAGGAGAGATAATATAAGAACACGTTTATGGGGGGATGGGCCGGTATGTCTGGCCCACCTTCTCCCTCGTGTTTAGCCCCATTGTTTTATTTATATTTTAAGACATTCGGCCCAATAGTTAGGCGACTTTACTCCCCATTTCTTTGACAATATTACAATATTTCGCTGAAAATAAAGCCTGAGAATATGAGTAAGAATAATTGTCTAGAAAGGGTAAATTGCCGTACTGGTACATCAGATAGAAATAGAAAATATTAGTCACAGGATTTTAATTGTACTGCTAGTAGAAATATTGAAGGTGTAACAGAAGATGGGAATTCAGTTAGAAATAAAGGTATATCCGATACCAGTAAAATAAATTCATTGCGATTATATTATACAAACTGTAGGAGTTTATGTAACAAAATGGATGAACTTAGAGCACTTGTTAGCAACGAAAATATAGACATTATAGCACTGACTGAAACATGGATTAATACAGAATCAAGATTTTTTTTAGCAGAATTCCATATACCAGGATATAGTTTGTTTAAACGCGACCGAACAAGTAGGAGGGGCGGCGGAATAGCAGTGTTTGTCAGGAGTTCTTTAAAAAGCTGTATTAAATCAGGTATTAGACTAAATACTGATAACGAAGACCTCAGTGATATCCCTACACCATCGCCGATTCAGATTGATAATTCAGATGTTCTAAGCAATATCACCGTTACAGAGAGAGAAGTATTGAATTGTTTAGATAAACTCAAGGTAAATAAAACGCCTGGACCTGATACAATCTCGCCTAGAGTTCTAAAGGAAGCTAAGGATGAGCTCTCCAAACCACTGACATTACTATTCAATAAATCCTTGCAGTCTGGAACTATGCCCGATCAGTGGAAGCTAGCCAACGTAACACCGATATTCAAAAAGGCAGCAAATCCCTACCCAGTAACTATCGTCCAATTAGCTTAACCTCAGTTGTATGTAAAATGCTAGAAACGGTCATACGAGACAGACTCGTAAATCACTTAGAGGAAAATAACATACTTAAAGATACTCAACACGGCTTTCGTAAAAAACGTTCCTGTTTAACAAACCTCTTAGACTTCTTCCACGATATCCTCAACCTCTACGATGAGAGTAAAGCTGTAGATATTATATACCTTGATTTTCAAAAGGCCTTTGACAAAGTTCCCCACAAACGTTTACTGCTAAAACTAAAAGCGTATGGAATACAAGACACGTTGAAATGGATAGAAAATTGGCTCAGCGACAGAAAGCAAAGAGTAGTCATAAACGGTAAGGCATCTAAATGGACCAATGTAAGTAGCGGGGTACCCCAGGGATCGGTACTAGGACCAATTTTCTTTCTAATTTACATCAACGACATAGATGAGGGTCTCACCTGTACAATCTCAAAATTTGCTGACCATACAAAAATTGCAAATAGCGTACTCTCAAAAGAACAAGTTGACGATATGCAACACAATCTAGATAAATTGTCATGTTGGGCCCAAATTTGGCAAATGAGTTTCAATGCGGATAAATGAAAAGTACTACATATCGGATACCTAAATGCGAAAGCAAACTATTCGATGAATGGCACTCAGCTTAAGAATGTAAACAGAGAAACCGATCTGGGAGTAACAATATCGAGTAACCTAAAACCGAGTCAACAATGTTCAGAAGTTGTTAAGAAGGCAAACAAAATAATTGGCTTTATAGTCAGGTCATTTGAGCATAAATCCAAAGAAGTTATCCTAACCCTTTACAATTCCTTAGTCCGCCCTCTTCTGGAATACTGCGTTCAATCCTGGTGCCCTTATTACCAAAAAGATATAAACAAGCTAGAACAAGTTCAACGTAGAGTTACCAAAATGATACCTGGCCTAAAGAACAAACCATACGAAGAGCGTCTTAGAGAATTAAATCTATTTCCTTTAACCCAGCGCAGATTAAGAGGTGACTTAATTCAAGTGTTCAAAATCATCAAAGGCATCGACAATATGAACTGTAGTAAGTACTTCACTATCGACCAATCTAATTGCACGCGGGGAAACGGTTGCAAAATTATTGGTAAATCTTTTAACTCACACGAATCTAAGAATTTCTTCTTCAATCGAGTTGTCAACTTGTGGAATGGGCTTCCCCGAAACGTTATAGACTGCATCACCGTTGATTCATTTAAACTAGACAAATAGACAAATATCTCGCATCAAACCCGCGACTGACTGCGTTTGTAAATGAATAACTTTATTTTATCCCCCCCTCAGTTACTAACCCCTCTGTCCTCTACTAACTTCCTAATCCTGCCATGGACATTAGTTCCAGGGCAGTAATTCCCTTTCCAATGTTCCCTTACCCACTCTAAACCACTGTTTGGACACTTGATCCTCAGTGTTTTGGAGGACAAGCAACCTAGAAGGGTCACTAGATGTGTTGTTGCTTGATTTCCTTTGTACTCCTTTGTACTCCTTTGTAGGTTAGCGAAGGTAGTGAGACCATAATTATTGGAGTTATTTATAGACCACCAAATATGAGTAGAAACGAAGGTACAGCTTTATGGCAGGAAGTGAAAATAGCATCAAGGATTAGCAATGTGTGTATTATGGGGGATTTTAATTTTCCGAATATTGATTGGCAGCATCAAATCGGCGACTCAGATTCAAAAGAGTTTATTGAGGCGGTACAGGAGAGTTTTGTATTTCAATTCATAGACTCGCCTACTAGAGGTAATAATATCCTCGATTTAGTTCTCAGTAATAATGAACAAATGATATATAATGTAGAGATAGGAGACCAACTAGGAAATAGTGATCATAAATCAATTTATTTTAACATACAATGGACAGGAAAGGCTAAAGAGAATACGACACTTATCCCAGATTTCAGAAAAGCCAATTATGGTGGATTAAGAAGAGCCTTAAGAGTCGATCCTACGGTTAAACTATTAAGTGGACCCAGGTGCGCTAATGAACATACTCTCTCTCAGATACCTGTCTTAACTCAGGATAATTTGACAGCTACATATAATAATTTGATTTCTTCACTCCACAATGCGCAAAATAAATATATCCCCAAAAGAAAATTTAGATCAACACAGAACCAACCCAAATGGATGAATAATAGACTATTAGACCTTCTAGGAAAAAAGAGAGGAATATATCGAAAAATTAAGAAAGGCGAAATTCACCTACTTGCTTACTATAAGGAGTACAAAGGAGTACAAAGTACAAAGGAAATCAAGCAACAACAGATCTAGTGACCCTTCTAGGTTGCTTGTCCTCCAAAACACTGAGGATCAAGTGTCCAAACAGTGATTTAGAGTGGGTAAGGGAACATTGGAAAGGGAATTACTGCCCTGGAACTAATGTCCGTGGCAGGATTAGGAAGTTAGTAGGGGACAGAGGGGTTAGTAACTGAGGGGGGGATAAAATAAAGTTATTCATTTACAAACGCAGTCAGTCGCGGGTTTGATGCGAGATATTTGTCTAGGCGGAGTTTAAATGAATCAACGGTGATGCAGTCTATAACGTTTCGGGGAAGCCCATTCCACAAGTTGACAACTCGATTGAAGAAGAAATTCTTAGATTTGTGTGAGTTAAAAGATTTACCAATAATTTTGCAACCGTTTCCCAGCGTGTAATTAGATTGGTCGATAGTGAAGTACTTACTACAGTTCATATTGTCGATGCCTTTGATGATTTTGAACACTTGAATTAAGTCGCCTCTTAATCTGCGCTGGGTTAAAGGAAATATATTTAATTCTCTAAGACGCTCTTCGTATGGTTTGTTCTTTAGGCTAGGTATAATTTTGGTAACTCTACGTTGAACTCGTTCTAGCTTGTTTATATCTTTTTGGTAATAAGGGCACCAGGATTGAACGCAGTATTCCAGAAGAGGGTGGACTAAGGAATTGTAAAGGGTTTGGATAACTTCTTTGGATTTATGCTCAAATGACCTGCCTATAAAGCCAATTATTTTGTTTGCCTTCTTAACAACTTCTGAACATTGTTGACTCGGTTTTAGGTTACTCGATATTGTTACTCCCAGATCGGTTTCTCTGTTTACATTCTTAAGCTGAATGCCATTCATCGAATAGTTTGCTTTCTCATTTAGGTATCCGATATGTAGTACTTTACATTTATCCGCATTGAAACTCATTTGCCAAATTTGGGCCCAACATGACAATTTATCTAGATTGTGTTGCATATCGTCAACTTGTTCTTTTGAGAGTATGCTATTTGCAATTTTTGTATGGTCAGCAAATTTTGAGATTGTACAGGTGAGACCCTCATCTATGTCATTGATGTAAATTATAAAGAGAATTGGTCCTAGTACTGATCCCTGGGGTACCCCGCTACTTACATTGGTCCATTTAGATGCCTTACCGTTTATGACTACTCTTTGCTTTCTGTCGCTGAGCCAATTTTCTATCCATTTCAACACACCGTCTTGTATTCCATGCGCTTTTAGTTTTAGCAGTAAACGTTTGTGGGGAACTTTGTCAAAGGCCTTTTGAAAATCAAGGTATATAATATCTACAGCTTTACTCTCATCGTAGAGGTTGAGGATATCGTGGAAGAAGTCTAAGAGGTTTGTTAAACAGGAACGTTTTTTACGAAAGCCGTGTCGAGTATCTTTAAGTATGTTATTTTCCTCTAAGTGATTTACGAGTCTGTCTCGTATGACCGTTTCTAGCATTTTACATACAACTGAGGTTAAGCTAATTGGACGATAGTTACTGGGTAGGGATTTGCTGCCTTTTTTTAATATCGGTGTTACGTTGGCTAGCTTCCACTGATCAGGCATAGTTCCAGACTGCAAGGATTTATTGAATAGTAATGTCAGTGGTTTGGAGAGCTCATCCATAGCTTCCTTTAGAACTCTAGGCGAGATTGTATCAGGTCATGGCGTTTTATTTACCTTGAGTTTATCTAAACAATTCAATACTTCTCTCTCTGTAACGGTGATATTGCTTAGAACATCTGAATTATCAATCTGAATCGGCGATGGTGTTGGGATATCACTGAGGTCTTCTGTTGTAAAAACTGATGCAAAGAAGGTATTGAGGGCATTACTCATTTGTACTTCGTCTTTGGTGTATTCTCCATTTTCATCGACTAACGGTCCAACAGTTGAAGTAACTACTTTTTTCTTTCTGATATAACTATAGAATTCTTTCGGGTTTGTTTTACTTTGATTCGCAATATGTAACTCTAAGGTCTTTTTACTTTGCTTAATTAATTGCTTAATTAACTATCAGAATCTATCAAGAGAGGTTAAAAAAGGTATAAGGACAGACAAAAGAAATTATGAAATCAGGATAGCCAATGACTCAAAAAATAACCCTAAGGTTTTTTACCAGCTATATAAATCTAAAGTTAGAGATAAAATAGGCCCCCTTAAAACTTCGATAGGAGAAATGACAGAACATTATTTAGAAATGTGCAGTACATTAAATAGTCAGTTTCTATCCGTTTTCACTAATGAAAATTTGGCACAGATTCCAGAAGTCCGTAAGGTATATAGCGATAGTATAGAAAATAGGTTAAGTACTGTTACTATAAGTAGAAATGATGTGCTTAAGGAAATTGACAGACTGAAACCTCAGAAATCGCCTGGTCCAGATGAGGTATATGCTAGAGTATTAAACGAATGCAGAGATGAGTTAAGTTACCCATTAACATTTCTTTTTAACAATTCATTAGAAACAGGTATAGTTCCAGAAGCTTGGAAGCTTGCAAATGTAGTTCCGATTTTCAAAAACGGTGATAAATCAATAGCATCCAATTACCGTCCCATTAGTCTCACTTCAATCATAGGAAAGCTACTAGAGTCAATTATTGCTAGGAAAATGAGAAACCACTTAGAAACATTTAACTTAATCAGTTCTTCTCAGCATGGATTCACTCAGGGACGTTCTTGCCTTACTAATTTGCTTAGTTTTTTCTCAGAGGTATATGAAGCAGTAGATAATGACAAGTCATATGATATTATATAATTAGATTTCAGTAAAGCTTTCGACAGAGTCCCTCATGAGAGATTGATGAGAAAGGTTGAGGCACATGGAATAGGTGGGGCATTGTTAGGATGGATTAGGTCATGGCTAATTGATAGGAAGCAGAGAGTCAGCATAAATGGTACTAAGTCAGAATGGAGATCAGTCAAGAGTGGTGTCCCACAGGGATCTGTATTAGGTCCTCTGTTGTTTATTATATACATAAATGACCTTGATTTAGGTATAACTAGTAGGATAAGTAAATTTGCAGACGATACCAAAATGGGGAGAACAATTGATTCAGATAGAGATATAGAGTGCCTCCAAAGGGATCTAGATACCTTACACGAATGGTCAGTAAATTGGCAGATGAAGTTTAACATTGACAAATGCAAGGTATTAGAGATAGGGAAGATGCATACAAATGTTAAATATAAACTAGCTAATATGGAATTAGAAAACTCGAATTGTGAGAAAGATCTAGGTGTGTTTGTTAGCAATGATTTGAAGCCTAGACAACAGTGTATAAGCGTTCGAAACAAGGCAAACAGGATTCTCGGGTTCATCTCTAGGAGTGTGAGTAACAGAACTGCTGATGTTATCTTAAAACTTTACTTGTCATTAGTGAGACCCCATATGGATTATGCTGTTCAATTTTGGTGTCCTTATTACAGAATGGACATAGATTCATTGGAGAGAGTACAACGTAGAATGACAAAAATTATCCATAATATTAGAAATCTTCCGTATAAAGAAAGGTTGAAGAAATTAGGCTTACATTCGTTAGAGAGACGCAGAGTTAGAGGGGTTCAAGTGGGTTAGTGGGATTAACAAAGGGGACATGACAAATGTACTAAAGCTCAGTGATAGCGAACTCGTACCAATGGTTTCAAATTAGATAAATTTCGTTTCAGAAAAGATATAGGCAAATATTGGTTTGGTAACAGAGTTGTAGATGGGTGGAATGGACTACCAAGTGCTATAGTGGGATTAAAAACGATAGGGAGCTTTAAGATAAAATTGGATAAGCATATGGATGAGAAGGGTTGGGTGTGAAGGGGGATGAGCAGGGTTGGGCCAATCAGCGCTCTGCAGACCCCCGCAATCCTGCGTTAATCTCTAACCGTTTTGGTAAGATGATCCTCAGGGTATTAGAGTGTTGAACCTATAATTGGGCTTTGTAATTGGGGTTGTGTGGGACAGGGATCTGCCTTGCTTAGGCCAATCGGCTTTCTGCAGACTCCCATTTTCTTATGTTCTTATGTTCTTATATTTAGTATTATGGTTAGTGCCCCTGCAACTTCTTCTTTGACTAATTTAAGAATTTTAGGGATAAACATGTCCGGCCCAGGTGATTTATTGACATGAAGTGAGTCGATTTTTTTAATTACTTCTGACTGGGTAATAATAAAATCTTGAAGAACATAGTTACATGTTTGATTATTTTCTTGTGGCACGTTTTGGTTACTGGCAGTATTAAATACAGAAGAAAAGTGTTGATTAAGAGTAGCAGCTATGTCCCTGCTATCTGATTCTAATTCACCTCGATTATTTAGTATCGGACCGATGCCACTTTTAATTTGTTTGTTGCTATTTATATATCTATAAACAAAATTGGATTAGATTTGCTCGCATGTGCGATTTTAATTTCGTAATCCCTCTTTGCAGATTTAATTAGCGATTTAACTTTTCTTCTCGCAACCGAGTATTGATTTTGGATGGTAATATTATCTGCATCCATTTTTAATTTGTATAGACGATTTCTTTCATTAATTGCTCTACTAATATTGTTATTGTACCATAGGGGTTTATTTATACTTTTATTGTGTCGTTTACGCATAGGGATATATTTATTTTGGGCAGTAAAGAAAAGATCTTTGAATGTTATCCAAGCTTCTTCGGTACTAGAGAGACTATTTATGCGTGTATGGATATTGTTTATCTCTTTTCTTAGTCCGCTAATATCGGCTTTATTGTAGTCAGGTATGAATGTTTCACTAATAGTGGTGGTGTGAGTCATGTTGATCTGGAACCTGATGCTATTATGATCACATCCACTGGTGGAGAGATTGTAGGCACCAATCGATCAGGGCTAGACCCAGGTGAGGTTATAGGCATGTGATAAAGAGTCGCTGGAACTCCTGTTTCATTTGCTTGGCCTCTCTTACTGATTTTCTTTGTGCCTCATTTACACTAAGAGCAATCCAGCTAGCTCTCACAAACACCTCCTCCTCCTATCCACTTCACTACACTAAACATGCACACCACACTTCATACCTCCACACCAAAATTAAAAAAACACAAAATGATGAATTTTAGCCCAGCCTCGGAGTCCCCAGGGGGGGGGACCATAAATGCCCCCTCACCCGACCGACCATCCCCTGACGACCCCACACAATTACCTGGACCTCGGCCTGTTACTCTTTCTATTAATTTCTGCAACATTCGCGGACTTTCCTCTAACTTTCACTCTGTTGAGCACCATCTCTCCTCCTACAAACCTGATCTTCTCTTCCTCACCGAAACCCAGGTGTCTGTAGCAACATCCAGCAACCCCTTCTCTGTATCCTCCTACTTTCTCTATCCTAGTTTCAAAGCCAAAGGCGGATGTTGTGCATATGTGCACAACAAACTCACTTGCTCTCGTGTTCCCGATTTAGACTCCTCTGAATTCTCAACTTTATGGCTCAAACTTTCCTGTCATTCTCTTACTAAATATTTCTGTGCTGTCTATCTTTCCCCTAACTCTACCAACTTTCCCTAAATTCTTTGACTATCTAAACTCTACAGTGGAACACATTCTATCCATTTCTCCTTTCTCAGAAATCTCCATCTTAGGAGATTTCAACGTTCACCACCGCCAATGGCTCTCCTCTCACACTACTGATCCACCTGGTGAACAAGCCTACGTCTTTTCTATCCAAAATGACCTAGAGCAGTTAGTTCAGCAACCCACCCGTATCCCGGATCGCATCGGAGATCGGCCCAACATTCTTGACCTGTTTCTAACTTCTAACCCTTCTTCTTATACTGTCGATCTTTTCTCTCCTTTGGGCTCCTCCGACCATAAACTTATCTCTGTCACCTGTCCTATCTCTCCAGTACAGCCACCCGATCCTCCTAGCCGGCGGCGCTTGTGGCACTTTGGCGCTGCCGACTGGGAGGCTCTTCGGCAGTACTTCTTTGATTTCCCATGGAATGATTTCTGCTTCCATGGCCGAGGACCCTCGGAGAGTGCTGAACGCATTACCGAGGTAATCCTATCGGGCATGGAAGCATACATTCCATTCTCTTTCTCTCAGACTAATGCTAAAAAATCTTGGTTTACTCACGCCTGTTCTACTGCTGTCCGCAATAAGGAGGAAGCATTCAAACGGTACCGACGCCTTAAAACTCAAGACTCTCATTCTTCATATGTTTCTGCCCGGAATCAAGCCAAATCTGTTCTTCGACTTGCCAAACACTCTTTCATCAATAATAAATGCACTGAACTATCCAACTCTAGCTCTTCCCAAGCTTTCTGGCATCTAGCTAAAAACCTCTCCAACAATTTCTCTTCCTCGTCTTTCCCTCCCCTTTCCCAATCTGATGGCACAACCATCACTTCTTCCTCTGACAAAGCTAAACTCTTCGCTCAAACTTTTGCTAGAAACTCCACCTTGGATGATTCCGGTGCTATTCCTCCCTCTCCGCCCTCCTCTCTCTTACTTATGCCTAATATCCTAATCTCTTCTAAAGATGTACTTTCTACCCTCTCTGGGCTTAACACTAATAAGGCGTACGGTCCGGACGGTGTTCCTCCTGTTGTTCTCAAAAACTGTGCTTCCGTGCTGACTCCCTGCCTAGGCAAACTCTTTCGTCTCTGTCTATCCTCTAACGTCTTCCCTTCATGCTGGAAGTTTGCTCACATTCAACCTGTCCCAAAGAAGGGTGACCGCTCTCAACCCTCCAACTATCGTCCAATTGCTCTTATCTCTTGTCTTTCTAAAGTTTTTGAAACTATTCTTGCTTCCAAATTTCTTAAGCATTTCTCTTCTCATAATCTGCTCTCAGATCGCCAGTATGGCTTCCTTAAGGGTCGCTCTACTGGTGATCTTCTTTCATATCTTACTAACTCTTGGTCATCCTCCTTTCGGGACTTCGGTGAGACTTTTTCTATTGCACTAGACATATCGAAAGCCTTCGATAGAGTCTGGCATAAATCTTTAATTTCTAAACTACCCTCCTTCGGTTTCTATCCCTCCATCTGTGCCTTTGTCTCTAATTTCCTTTCCGGCCGTTCCATAGCTGCGGTTGTGGACGGCCATTGTTCACTTCCTCACCCTATAAACTCCGGTGTTCCTCAGGGCTCTGTCCTATCTCCTATTCTCTTTCTAATTTTTATAAATGATCTCCTTAACTGTACCTTAATTCCCATCCATTCATACACAGACGACTCAACCTTACACTACTTCATTAGTTTTTCAGAACGCCCCAGCCAGCAATCCCTCAACGACAAACGTAATGAAGCCATAGAACTCTTAAATTCTGATCTAAATACTATTTCCAATTGGGGCAGAGAAAACCTTGTTAACTTTAATGCTTCCAAAACCCAATTTCTCCATCTATCTACCCGTCAGGATCTCCCAGCGGACTATCCCTTATTCTTCAACAATACAAAAATCAACCCTTCATCTTCTCTCAATATTCTTGGTGTCTCTTTTTCTTCTGCTCTCATTTGGAAGGACCATATTACCAGTCTTGCTAAGGCAGCCTCCCAGAAGCTGGGTGTGCTCAACCGCCTTAGGGGGTTCTTTTCCCCTGCACAGCTTCTTGCTCTGTACAGGGGCATAGTGCGCCCTTGTATTGAGTATTGTTCACATGTGTGGGGAGGTTCCTCTCACACCGCTCTCCTAGACAAAGTTGAAAGGAAGGCCTTTCGTATCATTAACTCCCGTCCACTCACCAACTCTCTGCAATCTCTCTCTCTCAACCGCAATGTTGCATCTCTCTCGCTATTCTATCGCTACTATAATAATCAGTGTTCCTCAGAGCTATCCCAGTGCATACCACCTCCTTTACGTAGGGCACGTGGTACCCGTCTTGCAACTCAATCCCACCCCTACTCTGTGCAACTCTCCAACCCAAGAGTGAAACGTTACTCTCAAACTTTCTTCTACTCAACATCTGAGCTCTGGAACTCTCTCCCAGAATCAGTCTTTCCCTCTTCCTATGACTTAAATTGCTTCAAACTCTGTGTGTCCAGGCATTTTGGCTCGAACGTCCCTTGATTTTGGCCCTGTCACTCTTTCAACTATGGGGGAGGCACTCGCTATAGGCAGTTATGCCTTTTGCCTCCCTCAATCACATAGAAAAAAAAAAACTGTTCACCAACTTGTAAGTTTGACGTTATGTATTCGTGAGTTGTGATAACTAAATCTAATATATTGTCAACCCTAGTGGGGGTTTGAACTAATTGATACAGGAAATTATCGTTCATAAATTCTATCATTCATTCAGATGCCTTTCCCGATCCGATTTTATCATGCCATATAATATTAGGTAGCTTAAAGTCGCCTATGATAACGGTTTCTTTGGCATTTAATGTTTTTGTTAGGGAATTGTAAAGTGATATATCCTCTTCGTTATTTATCGTTGGGCGTCTATATACAACTACAATATTCATGTCGGTATATTTGTTGCTTATTTTTACGCATAATAGTTCGGAATTATTTGAAGGAATAGGTATTTCTATTGAATTAATAGATACTTTGACGTATAGCATAACACCTCCTCTTTTTGATAACCTATCTTTATGGTAGATTTTGTACGAGTTAATTTGATATTCATGCATAAAATCGATATTATTGAAATCTAGAAACGTTTCGGTAATCGCAATTATATGGATTTCTTCGTTTAATAACATAAGTTTCAGTTCATTTATTTTGTTTCGTAAACTCCTAGCATTGAGATATAGTACATTGATCGTTTCATGAGAGTCCTTTATTTTAGTCAGAGTGTATTTTTTCAGCGGAGTCAGCTGTTGAGAGATTATAAGTTTTTTGTATTAGATCTTAGACTGATGGTGCGGGGTGAAGGAACCGGATTCGATACCTTCCCGACACCTGGGTTTACCTGGGCGGGTGAAAAGGGGGTTGACCTAATTTGGTTAACTTGACCGACTCCCTGATCCTTTTGTTAACGCGGGGTAGGTTTGGGGGGAGAGGGAGGGAGGTAGGGGGAGGAGGATGAGCAGCTGGTGGTGGAGGGGGGAAGACGGGTCAGGTTCGCGGAAGAGAATGGGGGGTGGGGAATAGGGGTGGGTGCGGGGAAGCTATGGGGGGAGGAGGGAGTTGGGAAGGGGGCAGGAGTGAGGGGGTGGAGTAGATTTGTCGTGCTATGAGTGGAGAGGGGTGAGAGAAGGGGCGTGGAAGGGGGGATGTAGGGAGCAAGGGAAGGAAGATGATAAGATCTGGGCGGGAGAGGCTTGGGTTGAAGGGGAGGGGGATTTAAGGAGATTATCCTTCCTCTCATGGTACTTGAACAGTTCCTCGTGTATTTGGTATGAATACCACGAGGCACCAAGATATGAAAGATGGATGCCGTCTCGTTTGAACAGAGCATTTTTGCCTTCCATATCGTGACAGTGGTTTATGAAGGTGACCTTATTTTTTTCACAGAGTTGCTTCACAGATTGGTTTAGTGCAGTAACTCTGTTCTTTGCATAACCACTTACTCTCATACGGGGCGGGATGCAAGTTAACAAGCATTTTTTAGTTTTCTTTTTCATTTCTTGGATGAGGGTACTGTATTTGGTTAGAATGTCTGTATCCTTGGATTTTCCATTGTCATACGCGTCAATGCTACCTACGCACACTACTAAGCAAGTGTCATGAGGGATAGAGGAATTCATGATGTCATTTGTTATGTGTGATAACTTGGCACCAGGTATTACTTTTACCGACTGCTTACCTGGAGCCAGCTTGGCCAATGCGGCCCCCTGGCCCCTCATGAAGGAGTCGCTGACGATTTGGGTTTTGGTCTCCTTTTTACTGGTCGGCTTTGCTTAGGGGGGCGTGGATTTGTTTTTAGGGGGTTGATATGCCTTCTCTTTGGAGTTCAGATGAGATCCTCCTTTAATTGTTTTATTTCTGGGGGTGCAATCCACAGACTCTGGTTCCTCCACATTATCCCTGAGTCTGCTGAATTTGTTGGCAATGGGTATTTTGTTCAGGGCTTTTTTATTCATAACTACTTGGAACGTTGATCCAGTGTCAGGGATGTGGTTTGAACTGGAGGCCAGCTGCTCTCTTAGGAGGCTGTTTTCAAGCTTTAGCTCGGTTACCTCATTTTTGTATGCCTCTATAGTCATCTTCCTATGAAATGAGCTACAAGGTGGTGTCCCTCGCCCTGTGCGGTTTGTCAAGTATTCAAAGCTTTAACAACAAATGTTAGTTTTTCAGGCTATTAACAAATTAATTTTAGCTTTTATGACTATATATATTATATTACAATTTTTAAAGGTTATGTGGTGTTAAGAAACATATAATTTTAAGGATATATAGAAGGAATTTATACAACATATGGCACGCTATTTAGAACATGCTGCCATTTTTCTGGGGACAGCTATAAATAGATTTAAGGAATGGTAGGATATGCGAGGTTGCCAAGTAATGTCAATGCGGTTCTGTTGGCTATGCACGCACTCACACACACCCCTACAGATACACACACAAACACACACATACATACATACACAATCTCCAAAATGCAATATAGCACAATGTAATCCCATCAAAAGAGAGAGAGAGAGAGAGCTGGATACGAGTAATGGCAACGCTTTAAATTGCCTCAAACTACGACAACAACATCACCCAGGTCAGACGGTCACTAACCCTCATTCATAGCGCGACCACCATGGAAGGAAAAACTCGCAAAAGTTACTCTCATCTTCATAGCCAGGCAAGGGAGATGCTGTACAGTGTAAATAGGTATATACAAATATAGCCTACCTATTATTTCGTTTCTGTAACTTTTACCGATACCAATAACCCTTCCAGACATAAAAACGTCTTTTACATTTATTTCAAGTTTCCCTTCTAAATGTGGTTTTCCTTGGTTTCCCGTTTTCTAAAAGTTTTGTTTTGGTAGAAATCTGGCACCACCACACAGGACGACCTTGACCTCCTTGGAGCTCATTTCAGTTGAGTTTGACTATAGTGTGAGATCCAGAAACTAAAACTTCTCACCAGTTAGGCATTTAAAACATTTTTCATCAGGAAAACCATGCCTGTTTATCCATTCCGAGTAGAATGTTTCACCACAGCAGAGGGTTTTGAATCTCTTAGGAGCCATACCTTAGGACACATACACAATACACAATATATAGTGGGAATGGTAAAACTATACGGAATTATAGGGGTTTGACTTATCGGTTTGTGCGCGGTCCTGGGTGGCTGAGGCTGGGGGTGGGGATTAATATTAGGACCCTTCTGCGGTCGAGGAAGAACACGTCATGCTTAAGCGATCACTGGGCAACGACGAGAGAGAGATTCAGATTCAGATTCAGATTATTTTATTTCCATTAAATATACAATGGCTGTTCATACAGTTGTAACATCTTAAACAAATTACATAATACAAATATACAATGGCTATTCATACAGTTGTAACATCTTAAACAAATTACATAATACATAGACACTTAGACTATCTCCCCGGAATGAACCGCAGGATCTTTGTAATACTAACCATTCCCTGTGCTCCTAGAGATTCAGATTTAGATTCATATTATTTTCTTCTGTTAATTATGCAACGGCTGTTCATACAATTAATTAATTTTAAACAAATTACATGATGCATAATACATTAACAGTGTCGTACAATTATTACAAAAATAGGCAATGGTATAAATCACATAATACATAATTTAATACAAGCGGACATAATCATGATCCGGTTCGTTGTGCACTGGGAGCTAAGGTGTCTTGAGATCGCCTCGTACTTATACGCAACGAACGTATTATAGTCTGCAAGGTTGGTATCTAAAGAGAGAAAGAGAGAGAGAGAGAGAGAAAGAGAGAGAGAGAGAGAGAGAGATAGTGGGCGTTAGTGATATAAAACTCTGTAGCCTTAGGATTATTATAGAATATGTTTAGAAACTACCATTACGGTGAGAGTAGGAGTGGGAGTGAGTGGGAGTAATTTGGTCGGGGAGGTAAAGGGGGGTGTGACGACTGGGGAAGGGTGGGTTTTGAGTGAAAGTCGAGAGAGAGAGAGAGAGAGAGAGTTAAGAGTTTACAGATAAATGACTCCTACCAGAAATACGTTAAACATAATATATAGAATAGATTAGAAATTAGAAATAGATTAAAGATATATAGAAATATATAGAACGTGATCACTTCTCACTCTATATGATCTTCTAAAATGTGCCTCTTTAGTCTACCCTTGAATACTGGCAGGCTATTAGTGTCTTTGACTATGTTGGGCAGGGCGTTCCATACCGTAGGCCCCAATACTTGCAGAGAACTTGCCCCATAGTCGGTTCTGGCTCTAGGAACATGTATGTATATGATTTACCTTGTACAGTATCACTTTCATATCTAGTACAGTCACTTATGCATATGTAATATCTCTCTATGAGTAAGATTCATGTTAGCATCCAGGCAGTCATATTAGTTATGTCATATAGCCACTCTGGCAACTCAAGCCTGGGGCTCCTCTCACCAGAGGGCCAATACATGTTTGTGTACCACGAGACAGAGCTATCACCCTGTAGGCTCTGCTTCGTGCCTGTATCCCATATCCTTCTCAATAAGAACCTATATATCTACAGCGTGTCTACTTACTCCCCAACCCAAGATAGGCCTGTTGTGCATCTATGGAGTTAGCTGGGACACACATAACATGGCGCAGTGTGTAGAATGAGAAGTTTATGTGGATTTCGCCAGACGCCGCCAGCCGCCATTGTCCACACACCCTGCATGCCAGCCACGGTCTCATTGCTTGGATTACAGTGTTATAGTGCTCAACAGTGCGGTGTCGACGTTCCCAGTACAGTGCCAGTGATATTATATGTGCCAGTGCTATATTGTGTGCTTTATTTTATATGTATTGTGTGTGGCATAAGCATAACGCCCGCACAAGTCCGAGCCACGAGAGAGCGGGAGCGTGAGATCCTCCCCCTCTGACTGCCAGCAAGATACTGAGGTGAGGGAGGCCGTGCACCACCGGCACCGCTCCACCGCTCGGTACATACGCACGCACACACACTGGGCACACACACAACTGGCAAACTTTTATTTCATCACCCAAGCATTCCCTTCAGTGCTAATTGTAATTGGGTTTTATACATTGGTGAGGATACAGCTGGTGTGTATTCTAAATATTCTGCTGTTTTTGCCAGTCATTTTGATACCCCACTTGTATATGTGAGAGGCTAATAACTGTGTGTTTGTTATCTCCCTGTCTGTCTGTCACCCACACAAGATGTCAGACTCTGGTGATGTACAGGACGAAGGGGCAGGAACAAACTTGCCTTATGATGGGGAGGAATACACACCTTATTATCAGCACCCTCAGTCCCCAACCACACCTTCAGCCCCTTCTTCAGCTGATTTCCTGCAATTTTTCAAATACCTGGAAGAGTCTCGCAGGTATGATGAGCAGAGGAGACACGAGGAGGAGGCTATAAGGAGACAGGAGTTCCAGAGCTTATTTCAGCTGTTGGCTCCCACCAGGACCCCTCCCGACTCCTCCACACCTGCTGGTCACCTTGGCGGACAGCAGCCACATTCTTCTCCACATCCCTCACACAATCCTCCACCACAGAAGGCTACGGCCCAGACACCACCACCATTGAAGCCTGACGCTACATTCCAGATGTTCCGGGAGTGGAGGAGACGCTGGGACGACTATGCTGTCATGGTGGACCTGTCCAACCTGCCTGCGGCCAAACAGATGATACAACTACGCATGTGCCTGACTCTCGAGACACAGCGTGTCTTAGAACACACCCTCCAGATCGCTCCCTCCACAGACAAGACTGTTGAAGAGGTGTTGGACGCCCTGCAGCTTCATATCAGGAGTCTAAGGAATGAGGCACTCCGGCGTCGTGAATTGTTGAGCTGCAGACAGCATGAAGGGGAAACTTTTGCAGAGTTCTACGTCCGCCTCAAACGTCTCGCAGAAGAAGTGGATATGTGCCCTGGTAACTCGCCCATCTGTGTGGAGACACAACTCAAGACTATCATCCTCATGGGCCTCAGGGACAAGGAGTTAGTCCAGAAACTCATCACCCTGGACTCCAAGTCAATACTACAGGATGTCGTCACTACGTGCCGCTCGTATGAGGCTGCCAAATCTGCGACCACGGCCATTAGTGCGCCCCATGAACAAGTAAGGGCCGTCTCTTCATACAAGAAAAACAAGAAACAGGGCAGTGACAGGACCCAACCCCCCAAGCCTCCATCGAATGCAGCGGATGCCTGCCAGAGTTGCGCTCGCTGACACGGGCCTGACAAGTGTCCCGCTGCTGGCAGCACCTGTAACAACTGTGGGCGCCACGGTCACTGGGCTCGGACAGCTAAGTGCCCTGCTCACAAGGTTCAGTGCCGTATCTGTTGTCTTCTGGGGCATTATGACAAGTGTTGTCCGTCGACTAAGAAGAAGGAAAGACGCCAAGGTGGCCCCCCAGGCGATACGGGTGCCCCCTCCAACTCTGGCAAGCCCCCTGACGCTAGGAGTAATAGCTGTCGTCAGGTGGGATCGACTCCTTCTACAGCTTCGACGCCGCAACCCATCTGTGTTACCCTCTCCTTTGGCGACGCTACATCCCGCCTACGGATGTTACCGGACACGGGCGCCGACGTCACCGTGATTGGCCGGCGTCACCTTGAGGATTTGGCTATCCCCATGAGCAGCCTGCGAGCCCCTTCGCCCACGACGACGTTCACGGCGGACGGCTCCCCGATGGCACCTGCTCTGGGGGTATTTCAGGCTACCCTCACCCTGGGACAGAGAGTGTGTACTGCCCTGATCCATGTGCACGAGGGTGTCCAGACTCCTCTGCTTTCATACAGCCACTGCAGGGAGTTAGCCATCATACCTCTGGCATTCCCAACGCCCATACAAGAGGTCAAGCACGTCAACAGGTGTAAGGCTCCACCACTTCCAGTCTCCACGTCGCCCGCTGAAGCCAAGAATTACTTCCTGCGGGAGTTTAGCGACGTGTTGATGTCCAAAGACGACCTACAGACTGTGCCCCTCAAGCCTATGGTGGGTCAACCCATGAGGATCCATCTTAAAGAGGGAGCTGAGCCCTTTGCCATCCATACTCCCCGACAGATTCCCTTTGCCTTTAGGGACCAAGTCAAGCGAGAGTTGGAGTCCATGGTGGCCCAGGGCATCATCAAGCCTGCTGGAGACAACCCCTCAGAATGGTGCCACCCCCTCGTCGTTGTTGGTAAGGACAGCGGAGGAGTGCGCATCACAGTCGACCTCTCCAAACTCAACAAACATGTGTCCCGACCAGCTCACCCTTCGCCTACTCCCTCCGCAGCAGTTCGTGGTGTCGACCGAGGAGCTCGCTACTTCACCACTGCGGACGCCCTCTATGGTTACTGGCAGATGGAGTTGGCTGAAGAGGACCAGCACCTGACCACCTTCATCACGCCGTATGGACGCTTCAAGCATTGCAGAGGACCCATGGGATTCACAGCTACGGGCGACGCCTTCTGCTACAGGGGTGATATGGCTCTACAAGGTGTGCAGAGGTGCGCTAAGGTCGTGGATGACATACTGCTGTACGATGAGGACTACAAGTCTCACCTCGACCGTATCCATGAAGTGCTGACTAGGTGCCGCAAGTTCGGGATTACCCTCAACAAGAGCAAGTTTGTGGTTGCCGCACCTTCAGTGGACTTCTGTGGATACACCCTCTCAGGGGATGGTATTGCGGCTGACACGAGCAAAGTGGCTGCAATCGGGGATTTTCCGGCACCAACCAACTTGACCGACCTCAGGTCATTCCTGGGTCTGGTCAACCAGCTGGCAGAGTTTACCCTGTCATCGCCGCCGCCGCTCAGCCCCTCCGCCCTTTGATGAGCCCCAAGAGGACATTTGTGTGGACTCCTGACCACGATGAGGCCTTCAGGCGAGTCAAGTTAGCCCTTGTCAGTCCTCCTGTTCTCGCACACTTCGACCCAGACCTACCCACCATTCTTCAGACTGATGCATCGCGACTCAACGGTATTGGGTATGCCCTTTTGCAGGACCACGGCAGTGGCCACCTGCGGCTCATCCAGTGTGGCTCTCGGTTCCTGGCGGACGCTGAGACCCGCTATGCTACTATCGAGTTGGAGATGTTGGCTGCTGTTTGGGCCATGTCCAAGTGTCGACTGTATTTACAGGGTCTACAGGATTTCACACGGATGACTGACCACCGCCCCCTCATCCCTATCATCAATCACTACACGTTGGACGCTGTGGAGAATCCCCGCCTCCAACGCCTGAAGGAGAAGACCTCACCCTATATCTTCAAGGCCGTGTGGCGTGCCGGCAAGTTGCTCTGCATCCCTGATGCCCTGTCTCGAGCCCCGGTCAGCCGCCCCACGCCAGAGGATGAGATCGCTTGTGCCGACGCCGCCACCTACCTCAGGACTATAGTGACAACCAAGGACGTTATCAACTCAGGACGATCTTCGGCACCAGACGCAGACAGGACGCTACAGGATCTCCGGGTCGCGGCAAGAGCGGACCCTGCGTATGTTCGTCTACTCGACTGTGTGACCTCAGGATTCCCTGCCAACCGATACGACCTTCACAATTCCTTGCTCCCATACTGGAAGATACGGGACGAACTCTACGCTGATGATGACCTCGTCCTGTATGGAGATCGGATCGTGGTTCCTGCAGCCCTCCGCCGACGCACCCTACAGCATCTTCATGACGGCCACCGTGGTGTGGAGGCCACTAAACGCAGGGCGAGGCAGGCTGTCTTCTGGCCGGGGATAGATTCCGACATCACCAACACTGTTCAAGCGTGTGAGTCGTGCCAGATCCTTCAGCCTAGCCTCCAGAAGGAACCACTCATGAATGATGACAACCCTACAAGGCCCTTTGAGTCTGTGTCGGCCGACTTTTTCATGGTCGCCGGGAAGTCTTTCCTGGTAGTCGTCGACCGTCTCTCGGGGTGGCCTGTTGTTGTCCCCTGCACAGGCGACACAACCGCCTCTGCGACCATCAGGATGTTCTGTCGCTACTTCCGGGAAGTTGGTGTGCCCCTTCGTCTGAGGACCGACGGGGGCCCACAATTCACCAGCCATGAGTTCCGGGACTTTATGAAGCGATGGGGAGTTCGTCATGTGGTAACATCACCGCATTACCCACAGGCGAACGGCCATGCCGAGGCTGCGGTGAAGTCTCTCAACCACCTCACCTTAAAGACTGCACCCTCTGGCAACATTGACTGTGAGGATTTCGACCGGGGTCTCTTCGAACTCCGGAATACTCCAAACTTCACAGGCCGCTCCCCAGCCCAGTTCCTGTATGGTCATCCTCTTAGGACATGTCTCCCGGCCCATCCCAAGTCCTTTGCTGCGGAATGGCAAGCCAAGGCCGAGGACTGTGATAGACGTGCAGCCGACCGTGCCGAGCAGTTTAAGACCCGGTACGATGAGCACGCACAGCCCCTTCCCAGGTTACGTGTCGGTCAGCAAGTGCGGATTCAAGACCCGACCACGAAACGCTGGGACAAGGTGGGGGTCGTGATGAGCCTTGGCAGGTCACGGGCCTATGAGGTACGTCTCCCTAGTGGCCATGTGTGGTGGCGGAACCGTCGATTCCTCCGCCCCGTGCCCCAAACTGGTGACTCCCTCAACCCTGTGGCCCCTTTCAATGACGCTGAACAGTCCTTAGCTTCTGACCCCCAAGTTACCCCACGTCGATCAGAACGGCTCAGTAGGAAAGAGTCCGCTCGAGAATGAACTGCGAGCGTGAGGGGGGAGGGAGGTGTATGTATATGATTTACCTTGTACAGTATCACTTTCATATCTAGTACAGTCACTTATGCATATGTAATATCTCTATGAGTAAGATTCATGTTAGCATCCAGGCAGTCATATTAGTTATGTCATATAGCCACTCTGGCAACTCAAGCCTGGGGCTCCTCTCACCAGAGGGCCAATACATGTTTGTGTACCACGAGACAGAGCTATCACCCTGTAGGCTCTGCTTCGTGCCTGTATCCCATATCCTTCTCAATAAGAACCTATATATCTACAGCGTGTCTACTTACTCCCCAACCCAAGATAGGCCTGTTGTGCATCTATGGAGTTAGCTGGGACACACATAACAGAACATACAGATCGTTCTGCTGTCGTGTGGTGCTGTTGGAGATATCGTTTATGGTAGAGAATTGCGAGAACCAGTTAGGATATATATTATTTTGTACCTTAAAAACAGTTACTGCTACATCAAAGGTGAGCTTTTGGGATATTGTCATTCCATTCTAATTGATCAATAATAGGGGTAACGTTATCATACTTGTTTGCTCCTACAATTACTTTAGATGCAAAATTTTGCAATTTCTGGACATTATGGAGAAGTGTGTGATTAGTTTTTCCGTATATCTCCAAGCAGTAGTACAAGACAGAAAGAGCTAACGACTGGACCACAATTTTCCTAGTTTGCATGTCAAAATTATCCTTAATTCTATTGATATAAAACAGTATTCCATTGACCTTCTTAGTCGTTTCGTTGATATGTTTTTCGAAAGTCATATTACTATCAATATGAACACCAAGATTTTTTACATGTTTACATGGAATAATGTTAGAATTATCGATGCGAATAATAGTATCATTAGGTATCCTCTTAATTAGCTGCCTAGATCCTATAAATATACATTGTGTCTTATTTGAATTTAGCATTAACCCATTTTTACAGAAATATTGCTTGGCTTTACATATTGTTGTCTCTGCTCTCCTGATCAGATCATGCAGCTCATCTACAGTACCATTGTGTAATAGTTGAGTGTCATCGGCATACTGAATTAATAGGCAGTCATTTACATCATCCTTCATGTCATTAACAAAAATATCAAATAGGAGGGGTCCCAGAATTGATCCCTGCGGGACTCCATAAATTGTTTTAGTGGAAGATGAGATGTGGTCATTGATGCGTACTGACTGGGTTCTGTCTTTAAGATAGTTTTCGAACCAAAATATGTCAATTTTGTGATCGGTTAGTTTCTTTAAGAGAGTTTTATGGTTTATGCTGTCGAAAGCCTTTGACAAGTCACATAAAGTCAGCAATGATTTTTTGTTATTATCTATATTCCTATATATTTCATCAGTTAATACAGTAAGGGCAGACTCAGTCGATAGTTTTGGTCGAAATCCATGTTGGCTATGTGCAAGGAGATTATTAGATTCAAGGAATTGCGTTAACTGATTGGCCACGACTCTTTCTAGGATTTTAGATATAATTGGAAGGAGGGATATTGGTCTGTAATTACTTACGTTGCCACGGTCTCCATTTTTTAAGATGAGAGAGAGAGAGAGAGAGAGAGAGAGAGAGAGAGAGAGAGAGAGAGAGAGAGAGAGAGAGAGAGAGAGAGAGAGAGAGAGAGAGAGAGAGAGAGAGAGAGAGAGAGCGAGAGAGAGAGAGAGAGAAAATAACTAAGAAAGAGTTGAGATACTTAACTAATTTTAACTACATGTTATGTAACATGAAACTACGCTTAAGCTGGTATAAAATGAATGCAGACATCAAGAGAGAGAGAGAGAGAGATTTACATAGAAATATATAGATACACTAGCTACACAGATATTACCCTCCCAGCGAGGTGGCCAGAACTCAATCCTATTACAGATACCAACCCTAAGAGAAAATGGAAGGACAAGATAGCAAAAAGGAATGCTCTCTCCCCACCCCCCGTTCCCTCCGGCAATTTAAGAAATCGCTGAAGGAATTTATAGAATAGTTAGAGAGAGAGAGAGAGAGAGAGAGAGAGAGAGAGAGAGAGAGAGAGAGAGAGAGAGAAAGAGAGAGAGAGAGAGAGCTAGAGCCAGCATATCAATCTGCAACAAAATAACCAAAAAGAGAAAAATAGAAGAATCGAAGAAGAAAAGGGTAAGCCGCGAGAAAGGCAGGGGAATATAATGTCTCCTGGAGCTCTGTGATCTGATTCCCTCCCTCTCCCTCCTCCGTCTATATTTAGAGGGGCGAAGGGGGAAGGGAGAACAGAGGATAACACGAGAGAGAGAGAGAGAGAGAGAGAGAGAGAGAGAGAGAGAGAGAGAGAGTTAATCGGTGAACAAAAGTAATGTACTTTACATAATTATATTGTAAGCCACCCAACGATTTTCAATATACAATTTAAACTTTTATAATCAATTTACGAACAAACCTTTTCTTGAAGTTACATAATTATACACTGGTCGCTTCAATATGTAATACTTGCAGAATAAAATTACAGGGTGGTTCAGAATATATGTCCACGACTGTACACAAATAACAATGAGGAGAGGATCATACGGAAGGTAAGACACAAACAAACATAAAATTACACAAGAGAGGAAAAGTGCAACAAATCAAGATGACAGACCAAGAAGGGAGGGGAAAAGTGAACTGATCTTTGCCAGTTTCGGTCTATGAGAACATAAACATCGATATAAACATAATTACCAGTTAAAATAAGGTTGTAGTGCATATATAAATACTTTAAATCAAATTCAGCAAACTTTACATCCATCAACAACTCTTATGTCTGTGTTTCTGCAGACATGGAGACAGTTTCTCCCCCCCCCCCCCACAAAAACAAAACAAAAACAAATCTCGCACGTGGTCAATGAAGGACAAGCCGAATTACAATAAGACACGGTAATATAAGTTATTGCATAGGTCTGTAATTAAAGTTTCAATTATTAACCCTAGTCTAGCGGTGGGTCTGTGGCCGTTTTGGGCCTTTTCAGGCCATTCTGACTGCTATATCAACCATCAGCATGAAAGGAACTGTATTGTGCCGAAAACTAGGCGGAAATCGCTACACAATGACACCACATACAACTACGTAGCACTCGTGGAGCACTGACAGTGTTACCTCAAAGATGGAAGTTTAGCGGATTTTGCTACATTGTTCACTTTTAGAGAACTATTGGTCACACTGTCATCCTCCCGTGCGGTGGGGGAACTGGAGTTAGTGTGGGCCGGGAGGCCACAGATGTCGGACGTATGGTTCATTACTGTTCCACCCATTTTCACTCGATTTTCACCCATTTTTCACCCGTTTTTTGCCAGTTTCTTTAACTCGACTTATGTTGCGCGCCGCTCTTTAAGGGAAGACCAGGGGAAACCAATAATGCGATAAAATAATATTAACCCTTAATTAGCGGCTCACCACATAAGTCGAGTTAAATAAAGCTGGACTATGTGGCGGCGCTCGACATAGGTCGAGTGGCAATTTCAGCACGTAATGTTGCTGAGAGAGAGAGACAAGTGGTGGCAGGAGACTAGCGAGCGTATGACTGCTCCAGACCACCGCGGCGAACCTACTGACACGAATCTCAGCTCCCTCCTCCCTCTCTCACTCGCTACATACTGAATTATATGGGGAAAGTACCGAATTACATGCTTTTTGCACTCGCGTTGCACGGTTATTGCAAGAAAACTAGCCATCATAAAAGGATCGTTATGGTGTCATTCGAAAGCTCTGTTTATGCCCTTTCAGGGATAGGTACTTGTTTTACGTTCTGGGTCTTATTTAGGCATGAAAATGATCACGTAAACAGCCCTATTTTGGCTAAAAACACCCCGCTGGGCGGTACATATAAATAAACCGCATAGGCCGCTCGTAAGGTGTTAATATAAGGAGTGCAAGATAAGTTATATCATAGATAACAGGAGAACGTTCTCCTGTTATATATATATATATATATATATATATATATATATATATATATATATATATATATATATATATAGAGAGAGAGAGAGAGAGAGAGAGACTATATATAGAGGAGAGAGAGACTAGATTAGAGTAAAATTAAGGCAAAAACAAGGTATTTAGGAGGGGCGGAGGGGGTTACAGAATACAGAAGTGAAAGTTGGGAAGGTAAAGGGGGGGGGGGGGGGTAAGGTGGTGCCATATCGGATCCCCCCGTCCTTGTCTGTCTGTCAGTCAGTCTGCCTGCCTGTCAGCGCGATCTCGACAGTCATCCCTCCTACCTACAGATAACGCAGTACTACAGTTAAGGGGAGATGGACGTTTTTCTGATCCCCTTTCTCCGCTGTGTTAAGCCCCATTTGCTTTGAGATTATAAGACGTTCGGCCCATTAGTTTGGCGATATTAACACCGCCTCATTTCGATGTCAATGTTAACACCTTTCGTGCTATTTAAGTGTCAATTTGTTTTTTCCTGGTGAACGATAGTGAGCCAATAATTTTGGAAGAACCGGCCTTTGGCTGGGACATTTCTTACAAAAAAAATTAACAAATTAATCTAGAAGGGGAATCAAAGGGATGTGTTTTCAAGTTTGATGGAGGTCTAGGGAGGAAACTAGACAAATAGGCTAATCAAGATACATAAATGAGCAAATAAATAAGACCATCTCCCCTTAAGGCTATAATGAATATGGAAATTAATATAGGGAAACTAACATGAAATTGAACAGCTTTGGACAATTTATCACTTCCCAAGAAATAATGTAAATAGTGAAGCGTAAATTTAATTGGGTATAGGCTAATCAATAATCATTACTTAAAACCAAAATTAGTGTATCTACGGTTAGGTCAGCTCTAGCCAAAAGCACTCTAGATCCATGGAAAATCAAAATAATAATAATAATAATAATAATAATAATAATAATAATAATAACAACAACAATAATAATATATTACCGGTATATCATGAGCATTTTATCCCCTTGAAGGTTATGACGCATTTTAACAGTTTATTCTGGCAAAAGAAATACGATGTTATGTTGTTTAGGAAAGACCTCGAACAATCAGAGGGAATACATGATCTCAATTAACCTTTTAAGTTTCAGATCCTTCCTGATCTTAATAATATCGTCTAATAATTTCCAATATAAAATTAAGAAGTCATCGTGTCCTGAAGTGCTTAATGAAACATGTTGTTACAATTATGTTTTGCTTGAATAAAGGAAGAACGTAAAGCTAAACATTAATACGCTAACCAACAGCAAAGGTGTCCTCAAATAACGAAAATAAAACTGCAACAATAGATTTTCAACTGCTTTGAGTTTAAAGTAATATGAGAAAAAACAAATGTTTTAAATTATATAGGTATTGACAATGTAGTGCAATATATCTCATACAAAATATGTTTATATCTTCCTGATGATAGACCAAAAGAAATACAATATTCAGTTTAAAGAAGGCTTAATGCTATATCTTTACAAATCCAGAACATAATTGCATATAGAGATTCCCTGTTCTTCCTGGGTACGGTATCGTATGCCCATTAGGACGGGAAAATGCAGTGATGAAGGTTAATTGAATTTGCCTCACTTTGGACAGATAAAAAACACAGGTGAAACAGTATACATCGGTAATGGTGATAGTAGCATGGCTTCATTTGTATTTAATTTTTACTTATTTATCTCAATTATCAATCTGTGTTATATCAAGACGTTAGCAAGAGAATCCCTTCCCCCACCCCCCAAACAAACACACACACAAACACACACACACACACACACACACACATACATAGTCGACCAGATCAAAGTTGATGCGAACATCCTCAGCACTACAATCAGACCTTCGCGAGCCAATGTAGCCTACTTGAGCACACAAGCTTAAGAAAATGGGGTTCTGCTGAAAGCCGATTAACCCACATAAGGCAGATCAAGTTCACGCCTAACCCCTGCTCGTTCATGTGCCTATCGAATTTGTATCTTTAAGCTCTGTAACGTGCTTGATCCCACTATAGCAATCGGTAGCCCATTCCTCTCATCTATAACTCCGCTACCAAACCTGACCACTCAACCAGTAAGTCGCCCGTGGAGAAACGGTACACATCTGTGTCAGTGTAAAAAAAATAGCCACAACAGCGGCACTAATATGGGAATTGACAGGTTAATTTTTACCATAGGGCCACTAACCTCTCTCTCTCTCTCCTATTTACGTTCTTACATAAGAAAATGGGAGTCTGCAGAAAGCCGATTGGCCTAAGCAAGGCAGATCCCTGTCCCACACAACCCCAATTACAAAGCCCTCAGAGTGATTTTACTTTAAGCTAAGGGTGGTATTTGTACAAACTAACCTAGCCTAACCCAACCTGCCAAGCTTTTAACCTAATCCAAACCTAGCCTAGCCTATAGCCAGCCAATCTGTTGTTCTTATTAACTCTAGTAGATATTGTATTTAGTATCCTACTGTAGCTATATATATCTGTAATTTTAGTTGTTGCTTGCACGATCTTGTAGTAACCTTTGACTGATACATTTTGTTTTGTTTTATCTAAAAAGAGTAGGCTACTGCTTTACTAAGCTACAGTGACACCAGGGCCATCTGTTGATACAGTATATTAACCCCTTGTGTGCGGTCACACTTTATTTTTATATAATCTCTATTTGGTGAATTGTATATTTAGTTACATATTCTGTTATATATATATATTTGTTTAAGGTTAGGTTGTTGTTGTTGTTGTTCCCTAAGCTGCCTGGCCGAACAGCCCCGAGTCCCTGAGAAAGGCCATGGCCACGATCGGGCTTTCCCACAGAGCTCTCATTGAGTGTAGATTGTGTTGTTGGCGTAAGTGGTTGTGTGAAATGCAGTCTTTTATGAGGTGTTTAATGGTATGGGGTGCTGTGTTACATCCCGGGCAGGCGTCGACAACGGAGTCATCCAGTCTCTTCTGATAGCTCAGGAGAGCTGGATGGTGTCCGCATCTCAGCCTGGCCAGGTGGACTCTGTCCTCGCGAGGAAGGGAGGATTCGGAAGGATGGATTTCGGGAGGTCGTGCATGCAGCTGCGTGTTGTCTGTGAGTGAATGGATGGATCGGTGAGATATATGAGTATGGATGTGCTTCTGGAAGTTGTTCGGGTGGGCAGGGAGGGAGAGAGGACAATAATTGTGTGTGATACCGTGTGCTGGGTGTTGTTTTGATATTTCTTGGTGTCTGTGGGTGTGTTGCCATGTAGTTTAGTGGTGGTCTTGGTTCGTGGAGGCTGCTGCCAGGAATTGAGTGCCTCTCATGTCCAGATGGTCTTTGACTTTGAGGATTTTGGTTTCTTGATGTAGGTGATCTGTGGGTGAAGTAGCTGTGCAGCCTGTAATGATCTTCAGGGCTTTGTTTTGAATAGTCTGTAAGGTCTTATGATGTGTTTCAGCTAGGTTAGAAGCCCAGGCTGGGCTTGCGTATTCCATCACTGATCTTATGTATTGTTTATATACTGTGGTAGTTCTTTGTTGTGTCCAATTTTGTGTGAGCAAGTGACCTGAGGGCGTTAAGTCTGGAGTCAGTTTCTTTTAATGTTTGTGGTGTGCTGTTTGAATGTCATATGAGTATCATATGTTACTCCTAGGATTTTGGGTGTGTGTGGTGTGTGTGTTAGGGGTGTGTTGTTTATGGTGAGTGAGGGTATTCGTGTTCTCCTGTCCAACTTGTGAGCAGGGTTGCGGTGGATTTGGCTGGGGCTAGATTAAGTCTGTTTGTAGTGCCCAACCATGTAGTGTGTTGAGATAGGGTTGAAGGAGATCTGTTGCTCTTTTGGTCATGGTGTGTGCATGTGAGTGTTATGTCATCTGCATAGGAGGCTAAGTTTATTTGGGGCGTATTGGGTGTAGTTATATCGTGCATGTACAGATTGAAGAGTGCGGGCGATAGGACGGATCCTTGTGGGACTCCGTTTGGAAAGTTTCTGATTTTAGATGACTGACCGGCAAAAGATACATGTGCACATCTGCCTGCTAGGAAGTTGGCCAGCCACCTTTTGTGTTGTTGTGCATGTTTGTGTTGTAGATTTTGTTTGTTAGGTTGTGGCGGGGGATGGCATCGAAGGCTTTACTAATGTCGAGTGTGGCTAATAGTGATCTGTGTGGTGGTCTAGCTGAGTTGATGCCGTCGAAAGCTCTTTGTGTAAGGTCTGTGAGAAGAGTGTTTGTGGAGTGCAGTGGCCTAAAGCCATGTTGTGTTGGAGCTAGGGGTAGGTCAGGTGTAATTAGTTGTAATACTAGGCGTTCCATGACTTTGGAGGGGGAGCAAAGAAGTGTGATGGGGCGGTGCGAGGAGGGTAGCGTGGGGTCTTTGTTGGGTTTGGGGAATGTGATGATGATACCATGCTTCCAAATGTCTGGTATTGTGTTGTGTGAATAGCTGTAGTTTGATATGTTAGTGAGTGCTTGCATGCTTGTGGTCTGAGGTGTATGTTGGTGTTGTCTAGGCCACAGGTGGGTGAGTGCTTGAGATTGTTGATGATATGCTTTGTCTGGTGATTGGTGAAGGGTGTATAGTCAGGGTCTGTGGGGAATTGTCTCTTACGTCGGATGACACGTCGGTCGTCTTTGTGAGGTTTTAGGTGGCTGACATGTGAAAAGTGATTGATGAGAGTGTTTGCTTGTTGTTTACATGAAGGTAGAGTCTGTTGTTGTGATTGCAGCATGTGATTGTGTGAGTTGCTGTTGGAAAGTGTGATGCTGTTTAGTGTTTTGTAGAGTTTTTTGGAGTTTGTTTTGTGATCAAGTGTTTGTAGGAAGCTATTCCAATTTAGTTTTTGTTGTTCTTGTATTTTGTTGTTAGTTTGGGTGTTGAGTGCTTGAATTTGTTGTGTGATGTCTTGTGTGTGGGGTGCTGGGGAGTGTTTCAGTATGTCGCGTTGTCTGATGAGGTTTTGAATTTCTGGTGTGAAGTTGGAGTTGTGTCTTTTCCTGTTACCTCTTGGAATGTGTTTATTGTCAGCATTTTGGATAGTTTTATTGAGTATGTGTACAGCATTGTTGATGTTAGTGATGGGTGTACTGTTTAGAGTTGTGAAGTGTTGTTCTGTCTCATTTGTGAATGCTTCCCAGTTAGCTCTTTTATAATTGGTGTATGTGTGTTTGTGGCTAGCTGGGGTGAGTCTGGTTTTGGTGGTGATAATGATCGGAAGGTGGTCAGAGCCTAAGGTTCTGACCACCCTCCAGGATGTTGTGGGGGCGAGTTCTGGGGAGCAAAAGGTGATGTCTGGAGATGATGGGTTATAGAGGGCTTGGTGAGGAATATGGGTATGTTGATGGATGTCGTTAAGGTTAGGTTATCACACCTGGTAGCCTATTTCTGCATATTTAAATTTTATTATTTTCGGTTAGGCTATTCAACGCTGGTAGCCTATTGGTGCGTATTTAAAAAAAAATTAAAACTTTTGGTTAGGCTATCGCCCCTGGAAGCCTAATTCTGCGTATCTCAATTTTTTTGTTTTCGGTTAGGCTATCACCCCTGATAACCTATTGTTGTGTATTTCAACATTGTTTTCGGTTGAAGTGATTGAAGTGTTTCTAAAGTGAGTGAAGTGTTTTAAATTGAGTTAAGTGTTTTAAAGTGAGTTAAGTGTTTTAAAGTGAGTGAAGTGATCTGAAGAAACTGACTGTTACCATGCCTCGCACTTGTACAAACTGCGCCAGTAGGTTTGGTGAGTCCATGTTTGTTACTGTCGATCTTCAAGTCTTCCGTCTCTGCTAGCAACAAGAGAATTTGACAGTGAAATTAGATGAAGCCTACAACAAGATCAACGTCCTCACCATGAAGCTGGAATCACTCCAAGAGTTTGTAACACTCAACGTTGGAGTACCACAAACTTCAATTGTCACCGCAACTCCAGCAGCCACCAACGCCCCAACGTCAACTGCCAACAATTCAATGCCTGCAGTAGCCATTTCATCTGATGGTTCCGATACTCAAGAAACAAATAGTAACTCTCTTCCCCCTCAAGACAACTTCCGTGTTGTGAGGAACAACGTTTGCCCCAAGACCAGGAAACCCATACCGATTACCGAGTGTCAAAACCGCTTCCAGATACTCGCAGACTCAGATGACGAAGCGGAAATAGTAGAAGAAGTCCGGCTCGTGGGAGACTCGATGATACGTGGTCAGCTCACAGAGTTTTGCGCCAGAGCACCTAAGACCAGGAAGCGTTTTTGTATCCCTGGTGATGGTGTGGACGACGTAGTTGCTGCAGTTGACGAAGTATCTAAGCTGGCCCCTGCTAATACAATGTACGTCATCCACGTTGGATCCAACGATGTACAGCGAACCCGGTCGGAAGATTTGCTTTTAAAGTACCAGCAGCTGATCAAGTCGTTTAAGGAGAAGTCATCAAGGATCATCGTCTCAGGAATCGTCCCCCGGCTTGGTGTAGAGAGCCAATTTTACAACATAGCCAGCAGCACAAATCGTTGTCTAGCAAACCTCTGCAGGAAGGAAAACGTGGGATTCGTCGACACCTGGGACAATTTCTACTATGATGACTATTTGTTTTCGGACGATGGAGTTCATCTGAACCAGGTGGGAGCAGCACGTTTTGGGCGTCTTCTCAACGATGCGGTGAAGGATTTTCGGAGAAGAAATCGACTCAGCACAGGACAACCAGGAAGGAGGACCGAAGACAGCGAGGGCGGCAACCTGCGAAGGAATTAAATGCTAATCTGTCTAGAACCGCGAATTTGGATAAAGCTCCATCAACACGACCCAAATTCAAAACCGCCAGGGATAACGACCGAGGACCGATGTCAGCCATGAATGTAAATGTAGATCCGATCAGAACCAAAAATTTGATTAAAGAACGTTCTGAGTTCTAAAACCGCAACTTTAAAGGTTTTCTATGCAAACGCTCGTAGCATACGCAATAAATTTTCAGATTTAGAGGAACTAGTGTTTACTGAAAATTATGATGTGATTGGTATAATAGAATCTTGGCTCAATAGAGTAGATAGATACTTTTTAGCAGAGTATTCACTTCCCGGTTATGTAATGTTTGAGAAAAGCCGAATAAATAAAAATGGAGGTGGCGTTTTATTTTATATCAAAGAAAGTCTTAACCCGACCCTCTTGTCAAAACCTCAAATTGTGAACGTCGACACATCTTTTGTGCTAATAAAGAATAATAAAGGTACAAAAATAATACTTGCATTAATATACAGACCTCCAGCTCAATCAGTGCAAACTGACCGAGAAATTTATGAACAAATTGCAGATGTAAGTAACTCACAAGATACCATATTTTTTGGCGACTTTAATTTACCTGTGACCAAGTGGGGCGATACTCTTACTCACACTCCGGACATGACTTGTATACGAACTTGCAAGAGAGTTCGCTTTATCAATTTGTTCGAACACCAACCCGTGGTAATAACGTTCTTGACATTGTACTTGCAACAAAAGAAGAATTAATAGAGAATTTGAATGTTGGTGATGAATTCAGTAACAGCGACCATCGTACGATAACTTTCACTTTAAACTTTACTAGTAACGAACCAAATAGTAGCATCGAAAAAGTCCCTAATTTCAAGAAAGCAAACTTTCATAAACTTAGAGCTATGTTTAAAGAAACTGACTGGAGCTTTTTAATTAACAATAACGACATAAATACATCTTGGAAGTTATTCGAAATCACTTACCTAAAAGCAGTGCAAGACTGCATACCATCGAAAATACGGCGTCCAGGCCATAATAATAAGCCCAAATGGTGGAATGAAGATATTTCAAACTGCCTGCTTGCTAAAACATTTGCTAATGATAGATTAAAATCCTCACAAAATGACGAAGAACGGGTGAAATTTGTAGAGCTACGACGCAAAGCCAAAAAGTTAATTAAGCAAAGTAAAAAGACCCTAGAGTTACATATTGCGAATCAAAGTAAAACAAACCCGAAAGAATTCTATAGTTATATCAGAAAGAAAAAAGTAGTTACTTCAACTGTTGGACCGTTAGTCGATGAAAATGGAGAATACACCAAAGACGAAGTACAAATGAGTAATGCCCTCAATACCTTCTTTGCATCAGTTTTTACAACAGAAGACCTCAGTGATATTCCTACACCATCGCCGATTCAGATTGATAATTCGGATGTTCTAAGCAATATCACCGTTACAGAGAGAGAACTATTGAATTGTTTAGATAAACTAAAGGTAAATAAAACGCCTGGACCTGATACACTCTCACCTAGAGTTCTAAAGGAAGCTAAGGATGAGCTCTCCAAACCACTGACATTACTATTCAATAAATCCTTGCAGTCTGGAACTATGCCTGATCAGTGGAAGATAGCCAACGTAACACCGATATTAAAAAAAGGCAGCAAATCCCTACCCAGTAACTATCGTCCAATTAGCTTAACCTCGGTTGTATGTAAAATGCTAGAAACGGTCATAAGAGACAGACTCGTAAATCACTTAGAGGAAAATAACACACATAAAGATACTCAACACGGCTTTCGTAAAAAACGTTCCTGTTTAACAAACCTCTTAGACTTCTTCCACGATATCCTCAACCTCTACGATGAGAGTAAAGCTGTAGATATTATATACCTTGATTTTCAAAAGGCCTTTGACAAAGTTCCCCACAAACGTTTACTGCTAAAACTAAAAGCGCATGGAATACAAGACGGTGTGTTGAAATGGATAGAAAATTGGCTCAGCGACAGAAAGCAAAGAGTAGTCATAAACGGTAAGGCATCTAAATGGACCAACGTAAGTAGCGAGGTACCCCAGGGATCGGTACTAGGACCAATTATCTTTCTAATTTACATCAACAACATAGATGAGGGTCTCACCTGTACAATCTCAAAATTTGCTGACGATACAAAAATTGCAAATAGCGTACTCTCAAAAGATCAAGTTGACGATATGCAACACAATCTAGATAAATTGTCACATTGGGCCCAAATTTGGCAAATGAGTTTCAATGCAGATAAATGTAAAGTACTACATATCGGATACCTAAATGAGAAAGCAAACTATTCGATAAATGGCACTCAGCTTAAGAATGTAAACAGAGAAACCGATCTGGGAGTAACAATATCGAGTAACCTAAAACCGAGTCAACAATGTTCAGAAGTTGTTAAGAAGGCAAACAAAATAATTGGCTTTATAGGCAGATCATTTGAGCATAAATCCAAAGACGTAATCCTAACCCTTTACAATTCCTTAGTCCGCCCTCTTCTGAAATACTGCGTTCAATGCTGGTGCCCTTATTACCAAAAAGACGTAAACAAGCTAGAACGAGTTCAACGTAGAGTTACCAAAATGATACCTAGCCTAAAGAACAAACCATACGAAGAGCGTCTTCGAGAATTAAATCTATTTCCTTTAACCCAGCGCAGATTAAGAGGTGACTTAATTCAAGTGTTCAAAATCATCAAAGGCATCGACAATATGAACTGTAGTAAGTACTTCACTATCGACCAATCTAATTACACGCGGGGGAAACGGTTGCAAAATTATTGGTAAATCTTTTAACTCACACGAATCTAAGAATTTCTTCTTCAATCGAGTTGTCAACTTGTGGAATGGGCTTCCCCGAGACGTTGTAGACTGCAGCACCGTTGATTCATTTAAATTCCGCGTAGACAAATATCTCGCATCAAACCCGCGACTGACTGCGTTTGTAAATTAATAACTTTATTTTATCCTCCCCTCAGTTACTAACCCATATGTCCCCTACTAACTTCCTAGTCCTGCCACGTTAGTGGCAGGGCAGTAGTTCCCTTTCCAATGTTCCCTTACCCACTCTAAACCACTGTTTGGACACTTGATCCTCAGTGTTTTGGAGGACAAGCAGCCTAGAAGGGTCACTAGATCTGTTGTTGCTTGATTTCCTTTGTACTCCTTTGTACTCCTAGAGATGAACCCGAGAATCCTGTTTGCCTTGTTTCGAACGCTTATACACTGTTGTCTAGGCTTCAAATCATTGCTAACAAACACACCTAGATCTTTCTCACAATTCGAGTTTTCTAATTCCATATTAGCTAGTTTATATTTAACATTTGTATGCATCTTCCCTATCTTTAATACCTTGCATTTGTCAATGTTAAACTTCATCTGCCAATTTACTGACCATTCGTGTAAGGTATCTAGATCCCTTTGGAGACACTCAATATCTCTATCTGAATCAATTGTTCTCCCCATTTTGGTATTGTCTGCAAATTTACTTATCCTGCTAGTTATACCTAAATAAAGGTAATTTATGCATATAACAAACAACAGAGGACCTAATACAGATCCCTGGGGGACACCACTTTTGACTGCTCCACATTCTGACTTCGTACCATTTATGCTGAGTCTCTGCTTCCTACCAATTAGCCATGACCTAATCCATCCCAACAACGCCCAACCTATTCCATGCGCCTCAACCTTTCTCATCAATCTCTCATGGGGGACTCTGTCGAAAGCTTTACTGAAATCTAAATATATTATATCATATGACTTGTCATTATCTACTGCTTCATATACCTCTGAGAAAAAACTAAGCAAATTAGTAAGGCAAGAACGTCTCTGAGTGAATCCATGCTGAGAAGAATTTATTAAATTAAATGTATCTAAGTGGTTTCTAATTTTACTAGCAATAATTGACTCTAGTAGCTTTCCTATGATTGATGTAAGACTAATGGGACGGTAATTGGATGCTATTGATTTGTCACCTTGTTTGAAGATCGGAACTACGTTTGCAAGCTTCCAAGCTTCTGGAACTATACCTGTCTCCAATGACTTGTTAAATAAAAATGTTAATGGGTAACTTAACTCATCCCTACATTCTTTTAATACTCTAGCATATACCTCATCAGAACCAGGCGATTTATGAGGTTTCAGTCTGTCAATTTCCTTAAGCACATCATTTCTACTTATAGTAATCGTACTTAACCTATTTTCTATACTATCGCTATATACCTTACGAACTTCTGGAAACTGTGCCAAATTTTCATTAATGAAAACGGAAAGAAATTGGCTATTTAATGTACTGCACATTTCTAAATCATTTTCTGTCATTTCTCCTATCGAAGTTTTAAGGGGACCAATTACATCTCTAACCTTGGATTTATATAGTTGGTAAAAAGCTTTAGGATTATTTTTTGAGTCATTGGCAACCTTAATTTCATAATTTCTTTTTTCTTTCCTAATATCCTTTTTTACCTGTCTTGATAGATTCTGATAGTAAGCAAGTAGGTGAATTTCGCCTTTCCTAATTTTTCTATATATTCCTCTCTTTTGTCCTAGAAGATCTAATAGTCTATTATTCATCCATTTGGGTTGGTTCTGTGTTGATCTAAATTTTCTTTTGGGGATGTATTTATTTTGTGCATTGACTACTGACTCAATAAAATTATCGTATGTATCTACCAAGGTTGACGTCTCTTCCTGACTTAAGATGACAGGTGCCTGAGAAGGGGTACACTCATTTGGACACCTGGATCGACTTAATTTTTTGACGATAGGGTCAGCTAATAGGGCTCTTCTTAACCCACCATAATTGGCTTTTCTGAAGTCAGGTATTAATGTTGTATTCTCTCTGGTATTACCTTTCCATTGTTTAAAATACACAGAATTGTGGTCACTATTTCCTAGGTGGTCCCCTATCTCTACATTATTTACCATATGTTCATTGTTACTGAAAACTAAATCGAGAATATTATTACCTCTAGTCGGCGTATCTATGAATTGAAATAAAAAACTATCTTGCACTACCTCTATAAACTCCTCAGAATCAGAGTCTCCTATTTGATGCTGCCAATTTATATTCGGAAAATTAAAATCCCCCATAATGCACACATTGCTAAATCTTGATGCCATTTTAATTTCCTCCCATAATGACGTTCCGTCATTTCTACTCATATTTGGCGGTCTATACATAACTCCAATAACTATGGTCTCACTACCTTCGTTAACCTCTACCCAAACACTTTCATTATCGTTATTTAGTCTAATACCTGATTTAATACAGCTTTTTAATGTACTCCTGACAAACACTACTATACCGCCACCCCTCTTACTTGTTCGGTCATATTTAAACAAACTATATCTTGGTATATCAAATTCTGCTAAAAAATGCCTGGTTTCTGTATTAATCCACGTTTCAGTTAGCGCTATTATAAACTATGTTTTCTTTGCTAACAAGGGCTCTAAGTTCGTTCATTTTGTTACATAGACTCCTACAGTTTGTGTAATATACTCTCAATTTACTTCTTTTCTTTATACCTAATTTACCTTTATTTCTAACGACATTTCCATCTTCCGTTGCACCATCACTACTATCATTAGCAATATAGTCATCATTTTTAGCATGAGACTGAATATCCTTATCGGTTTCGCCTCTCTCTCTCTCCACCTTCAAAATGCGTTCTCTCTCTCTCTCTCTCTCTCTCTCTCTCTCTCTCTCTCTCTCTCTCTCTCTCTCTTCTATAAACGTTCCTGGCCACCATCCCTTCTTTCTATCTGGCCATCTCATCGATTCTGCGGGCCTGTCTGTCATTATGCCAAGCTAACATGGTTTTCTTACCTCGCTGCATTTTTTCCACCCCGTCCTGTCTATCAGTTTCCCGGCTTCCCTTCGGTTGCCCCTTTCGTGTTTCGGTTTCTCAATCTCTTGTTATATATTTAACTCCTTTCCAAAATATTCTGTATGTTGCTGATAAATCTTGTTATATATTTCTCTCGCATTAGCTATTATTACATTTTTTTTTTCTATGTGATTGAGGGAGGCAAAAGGCATAACTGCCTATAGCGAGTGCCTCCCCCATAGTTGAAAGAGTGACAGGGCCAAAATCAAGGGACGTTCGAGCCAAAATGCCTGGACATACGGAGTTTGAAGCAATTTAAGTCATAGGAAGAGGGAAAGACTGATTCTGGGAGAGAGTTCCAGAGCTCAGCTGTTGAGTAGAAGAAAGTTTAAGAGTAACGTTTAACTCTTGGGTTGGAGAGTTGCACAGAGTAGGGGTGGGATTGAGTTGCAAGACGGGTACCACGTGCCCTACGTAAAGGAGGTGGTATACACTGGGATAGCTCTGAGGAACACTGATTATTATAGTAGCGATAGAATAACGAGAGAGATGCAACATTGCGGCGGAGAGAGAGAGATTGCAGAGAGTTGGTGAGTGGACGGGAGTTAATGATACGAAAGGCCTTCCTTTCAACTTTGTCTAGGAGAGCGGTGTGAGAGGAACCTCCCCACACATGTGAACAATACTCAATACAAGGGCGCACTATGCCCCTGTACAGAGCAAGAAGCTGTGCAGGGGAAAAGAACCCCCTAAGGCGGTTGAGCACACCCAGCTTCTGGGAGGCTGCCTTAGCAAGACTGGTAATATGGTCCTTCCAAATGAGAGCAGAAGAAAAAGAGACACCAAGAATATTGAGAGAAGATGAAGGGATGATTTTTGTATTGTTGAAGAATAAGGGATAGTCCGCTGGGAGATCCTGACGGGTAGATAGATGGAGAAATTGGGTTTTGGAAGCATTAAAGTTAACAAGGTTTTCTCTGCCCCAATTGGAAATAGTATTTAGAACAGAATTTAAGAGATCTATGGCTTCATTACGTTTGTCGTTGAGGGATTGCTGGCTGGGGCATTCTGAAAAACTAATGGAGTAGTGTAAGGTTGAGTCGTCTGCGTATGAATGGATGGGAATTAAGGTACAGTTAAGGAGATCATTTATAAAAATTAGAAAGAGAATAGGAGATAGGACAGAGCCCTGAGGAACACCGGAGTTTATAGGGTGAGGAAGTGAACAATGGCCGTCCACAACCGCAGCTATGGAACGGCCGGAAAGGAAATTAGAGACAAAGGCACAGATGGAGGGATAGAAACCGAAGGAGGGTAGTTTAGAAATTAAAGATTTATGCCAGACTCTATCGAAGGCTTTCGATATGTCTAGTGCAATAGAAAAAGTCTCACCGAAGTCCCGAAAGGAGGATGACCAAGAGTTAGTAAGATATGAAAGAAGATCACCAGTAGAGCGACCCTTAAGGAAGCCATACTGGCGATCTGAGAGCAGATTATGAGAAGAGAAATGCTTAAGAAATTTGGAAGCAAGGATAGTTTCAAAAACTTTAGAAAGACAAGAGATAAGAGCAATTGGACGATAGTTGGAGGGTTGAGAGCGGTCACCCTTCTTTGGGACAGGTTGAATGTGAGCAAACTTCCAGCATGAAGGGAAGAAGTTTAGAGGATAGACAGAGACGAAAGAGTTTGCCTAGGCAGGGAGTCAGCACGGAAGCACAGTTTTTGAGAACAACAGGAGGAACACCGTCCGGACCGTACGCCTTATTAGTGTTAAGCCCAGAGAGGGTAGAAAGTACATCTTTAGAAGAGATTAGGATATTAGGCATAAGTAAGAGAGAGGAGGGCGGAGAGGGAGGAATAGCACCGGAATCATCCAAGGTGGAGTTTCTAGCAAAAGTTTGAGCGAAGAGTTTAGCTTTGTCAGAGGAAGAAGTGATGGTTGTGCCATCAGAGTGGGAAAGGGGAGGGAAAGATGAGGAAGAGAAATTGTTGGAGAGGTTTTTGGCTAGATGCCAGAAAGCTTGGGAAGAGCTAGAGTTGGATAGTTCAGTGCATTTATTATTGATGAAAGAGTGTTTGGCAAGTCGAAGAACAGATTTGGCTTGATTCCGGGCAGAAACATATGAAGAATGAGAGTCTTGAGTTTTAAGGCGTCGGTACCGTTTGAATGCTTCCTCCTTATTGCGGACAGCAATAGAACAGGCGTGAGTAAACCAAGATTTTTTAGCATTAGACTGAGAGAAAGAGAATGGAATGTATGCTTCCATGCCCGATAGGATTACCTCGGTAATGCGTTCAGCACTCTCCGAGGGTCCTCGGCCATGGAAGCAGAAATCATTCCATGGGAAATCAAAGAAGTACTGCCGAAGAACCTCCCAGTCGGCAGCGCCAAAGTGCCACAAGCGCCGCCGGCTAGGAGGATCGGGTGGCTGTACTGGAGAGATAGGACAGGTGACAGAGATAAGTTTATGGGACTGGAGTTCTCAAAAAGGGCCTCCAGTTTTGACTGCTATTCTTGACTTATAATGTGTTGGCTGTATAGCCTCTTAAGTCCTATTTTAACTAAGTAACCAACTAACTAATGATTACAATTAGTTTATTCGTGCTGCAGTAACTCACTCGCTTATCATATAAACTTCTGGAATATCATATTCTTTCCTCTCCCTTCGTAAATCAGTAACTCGGTCTCAAGTTATTTAATCCTCCTTTACTCTGGGGACTCAAGGAACTGGAGTTCTCGAAAAGGGGCTCCAGTCCTGACGTTGTTCTTGACTTACAGTGTGCTGGCTGAATAATCCAATAGGGTTGATAGCCTCTGAAGTCCTATTTTACCTAACTATGCTCAAATTCTCCCTTTTATTTACGTTCGTGTTTCAGTTAGTCAGTATTGTGTTTTACATGTTTCCTATTATATTATCTCCTTATGTCTCTCCCTTCGTGTTTAGTGTCTTTCGTTATAGATTACTTGTGCGATCACATTGTCACCTACTTTTCTTCTTCCTTTCATTCTGCCCTCTGAGACCACATTTTCTCCTGTCTACCGCCCCCCCCCCCCCTCCCTCCCCTTTCTAGCTCTCATCAGTTTACTGTAACAGTCTACCCTTCTCTTTTCGTTACTATCTCTTCATTTCATAAACACCTCAATCTCATCTCATCTACAGAGACGCACGCAGTCAGTCACTATCTCCCACATTAAATACGTCTCACAATCACACCCTCCCCCCCCCCTCCCTCCCTCCCTACGTGACATAACAAATTGCTTGGCCTTAGTATATAAATAACGCTCAACCATGGACTAAGTACAGCATTTGCATAATGCGAAACCGATTCACGTTATACGATCTCTTCTATACGTAAAATCGTCCCTCAAAAGTTCTCTCTCTCTCTCTATATATATATATATATATATATATATATATATATATATATATATATATAATATATATACGGTAATATATATATACCGGTAAATATATTATATATATATATATATATATATATATATATATATATATATATATATATATATATATATATATATACACGGCAGAAAAACTTGAGAATCTAATAAATACCAATAATGTATTGTACACATTGCAGTGAGTGTAGGCAATTGGTCTATATAATATATTGCCTTATTATAAAAAAGTGTAACCGCAAGGTGTTTAAGATACTAACTATTCCTTGTAAACCCTTGTAACTGTTTGTACCATCAGGACCCAGGTGTCTAGATTTGTGTGGCTCTTTCCTAAGCTTGTCATTATGTCCAGACGACCACTCACCTGTTAGCCAACCACCTGTCTTGGATAGATAGATATATTTGCATGCAAGAATATAAGGGAGGTCCACGAAATGCTAGGAGTGGCCTTTTATTATGTTAACTATGGTACGGTATGCAATTAGGTCCTAAGGTATGAATAGAAGAATCAATATTTCCTATAGGCTATACTATATGCTAAGTATTATTTGGTTGGTAAAGGGATACTTTGAAGTTACACCTGTACATAAATGAAGGCCTAAGCAGTTGGGCTATACTTGCAATGTAAAAAACAGTACGAGCCTATTATGTTATTCGTTGTTGTCGTTTCGCCCGCAAGATTAGTTTCGCTCATCAATCAACACACACACACACCCACATACACACATGTTGTAGCTAGCAGTTAGAACCAAAAGATAGTTTAAGATGTTAATTGCGTTAAGACGCAATTAATTAATGTTATGCTATTTAACAAAACTGATCATTAACGCTCCTTCGAATAATCTGGTTCATAAAACATTGGCAGCAAACAGTGTTATTCCTAAACACAATATGTCACAATACATTTTGTGGAATAAAATATAAGCCGTCTCATAAATCCAAACACTATTAGGAAACTTCACAACTACTCAGCATATCATTATGCTTGCCTTGGGCTTCCTCTGTAACTGTTAAGCAATGTGCATAATCATCACTTTAACCTCATGAATATGAGGGTACTCTATCTACTTCTCTTCAGTTAGCTGCAAAGCTGTTTTAGGGGAGATAGATCTTTTTTTTTAGACCCTTTTCTCCCTCGTGCTTAGCCTCATTAGTTTTGACATTTTTAGACGTTCGGCCTAATAGTTTGGCAATGTTAACACCCTTTCCCCCATTTCGTTGTCAATTTTAAGACCTTTCGTGCCACATACTGTAGGTGTCGATTTTGTCCTGGCGAGCGATAGCGAGCCTGTAAATATAAGAGGAACTGGCTTTCGGCCAGGACATTCTTCTAACAAAACATGTAAAACAAATTATCTTGAAGGGGGGGGGGGGTCTAGAAGGTGTTTTTCTAAGTTTGAGAGAGTTCTAGCGAGGAAACTAAAAAATACATGAATATATAGCCTAAATAAATAGACCCCCACAATAACCACTGTCCCCTTAACCCTTCTATACCGGCGACGTAGTTTTAATTTGAATTCAGCTATATTAAGACGGTTTTATGTAGCTTAGGAAATAACTATGGTAGCATTGGTAGCTAAAATGATTTATTAACACTAGATTAGCGGGCTAGGCGGTTTATTTATATGTACCGCCCAGCGGTGTGTTTTTAGCCAAAATAGGGCTGTTTACGTGATCATTTTCATGCCTAAATAAGACCCAGAGCGTAAAACAAGTATCTATCCCTGAAAGGGCATAAACAGAGCTTTCCAATGACACCATAATGATCCTTTTATGATGGCTAGTTTTCTTGCAACAACCGCGCAACGCGAGTGCAAAAAGCATGTAATTCGGCACTTTCCCCATACAATTCCGTATATAGCGAGTGAGAGAGGGAGGGAGGAGGTGGGATTCGTGTCAGTAGGTTCGCCGCGGTGGACTGGAGCAGTCATACGCTCGCTACTCTCCTGCCACCACTTGTCTCTCTCTCTCAGCAACATTACGTGCTGAAATTGCCACACGACCTGTCGAGCGCCGCCAGATAGTCCAGATTTATTATACTCGACTTATGTTGCGCGCCGCCAGTTAAGGGTTAAGATAGCTACAGGTAGCCTTTTATATGGTACGGTACACGTCTTTCCGAAGATGAATTATATCCTGTAAATACTGTATAGGCCTAGCTAAAATGAAATGAAAAAGACGTCGCCGGTACAGAAAGGTTTAACAATGGTTCCTCGTCTGTCTCGTAAATTATGTATCGTTGTACAGTTGCGGTCATGGAAAACTGAGCCTTACACAATTAGTCCATACATTTCCAGGTACGGTTGGCCAAATAAGTCATGTCTCCAATGTCATTACGTTTTGCTCGCTGTTTGTTGTATTAATGTCTGTCAGATGTTGAATAGGGTGTGTAAGATAGGATTTGTTTTGTATATCTCACTCGAAACGACGAATTAAAGCTTAGCTATTGCTAATACCAATTATTGATCGAAATATACTTGGTGCCGTGAAATCACATATTTGGCCGAATGTACGTTAAGTAGGCCTATTCAATAACAAAAATAAATAATTGAACCTGTAACTACGTTCGACGTTACTCCAACAATTAGTTATTTAATTTAAATTGGACTGCAGAAGCTATCGACCTTTCTAATTATGAATCCAGCAAACTGTAGGTTAATTCAATAAAAACGTTAAAACTACAGCCCCTTTTCGAAAACTCCAGTCCCTTGTAGTGATATACCGGTACTATATATCTATACAGTACCGTAGGCCTATATATACAGTATATATATTTTACCAAAAAGCTTAAAACGAACCGAGATGATATGAAGTCAACAAGCATTAAGCACTATGTAAATAACATTTAAGTAGATTATATGTATCCATATAGATTTTTTTTTTTTTTTTTTTGTTAAGGGAAAGGTGGGTGAGAGGAGGTTTTATGTGGGAGGCAAAGAGGGAAAAGATGAAGCAAGTGTGGGAGGCATAAAAGTTGGTGGGCATACCACTTTGCTTTATTTTATATAATACATTGGTTTCACACATTATACATTTTTCATTGTAGTATTATTTTTTTTAACATGCATTTTTTGAGCTAGCTAAATACATAGTTAGTTTTATATAGCCTATACTATTAGTGATAGTTGTGTCTTAAAATTATTGCTAGCTAAATAGCCTAACTATCCTATTTTATTTTGACAGTAGGTTAGGAGTGATATTAGGCCTATTAGTAGGCTATTTTTCTTTTTACATCTAGAGGTTTTCTATTTGTAATATATTTGAATTGATTTTTATATTTTATACTGTCTTAAATGTTACATTAATTATACTTATAACTATAATGACATGCCTAATTGTATAGCCTACAGTTGTGTTACCTATGATTTAGCTAGATTCGACGATGTTATTTGTTGGATTGTCAGTTGAGTTTATAAACAATATTGAAACTTAATATCTATATGCTTAGTAGCCTCTTTAGTATATAGGGGCAGGCACTTGTGCATTGTTTAATTGCAGTGAATGTAGGCTACTTGGAAACCACTGATGGTACATTTTATCCCTATCATCATCTCTTATTATTCTAAAAGTGGGGTCATCTTACAATTCTAATCGTTCCCATATTTTAGTAGCCTGCTTATGGAGACGGACGTTAAGTGGAAGTGTGTTTGTGTGTTCGTGTATTTGCTGTGTTGTCATAGTGTATGGGTAGTGTTGGTTGGTGGCAAATCTTAAGGCTTTATTTTGAATGTTTTGTAGTCTTCTTAACTGATTGTTGCTTAGTGCGTGTGTGGGTACGGGTTGATAGTCCAGGATGGGTAGTACAATGGCTTTTACTAAGTGAGTTTTGATTTTTGTAGGTAATTCTTTGAATCTAAAAAGGCTTACTAGTGCGGCTATGGCTAGTTTTTTTCCTTTCTGTAACATGTATATAACCTTGCGTGCTTATATTTAGGCCTAGTATTTTGCCTTTGTTTTTGTTCTCGATTATATTACCATCTATCGTAATTTGTTGCTCATTTTGAATGGCAAGTTGTAGGATTGTGAAATTATTTAAGTTTGTTTTTATTTTCCAGTGTTCTTCAAATCTATTTATTCTCTCTGCTTCTCTTTGTGTACGTCTAGCCATCATCGCCGTGGACTGTCCCGGGTACCCTATTATCTGTGTTATGTCATCTGCATATGTAATGTTTGTGCCTGTGAGTGATGTTGGTGTGTCGTTTGTGTACATCGTGAAGAGAGTAGGGGATAGGACAGATCCTTGAGGGACTCCACAAGTTATTGATAGACTGTCACTTAGGGTATTTTTTACTTTTATTCTGGCTGTTCTATTATTAAGGAAGTTGCATAGGAATTTTTCGATTATGGTAGGGAGGTTAAGATGTAATATTTGATATTTGAGCCCTAAGTGCCAGACTTTATCAAAAGCCTTAGATATATCCCGAAGGATTAAGTTACACTGGTGTTTGTTTGCTTTGTTGTTTGCTATAATTTCGGTGGTTAGAGCAAGGGCGTGTGTTGTGCCTCTACCTTCTCTGAGGCCAAATTGTGTGGGGTTGTACAGGTTTTCCTCAGTGAGATGTTGCCTTAGTCTGTTATTTATTATTCTTTCTGGAATTTTACCTGGGACCTCTAATAGTGAAATAGGTCTTTGGTGTTCTGGATAGTGTGGGTTTTTCCTGTTTTGGGTATTAGTTTGATTATAGCGGTTTTAAATTTGGTGGGGAAGTATCCTAGAGATAATGTGGCATTGAAAATAGTTTTAAGTCTTGTTATAGCAATGTCTGGGAGGTTTGTTAAAATCGTTTTATTTATGCCCGACTTCCCAGGACATGATTTTCTGGATTTTTTTAATTATGCTTTTTATTTCTATTTCTGTTATAGGTCTGGTAAGTATATAATAGTAATTAAGTCTACTTAAGTCAATTGTTTGGTATGGTGTTGTTCTGTTGATATGTCTTTACATAAAGTCGCTGATGTCGTTGTTTTGAGGCATGACGTCATCATTGTCATTTAGTATTGTCTCCCAATGTCTTTTGTGTAAGTCTGCCTGTAGTCTGGGAGGGTATATTTTTTGCCCTTGGCTATTAATCAAATAGTCTACGTCGTGAGTGTCGTGTCCTTGCAGTGCCCTAATTTTTCTCCAGAAAGTAGCTGAGTCTTTGTATGTGTCGGCAGTTTCAGTTATTTTTGTACTCCACTGGTCATTACACTCTTGTGTTAGGTTTATTTGTAGTCTGTACTGTATGTCCCTGTATCGTCTATAGTGTTCGTTAGTCCAGCCTAGATGTTGTGCTTGTTGTCTGAGTACAGTATATTGTACAAGTAGATTTTGTGTTTCTGGACTGTGTCTTGTATTAGTGACAGTTACCAAGTGGTGTACAATCTATCTTATTCTAGTTACATTGTAGTTTATCTTATTGTACCAGTACCTCCCTACAATCAACCTAGTTGTTCCCCAATTCGTCCCTCCGCCACGACCATTTCAAAGTCCAAGTCTCTCACTCTTGTCCTCTGTAGCGGGGAGGACCTTGTACCCCTGAGACATAGGAGTGCAGACCTGAGAAGAGAGAAAGAGAGCCGGCATCTCATCCAAGTTATGACTTGGCTTCTATGCTGGCGCTTTTTCTCCGATATTTGTTCAGCTAATCTGGCATAGAAGACACTTGCAGAAGGTCCCATACCTCCCGACGATGAGACGACCAGAGGAGTAAAGCTTCCTTGATCCCTGTTCAAAATTCTTTCTTCATAAGCGCGTTTTTTCTCACTTTCGTTTCTCAAGTATGCCGCCTTGTGTCCTCGCTCACGATATGTTTGTGCTCTTGGGTTGAAGATTCTGATGTCGAAATTAATGTTCTGTAGTTTGTTGTCGGTATATGTTTTCTAATGTTGTCTGTTATTGTGTTGTACCAGTCTGTTAGAGTCTCGTCTATGTCAGCTGTTTGTCCTTCATTAAGTGTGGTGTTGTTCTGCATTTTGGTACTGATGTTAGTTTTAAAGGAGTCCCAGTCCGCAAGTGCAAAATTAGGTCTAGGTGGTATTGGAGTAATGATGGGTGACGTTGACGTCTATGTGTCTATCCGATTCGTTTTTCTTGTGTACTTTGTATCCTGGGATTTTAAGTGAGGCATCATTATGTACTTCGTGGCTGTTAATTAGGATTATGTGAAGGTTTATATTCATGTCCAAGTTACATAGTGTGTGTTTTCGTCCGCTCCAGTGTAAAACATTATGTTGCATGATCACTAATGTGTCCATTGTTATTGATTACAATTTGATAATACTAAGTAACTTTTGTCATTACTTTTAGACCTGAGTAGAGGTGTGAGTGGTGTCAGTGGTGAACTTCTTTAGATGTTCGATTCCTTTTTCTGTCGTAACTTTTCTATATTTTTCTTCAGCATCACCTATCCCGATGAATACTTCTGTTTTTCCTGGTTTCATGTCCCTGACGAGTTGGTCTGTGGTGGCGGTGTTTTTGTAGTAATTTTGGGTAGCCACAAAGATAGAGTCTTGTTTGTCCGTGTTTGTTTTTTGTTGTTTTTGGGAGATATGTCTGCGTAACAGTGGTTGATTCTTGCATCTCTTCTTTGGGTTCTTCATAGTCGGCTGATTCCGGTGTTTCTGGTACGAATGGTAAGTTTTCCTCTGGAGTTAATTGTTGTTCTGGTGCTTGAACTACATATAGAGATTGTTTTTACATCATCTTTATTTCAAAATACTGCGTCAGTGAAACGTAATATTAAATCTATATTTACGTAATAATCCTTGTTGGGAAGAAAAAATAATATATATATATATATATATATATATATATATATATATATATATATATATATATATATTTAGGCTATATATACCGTATAGATTTTTTTTTTTTTTTTTTTAGTCATTTTTTTTTTTTTTTTTAGTCAACTTCGAGCACTGGAGCCCAAATTAAGATTGTTCCCATGTTCACACGGAGTTAAACATGTCCAGTGTATCCTGATCTAAAACGCTGTATAACACTTAAGGGAAGATGGACCGTTTTTTTGGTCTGTTAATTAATGTATTCCTATATTACTTAGTTTCCTCGCTATACCTCCATTAAGCTTAGAATAAGACACCCTAGACCCCACTTCATGATAAATTTGTACATTTTTCGGTAGCAAAATTTCCCGGCCGCAGGCCTGTTCCTCTAAAAATTTCTGGCTCGCTATCGCTCGCCAGGAACAAATCGACACCTAAGTGGCACAATAGGTGTTAAAATCGCCAAACTAATGAGCCCAATGTCTTATAATCTCAAAACAAATGGGGCATAACACGAGGGTTAATAAACGACCCATCTTTGAAGCCTCGGCAACCAAAGGAACTGGTCAACATGAGCATTTATCAACATGCCTTTCTACCTATCAAACTGCCTACTATCTAGCCCTGTTTAGTTCGACTGGCTGGAGTTGAGTCATACTTAGATAGAGAGGAAGATAAAATATATATTTTTCTAGTTTGCACTTTCCAAAGTAATTTGCATTATATATACAGTATATATATATATATATACCGGTATACAGTATATATATATTGCTTCAAACTCCGTGTGTCTAGTCATTTTGGCTCGAACGTCCCTTGATTTTGGCCCTACACTCTTTCAACTCTGGGGGAGGCACGAGAGAGAGAGAGAGAGAGAGAGAGAGAGAGAGAGAGAGAGAGAGAGAGAGAGAGAGAGAGAGAGAGAGAGAGAGAGAGAGAGAGAGAGAGAGAGAGAGAGAGAGAGAATAGCCATCGCCGATTCTCCAATGGAAGTATCGGGAAGCTCTTGCAGACCTACCCCGCCATGCAAATAGTACAAAGTACAAAGGAGTACAAAGGAAATCAAGCAACAACAGATCTAGTGACCCTTCTAGGCTGCTTGTCCTCCAAAACACTGAGGATCAAGTGTCCAAACAGTGGTTTAGAGTGGGTAAGGGAACATTGGAAAGGAAACTACTGCCCTGCCACTAACGTGGCAGGACTAGGAAGTTAGTAGGGGACATATGGGTTAGTAACTGAGGGGAGGATAAAGTTATTCATTTACAAACGCAGTCAGTCGCGGGTTTGATGCGAGATATTTGTCTAGGCGGAATTTAAATGAATAGTGGCGGGAGGTATCTGAGAAAACTGCAGAGGCTGTGGAGATGGTGTTATATCCTGTTCCAAATAGGTAGTTCAAAAATCGTGAACCCTAACCTCTGTAACTAAAAAAGGGCGAGAGCAAATGAGCTGTAAATGTCCATACCTATTCCAGGTCTGACCCTTCCCAAATAGTAGAAATATTAGCTTGATTATTCTCTTCGTTTGTGAGTTATAGAGGTTAAAGTTCAATAGTTTTGGCCTACTTACTTGGAATAGGGTATAGCTACAGATCTTAAGGTGGAAAAAGAAATGAGTATCACAATTGAAGGACATAATAAAATAAGAATTGTCACCTAGAACAACAAAGTATAATGGTGACAAATATAATTTCTGATAACATGGTGATGTTTCTATTTTTTATAGTTTTAAGTTTACGGCTGCTGTACAGTAGTGGTCGTAGTCATTAGTATGGTACATCGTGAAGCCCAATAGGGATAGTGACAATACAGATAGTGCCAAAAGTGATACCGTAGTGTCAATAGTGATAGTGTCAATAGTGATAGTGTCAATAGCGATAGTGCCAATAGCGATAGTGCTAATAGTGATAGTGCAAATAGCGAGTGCCAATAGTGATAGCGAGTGATAATAATGCTAATGTCAATTGTGATAGTACCAATAGCGTTAGTGACAACAAAGATAGTGCCAAAAGCGATAGTCCGAATATCGATAGCCTAGTGCCAGAAGAGATAGTGCCAATAGCGATAGAGACAGTTGTGATACTGCCAATAACGATTGCCTAGTGCCAGCAGAGGTGGTAGCAAATTGTTCCAATAGAGCGAAATCCAATCACACGCAACCTGGATGTTCTTGTGTTTTGCTTGCTTCCTGACGCTGCTCTTCTTAGTTTCACAATACTCTCTCTCTCTCTCTCTCTCTCTCATGCGCCAAACTAAGCCAAACCTCTCTCATGCGTCAAAATAAGCCAAACCTCTCTCTCTCTCTCACTAGCCAAACCTCACCAGTCCCATTTTGCCCGTCCCTTATAACCGCAAATTCGTACTCCTTACGTTCTGTTATTCTGTATTCGTGTCTAGATTCTCCAATTAGTGCTAAGACATTTTACATACGATATGGTAGAATATTTCCCTAATATATTCTGGCTATTATTAGACGATTATATTCATATTAAAAAGGGTCTCCAGCAACTAACAGGCTTCCACCTATCTCACTTAACCCTACACACATCCTTCTTAACCCTTTCAATACTGCACCGTCCTTTTAGCATTCTTCTCGCCACTGATAGATTATTTTATTCAATTTAAAGAGCTTCCAACTGGCTCACTTAACCCTACTACAACACGTCCTTCTTTAACTGCAGAAAATCGTCTAAGTATAGCTAGAATAAAATTAGAAAGACGTCGCCGGGACAGAAGGAATTAATTAGTAATCAATCCAGGTGATGTAGGCTATGGGAGGTGTATATAGGTGAATCAATTAACCCCTTCCGTACCGGCGACGTCTTTCTCATTTTATTCTAGCCATAATTAGACGCTTTTGTGCATCTAAAGGATTTGTAGTATTATATAGGGTTGATAAAGAGAGTTCGAAGCCTGTTAATTGCTACAAACCCTTCTTAAACTGAAGAAAATCATCTAGTAGTGGCCAGTACAAAATGAAAAGGACGGAACCGGTACCGTAATGAACAAGTTAACGGCTGATGCAAACTTTGTGGAACATGGACCTCTTAAAAAAATGTGGGTGAAGGAACTATTGATCAAAAGACTTGTGGGCGAAATATTTGCGGCCAAAAAGACGTGGACGAAGCCGCGAAAATACCCTAAACCGTCTTTATCGCCCCCAGCCCTGGCCTGATCCGAGAGTTTAGTTTATGCAACCGAGATGGAGAGTTCGTGCAGTCAAAATCAAGAGTTCGATGATAATATTGCCCACAATATTTTTCAGTCACATGAATATGAACATAGGCAACGTGAGACAAGCAATAATGTTCATCACTTTAATGTCCCGAAGCAAGGAAGGGGACAGAAGATATAGTAGGGGGTCAGGAAGGGAACTGGAGGCATCGGGGCTTAACCCAACATCCGTGAGTTGTATCTAGTGAAGCCCCCTTGCAGAGTAGGACAGACAGGACAAACACGACATGATATGAACATGCCGTAGGAAAGGTAAATTTAACCTCGAACACTGGTGAGCCACAGAGATTTACATTTCAGGTCCTCATTAACGTCTGAGTGAGAAGAAACACCAAAGGGATGGAGGTTATTCAGTGCACTTTATGGACTTTGTCACTGAAGGTTAGTCAGAATCTCGTGTCACCACCGTGTTTATATTGGCGACAATTGGATTCAAAGGTAGGGTGACCTGGACGGTACCATGCCAACTATAGGCCTACCCTATTCCAAGCTGGCCAAAATTCAGGAACATTAACCTGTATAAATCACAAACGACTAGAGTAATCGAGCTAGTATTTCTACCATTTTGGGAAGGGTCGGCCAAGGAATAGATGTGGAAATGTAGAGCCCATTTGCTCAAGAGCTTTTTGAGTTACACGGGTTAGGGTTTACGATTTCTGGACTACCGGTACCTATTTGGAACAGGGTATAGTACAAGACCTGATGGATTCAGAGGCTGGGGTGACCAGAACGATCCGGTAGGCCTACCCTTCCAACTAGTGCCAGACCGCCAGGGAACTTCACAACAGTCCACTTATACCAGGTATTTATTTATACTCCTAGGTGACTTGCCCAAATGTCTCTTCCCGAGGGGGAATCGAAGCCCGATCCTCTTCGCTAACCAATACACAACAGGACACCCACTCAGTCACTCTTTAATCTATTTTATTGTGTTGTATCAGATTAATACGTCTTATGGAATTAGCACAAATTCTTATCAAACAAGGGACTGGAATTCTCGAAAAAGGGGCTCCAGTCCTGACGCTAAATAATCCAATAGGGTTGATAGCCTCCGAATCCTATTTTAACTAACTCTTATCAAAAGAGGCGTAACACTTTTGAACCAGGTGTACGAATAATCAGAATTGGGTTGCCCAAAATTCCCTAGCGGCCTTGATCCGCCTCTCACACCTGATAGCCCCAATACTGTTATATTCCACCCTCTCAGATCCCCCTTCCCCGATCCTCTTTCGCTTCTCGAGCCTCGATTTGTTTTACTCTACGGTTCTCCCCCTCTAACGTAATGGGATTTCCTTTCTCGGTCTTAAATTCGTTTTACTTTTGTGGTTTTCTCGTTCCATGATAAAAAGAATATTTAGACATTTTTGTTTGTTCTACGCTCATAAGCTATTCGTTTTCTCTGGCAAACATCATTCTGTTTTTCTCGCATACCATATTGAAGTTTCTTGTTCGTGGTCCACCCTACTTTTACGCGGTGGTTTTCTTCTCTAAACATATTGTAATGTATTAAGGATTTATTTGTGTCTTACTCTACCGTTCTCCCTTCTTAACATATTTGAGTCTTCTTTTCGCGGTCCTTTATTCGTTTTACTTAGCAGATTTGTCTTGTTAATATATGTCTACATACTGTAGTTTGTTATTCTACACGAATAATTTGCTATAAAACCGTTAATTGAACTTATGATTTAACTACTCTATGAAAAACCACAACTGTAATTCAATTATAGACTACTATTTTCCTTCAATACACAAATACACTGAGTAGATGTGAATTTATCAGGGCAACTGTACAGTTTTATCCTTCAATAATACATTTTAGTTTTCCTTTTGTCAGATTACATTTGTTTTAGTCTACGCCTATCTTTTGCTAATATACCGTCCTTGGATTTTCTATTTCATTTTACTATGCATTTTTTTTAGCATCGTATTCAAGTTTTCCGATAATGATCGTATTCACGTTTTCCAATAACGATCGTATAATATTATGTTTCACTGCACGGTTCTCCCCTTCTAACATTAACTGGAATTTCTAAGAATTTCGAAATTTTTACAAACTGAATTATTATCCCTTTAAAATATTTCCTCAGTTACTATCTTGATAATATTGTGCCTGAGTATATACTATCTAAATGTGTTCTCCATTATCTCCTCGTCCAGGATATAACGTGTTTCTAATTTCAATACTTCAAGCTTATTCGAATATTTTGTGTGCCACTTACAGCATATTTCCTCTCCACATTTTCTTAATTTTCGTTAACTCTTTTTCGGCAAATTTCTATCCCCATATTCCTAATCTATTTATCGGTTTCTTTCCCGTGTTCCCTCGTTCGCCACCCTCTCTCACCTCTCCCTCTCTCGTTTGTACCCTTGCCTCTTCTTTATCCTTTTTCCCAGCGTAACCTCTTTCAATCCTATTTGCCCTCCCTCCTCATTCCCCCCTTTCTACCCCCTTCCTCCTTTCCTAACTCCCCCTTTCCCTTTATCTCTCCCCCCTTTTAGCACCCCCTCTCTCCCTCCCCTGTCCCACTATCAACCCCCCCCCCCCCTCTCTCTCTCTTCCTATCCCCCCATTACCCCTTTCTACTCTTCCCACATCCCCTCCCTCCCTTCCTACTTCCCTCTTCACCCGTTCTACCTTTCCCTACCTCCCCTCTCCCATTATCTTCCCTCCCCTTCCTAAATCCCGCTTCCCTCTCTCTATCAACCCTCTCTTCCACCTTCCCTCTCTGACTATCTTCACTATGTTGGGTTCACCACTCTGCTAGTGGCACCGAGGAACGTGCCGCCCTTCGCTGTGGTTTGAAAATTTCCCCCCCCCCCCCCCCCCCCCACTATTTTCTTTTCCTCCCGCTTTTTAGTTTCACCCTTCCTGCATCCCATCCCATCCGTTCCACCCTCTCATGCTTGTATTCTTAAACGATTATTTCCCTTCCCAGCGCCTGATGCTGAACGAATATTGTGAGAACCAATGTTGTTTACAGAAAGTCGCCAATTAGTGTTCTCATTTCTAAAGGTAATGTCATTTTTCTAGTTAGTAAGTAAATCAACGGCGGTGCGATGGGAAATAAGTGTTACGAATACCAGTACCAACGTCTGACTCTTCTACATTATGTCTATCCTTCCAACCACAGCAGCTGCTTCCCCGGATAGTCTGACTTAACAAGCAAAGGCAGCAAACAGACTCGAGGGAAACAGCTATTGCCGAGGCCGCTGACCGAACCTCTCAAAGGTAACTCCAAGGTAAGGTAATTTGCCTCTTCTATCCCTATCTCCTTCCTTGACTGCCCCATTCCTTTCTATACTCCATGCATCCCTATCTTCTTTATTACCTCCTCCCATTTTCTGAAGACTATCTTCTACTTTCTGCCTATCCTTCGTACCACTTTCCCCTTCTATTCCTCTCTACTTTCCTGATTCATCCCTACCCTCCATATTTGACTTACAGGGTGTACAACAGGGACAATTTAGTGTTAAAACTAGAAGTGGTACTTTACACCTGTGTAAAGAATCAAACAAAAGAAAAGCCACCTTCCCCGTATGTCCTAATCACTGCCCTATCAGTTATCACAGTGGACCTAGAAAGAAAACAGGAAAATCGCTTCTCGCCATCACACACGCGTGCCTCGTCATATACAAAAAACAAGGGGGTGACCGGACAACTTAACCAGTAGACCATTTCACCCCTTCAGCACGATTACGTCTTTTTACGTTTTATTCTGGCTTAAGTTAGACAATTTTAGGCAGCTCAGGAAGAACTTGTGTTATGCAAAGGATTTATTGAGAGTGCATTTACCCATTTCAGTCACAGAGGTACACCATAAGCTAAAAAAAAACCGTTTAATGGTGACCAGAATAACAAGAAAATTACGTATTCGAGCTGAAGGGGTTAAACCAGTAGCTCTCAACCAATAATGTTAGGTTATGTTAGGTTAAGTTAGGTTAGGTAGAGACCGGAGCAATTGTGTTGAAAATTTAAATGACTAGGAGAAGGAATACAGAGAGATCAACTCGAAATAGCATTGTTTTGGCCATTGTATCCCTTCCAAAGACATGATTTGAACTATAAACCGTATTTTTTAGCTATACATCTATAATAAACAAACAAAGAAATAGACTTGGCCTTCGTTTGACACACAGAGTTAGGTTTAATTCTTTATCATGACAGTGGTTTGGTTGGCCCTGGTTGACTTGGCACTGGTTGAGATCTACTGGTGTAACTGGTCTACTGGTTAAGGGGACCCAGACGGTATTGTGCAGAATGAATTACTGGTTCGGCTCAATGGTTTAAGGAGGGGGTTTAGTTTGCTCTCTAAACCTCTATCAAGCTTTAAAAAACACCCCCAAGTCCCCCCTTCGATATAATTATATTTGCAAATTTTTCGGTAGAAAAATGTCCCGGCCGAAGGCCGATTCCTCTTAAAATACAGGCTCGCTATCGCTCGCCAGGAACAAAATTGACAGCTAAATGGCACGAAAGGTCTTAATATTGGCAAAGAAATAAGACAAAAGGTCTGGAAAAAGCCAAACTAATGGGGCGAACCTCTTAACATCTCAAAACTAATAGTGCTAAACATGAGGGAGGAGGACTCGTAAAACCAACTGCCTCCCCTTAAAGGTGGGGGCTCATGGTTTGAGATAAACATGGAATGATAATCGCCAAGCTGTACATAATTATCTTGCAAAATGCAATGGCACTGAAATAATTATTAACAAAGGTATAAAGGATTTTGTGGATCGTCTATACCGGGCCTGTGACGTCACAAGAGTGTAAGTCCACCATCCAGTCTAGGCTAAGGATACTGGTGTGACGTCACTATCACGTCACAGGCCCGGTATAGACGATCCGCAAAATCCTTTATACCATTGTTAATAATTATTTCAGTGACATTGCATTTTACAAGATAATTATATGCAGGTTGGCGATTATTTTTCCATGTTTACCTCAACCCATGAGCCCCCACCTTTAAGGTGTCCAGGAGCAAAAAACGGGGTTGATCCAGTCTCCAGGCAGTGATGGTGGTGGACTCTTATCTCTCGGGGGATCCGATGATACAGTCGTATTTGTGGTTCGGGTTTCCTTTGCTGTGTATTTCAGATAAATATTAGGTGGAGAGAGAGAGAGAGAGAGAGAGAGAGAGAGAGAGAGAGAGAGAGAGAGAGAGAGAGAGAAGAGAGAGAGAGAGAGAGAGAGAGAGAGAGAGAGAGAGAGAGAGAGAGAGAGAGAGAGAGAGAGAGAGAGAGAGATGAGAGAGAGAGAGTACAAAGAGTACAAAGGAGTACAAAGAAAATCAAGCAACAACAGATCTAGTGACCCTTCTAGGTTGCTTGTCCTCCAAAACACTGAGGATCAAGTGTCCAAACAGTGGTTTAGAGTGGGTAAGGGAACATTGGAAAGGGAACTACTGCCCTGCCACTAACGTGGCAGGACTAGGAAGTTAGTAGGGGACATATGGGTTAGTAACTGAGGGGAGGATAAAGTTATTCATTTACAAACGCAGTCAGTCGCGGGTTTGATGCGAGATATTTGTCTAGGCGGAATTTAAATGAATCAACGGTGCTGCAGTCTATAACGTCTCGGGGAAGCCCATTCCACAAGTTGACAACTCGATTGAAGAAGAAATTCTTAGATTCGTGCGAGTTAAAAGATTTACCAATAATTTTGCAACCGTTTCCCCGCGTGTAATTAGATTGGTCGATAGTGAAGTACTTACTACAGTTCATATTGTCGATGCCTTTGATGATTTTGAACACTTGAATTAAGTCGCCTCTTAATCTGCGCTGGGTTAAAGGAAATAGATTTAATTCTCTAAGACGCTCTTCGTATGGTTTGTTCTTTAGGCTAGGTATCATTTTGGTAACTCTACGTTGAACTCGTTCTAAGCTTGTTTATATCTTTTTGGTAATAAGGGCACCAGGATTGAACGCAGTATTCCAGAAGAGGGCGGACTAAGGAATTGTAAAGGGTTAGGATAACTTCTTTGGATTTATGCTCAAATGACCTGCCTATAAAGCCAATTATTTTGTTTGCCTTCTTAACAACTTCTGAACATTGTTGACTCGGTTTTAGGTTACTCGATATTGTTACTCCCAGATCAGTTTCTCTGTTTACATTCTTAAGCTGAGTGCCATTCATCGAATAGTTTGCTTTCTCATTTAGGTATCCGACATGTAGTACTTTACATTTATCCGCATTGAAACTCATTTGCCAAATTTGGGCCCAACATGACAATTTATCTAGATTGTGTTGCATATCGTCAACTTGTTCTTTTGAGAGTACGCTATTTGCAATTTTTGTATCGTCAGCAAATTTTGAGATTGTGCAGGTGAGACCCTCATCTATGTCGTTGATGTAAATTAGAAAGAGAATTGGTCCTAGTACCGATCCCTGGGGTACCCCGCTACTTACATTGGTCCATTTGGATGCCTTACCGTTTATGACTACCCTTTGCTTTCTGTTGCTGAGCCAATTTTCTATCCATTTCAACACACCGTCTTGTATTCCATGCGCTTTTAGTTTTAGCAGTAAACGTTTGTGGGGAACTTTGTCAAAGGCCTTTTGAAAATCAAGGTATATAATATCTACAGCTTTACTCTCATCGTAGAGGTTGAGGATATCGTGGCAGAAGTCTAAGAGGTTTGTTAAACAGGAACGTTTTTTACGAAAGCCGTGTTGAGTATCTTTAAGTATGTTATTTTCCTCTAAGTGATTTACGAGTCTGTCTCGTATGACCGTTTCTAGCATTTTACATACAACTGAGGTTAAGCTAATTGGACGATAGTTACTGGGTAGGGATTTGCTGCCTTTTTTGAATATCGGTGTTACGTTGGCTAGCTTCCACTGATCAGGCATAGTTCCAGACTGCAAGGATTTATTGAATAGTAATGTCAGTGGTTTGGAGAGCTCATTCTTAGCTTCCTTTAGAACTCTAGGCGAGATTGTATCAGGTCCTGGCGTTTTATTTACCTTGAGTTTATCTAAACAATTCAATACTTCTCTCTCTGTAACGGTGATATTGCTTAGAACATCTGAATTATCAATCTGAATCGGCGATGGTGTAGGGATATCACTGAGGTCTTCTGTTGTAAAAACTGATGCAAAGAAGGTATTGAGGGCATTACTCATTTGTACTTCGTCTTTGGTGTATTCTCCTTTTTCATCGACTAACGGTCCAACAGTTGAAGTAACTACTTTTTTCTTTCTGATATAACTATAGAATTCTTTCGGGTTTGTTTTACTTTGATTCGCAATATGTAACTCTAAGGTCTTTTTACTTTGCTTAATTAACTCTTTGGCTTTGCGTCGTAGCTCTACAAATTTCACCCGTTCTTCGTCATTTTGTGAGGATTTTAATCTATCATTAGCAAATTTTTTAGCAAGCAGGCAGTTTGAAATATCTTTATTCCACCATTTGGGCTTATTATTATGGCCTGGACGCCGTATTTTCGATGGTATGCAGTCTTGCACTGCTTTTAGGTAAGTGGTTTCGAATAACTTCCAAGATGTATTTATGTCGTTATTGTTAATTAAAAACCTCCAGTCAGTTTCTTTAAACATATTTCTAAGTTTATGGAAGTTTGCTTTCTTGAAATTAGGGACTTTTTTCGATGCTACTATTTGGTTCGTTACTAGTAAACTTTAAAGTGAAAGTTATCGTACGATGGTCGCTGTTACTGAATTCATCACCAACATTCAAATTCTCTATCAATTCTTCTTTTGTTGCAAGTACAATGTCAAGAACGTTATTACCACGGGTCGGCATTCGAACAAATTGATAAAGCGAACTCTCTTGCAAGTTCGTATACAAGTCATGTCCGGAGTGTGAAGTAAGAGTATCGCCCCACTTGGTCACAGGTAAATTAAAGTCGCCAAAAATTACGGTATCTTGTGAGTTACTTACATCTGCAATTTGTTCGTAAATTTCTCGGTCAGTTTGCACTGATTGAGCTGGAGGTCTGTATATTAACGCAAGTATTATTTTTGTACCTTTATTATTCTTTATTAGCACAAAAGATGTGTCGACGTTCACAATTTGAGGTTTTGACACGAGGGTCGGGTTAAGACTTTCTTTGATATAAAATAAAACGCCACCTCCATTTTTATTTATTCGGCTGTTCTCAAACATTACATAACCGGGAAGTGAATACTCTGCTAAAAGTCTCTATCTTGTGTATTGAGCCAAGATTCTGTTATGCCAATCACATCATAATTTTCTGTAAACACTAGTTCCTCTAAATCTGAAAATTTATTGCGTATGCTACGAGCGTTTGCATAGAAAACCTTTAAAGTTGCGGTTTTAGAACTCGCAGATCGTTCTTTCATCGAATTTTTGGTTCTGGTCGGATCTACATTTACATTCATGGCTGTCCTCGGTCCTCGGTCGTTATCCCTGACGGTTTTGAATTTGGGTCGTGTTGGTGGAGCTTTATCCAAATTCGCGGTTCTTGACGGATTAGTATTTAATTCCTTTGTAGATTGCCGTCCTCGCTGTCTTCGGTCCTCCTTCCTGGTTGTCCTGTGCTGAGTCGATTTCTTCTCCGAAAATCCTTCACCGCATCGTTGAGAAGACGCCCAAAACGCGCTGCTCCCACCTGGTTCAGATGAACTCCATCGTCCGAAAACAAATAGTCATCGTAGTAGAAATTGTCCCAGGTGTCGACGAATCCCACGTTCTCCTTCCTGCAGAGGTTTGCTAGACAACGATTTGTGCTGGTGGCTATGTTGTAAAATCGGTTCTCTACACCGAGCCGGGGGACGATTCCTGAGACGATGATCCTTGATGACTTCTCCTTAAACGACTTGATCAGCTGCTGGTACTTTAAAAGCAAATCTTCCGACCGGGTTCGCTGTACATCGTTGGATCCAACGTGGATGACGTACATTGTATTAGCAGGGGCCAGCTTTGATACTTCGTCAACTGCTGCAACTACGTCATCCACACCACCACCAGGGATACAAAAACGCTTCCTGGTCTTAGGTGCCCTGGCGCAGAACTCTGTGAGCTGACCACGTATCATCGAGTCTCCCACGAGCCGGACTTCTTCTATTTCCTCTTCGTCATCTGAGTCTGCGAGTATCTGGAAACGGTTTTGACACTCGGTAATCGGTATGTGTTTCCTGGTCTTGGGGCAAACGTTGTTCCTCACGACACGGAAGTTGTCTTGAGGGGGAAGAGAGTCGCTATTTGTAACTTGAGTATCGGAAACATCAGCTGAAATGGCTACTGTAGGCGTTGAATTGTTGGCAGTTGACGTTGGGGCGTTGGTGGCTGCTGGAGTTGCGGTGACAATTGAAGTTTGTGGCACTCCAACGTTGAGTGTTACAAACTCTTGGAGTGATTCCAGCTTCATGGTGAGGACGTTGATCTTGTTGTAGGCTTCATCTAATTTCACTGTAAAATTCTCTCGTTGCTGGCAGAGCCGGCAGACTTGAAGATCGATAGTAGCAAACATGGACTCACCAAACCTACCGGCGCAGTTTGCACAAGCGCGAGGCATGGTGACAGTCACTTTCCTTCAGATCACTTCACTCACTTAAAAAACAATTCACTCACTTTGCAACACTTCACTCACTTTAAAAACACTTCAATCACTTCAACCGAAAACAAATATGCTGAAATACGCAGAAATAGGTTATCAGGGGTGATAGCCTAACCGAAAACAAAAATGTTGAGATACGCAGAATTAGGCTTCCAGGGGCGATAGCCTAACCAAAAGTTTTTTTTTTTTTAAATTGAAATACGCAATAATAGGCTACCAGCGTTGAATAGCCTAACCGAATATAATAAAATTGAAATTCGCAGAAATAGGCTACCAGGTGTGATAACCTAACCTTAAACAAATATATGTATAACAGAATATGTAACTAAATATACAATTCACCAAATAGAGATTATATAAAAATAAAGTGTGACTGCACACAAGGGGTTAATATACTGTGTCAACAGATGACCCTGGTGTCACTGTAGCCTAGTAAAGCAGTAGCCTACTCTTTTTAGATAAAAAAGTGTATCAGTCAAAGGTTATTACAAGATCGTGCAAGCAACAACTAAAATTACAGATATATATAGCTACAGTAGGATACTAAATACAATATCTACAAGAGTTAATAATAATAAAACAGATTGGCTGGCTATAGGCTAGGCTAGGTTTGGGTTAGGTTAAAAGCTTGGCAGGTTGGGTTAGGCTAGGTTAGTTTGTACAAATACCACCCTTAGCTTAAAGTAAAATCAGTCTGAGGAGAAAAAGTCAAGAATATATCTAGGGGGAAAAGATAAATGAATGCACTTAAATTTGGTAAAAAATTTGCTGGAATTTAATATGTATAATCCCCCAAAAAGGTTTGTTTACAAAATGGTGTCGGCGTTAGTCCCTGTAGGCGGTTAGTTAGTAAACAATATTGTTTATTAGCAAATTAATATGCAAAGCTTTACTTACATACAAGGCAGTTAAATAGATACTTACTACAGTAGGTAATGGGTAAAATTAGGGGCTACGATTTTATATAAAATAGTAATAAGAGAGCGTTTGTTTACAAAGCAAAACAAAACAATAGATGGCGCTAGTGGCGCCCTGTCCGAGCAGGAGTCTTGTGATAAACACAAAGTTTATCAGTCAATACACAGCGAAATATCGTGCAGTGTTAATTACTAAGCTACAGGATGGTTAAACGTGCTCTTAACCACCTTTCATGCAAGAATGAAGAGGATGAGTAGTTAATACTCAAATTAAGATCGATATCGTGAGAGCGTTGACAGAGCGTCTGCAGCGTCTGACGGTAGCACGGGGTGTGATAGAGAGAGAGAGATGAATAGAGAGCGAGAGAGAGAGAGATGAATAGAGAGCGAGAGAGAGAGAGAGAGAGAGAGAGAGAGAGAAGAAAAAGAAGAGAGAGAGAGAAGAGAAAAGAGAGAGAAATTTAGAGAGAGAGAGAACTTACTTAATCTACATCGTTGACACGACAGCACCCTGGGAAAAAAAGAAACAAACTTGGGCATGTTTGGGATTTTATCTGATTTCTTCATCTCCTCTAGCTCCTTACCCCCCCCCCCCCTAATACCCCAATATAAAACATGTTTCCTGGTTTGATCGAGGACTGAATATGATCATAATCATTATATCCTATATGCATGTAATGCCATGACAAGCAAGTTTATTGCTACTCGTTACCACTAACTGAAACATATTAATTATCTAACCCCTTCTGTACCAGAGACGTCTTCTTAATTACAGTTTTGCTATATTTAGACTATTGTGTGCAGCTTAGGACAAATCTGTGGTATTTAAAATAGCTAAATGTGGTAACAAAAATGGCTCGAACCCTTTTAATTGCTGGAGGCCCTTTTACATAATTATGAATAATATAATATAATAGTCACTAGAATCTAGCGAAAGGACAGGGACCGTTACATCGAGGATGCATACGGCACTAGATATCACATGTAACAAATATAATATGAAAGAAGCAAAACCCCTACCTACATTTGGTCAGAACATAAGTTATTTTACTCTACTGCACAGTAAGATTAATATCAATGTGGTAGTGTGTTTTTTTTCTGCTATCTACTTTTCTCCCTCTCCGTCTCTCCACCCACAAAGGTATCGATTCTATTCTGCTGGGAAAAAAATTAACACGAAAATCAAATAATGACAAGCAAAAGCATACAAGTATAAACAGGGTGACAAGAAGTGAAGTGATTTTGAAAAAAAAAGGAAGAAACTGATACACACACACACACTGACAAGACAAATCGAAGTAAGCGTATTACAGATAACAAAAATAATAGGCCTAGTCTTCGTGGCGCAATGGATCACTGAATTTCGGTGTGAGCATCCTAGGTTCGAATCCCTGGACTGCCACATGTATTTGTTGATTTCATTAATTGAGTTTAGGAGTAAAGTCGGTTGGTGGGGGTAACATAATAAATAATATAACTTTTGAACATCTATATTTGAAATTTGAAAGATTGGGCCTTCATGTACTTTCCTTCCTTCCTCTGTATTTTGACTACTGCCTCTTTATTCATGGACCTCCCCTCATCATTTCATTGTTAATCTATTTTCGTGTAATCATCATAATGCCTTCCTTCCCTTTGTTCTCTCTCTGTCTCTCTCTCTCTCTCTCTCTCTCTCTCTCTCTCAATAAAGTAATATACACAAGGCAAATCGAGAAAAATAGGACCTAAACTAAAAAATATACAGTATATAATCAATGGAGAACACCAGCCCCATAGGAAAATAAATAAGCACAGGAAGGAAATAAACAATACAGATTGTGGCTTAAATATATAGTTACTAGAATAGCATAGACCCACCTCAAAACAACACATGATAATATATTGACACAAGAGAAGAGATAATGGGGCAGGGTAGGAAGGCTTTATAATTATAAGGTAGACAGGGAAAGTGCATTATGGTAGAACCTGTTGGTTGGAGAGAGAGAGAGAGAGAGAGAGGAGAGGAAGAGAGAGAGAAAGGGTGCATGGAGAATCAGGCGTACTAGTATACATGTAATGTACCGGTATGTATGTGTGCAACTATTTGTCGGTTTATTGGTAACTTGCAGCCGTGGGGCTGAAATTCTACAGAGTTTTTTCGTAACCTAGATACCGTACAATGCTTATTTTTAAACCATAACTACGAGGTCAAATGAGACCTTTGGTGACCGTGATTTCCAAGATGCACTGGTGAGAAGTACGTGTAGGCTAACACAAACTGATAGTTCAGCAGCTTGGCTTGGGGACCACGATACAATCTTTCCAACAGGATAGCCGAAAATAAAATCATTTCCAACAGAATAGCCGAAAAACAACTTGATTCGGGGACTCGATGCCCCGACCTCGTAGTCAGCGTACACACAAAATGTGTGTACAAAGGAGTACAAAGGAAATCAAGCAACAACAGGTCTAGTGACCCTTCTAGGCTGCTTGTCCTCCAAACACTGAGGATCAAGTGTCCAAACAGTGGTTTAGAGTGGGTAAGGGAACATTGGAAAGGGAACTACTGCCCTGGAACTAATGTCCGTGGCAGGACTAGGAAGCTAGTAGGGGACATATGGGTTAGTAACTGAGGGGAGGATAAAATAAAGTTATTCATTTACAAACGCAGTCAGTCGCGGGTTTGATGCGAGATATTTGTCTAGGCGGAGTTTAAATGAATCAACGGTGCTGCAGTCTATAACGTCTCGGGGAAGCCCATTCCACAAGTTGACAACTCGATTGAAGAAGAAATTCTTAGATTCGTGTGAGTTAAAAGATTTACCAATAATTTTGCAACCGTTTCCCCGCGTGTAATTAGATTGGTCGATAGTGAAGTACTTACTACAGTTCATATTGTCGATGCCTTTGATGATTTTGAACACTTGAATTAAGTCGCCTCTTAATCTGCACTGGGTTAAAGGAAATAGATTTAATTATCTAAGACGCTCTTCGTATGGTTTGTTCTTTAGGCTAGGTATCATTTTGGTAACTCTACGTTGAACTCGTTCTAGCTTGTTTATGTCTTTTTGGTAATAAGGGCACCAGCATTGAACGCAGTATTCCAGAAGAGGGCGGACTAAGGAATTGTAAAGGGTTAGGATAACGTCTTTTGATTTATGCTCAAATGACCTGCCTATAAAGCCAATTATTTTGTTTGCCTTCTTAACAACTTCTGAACATTGTTGACTCGGTTTTAGGTTACTCGATATTGTTACTCCCAGATCGGTTTCTCTGTTTACATTCTTAAGCAGTGCCATTCATCGAATAGTTTGCTTTCTCATTTAGGTATCCGATATGTAGTACTTTACATTTATCCGCATTGAAACTCATTTGCCAAATTTGGGCCCAATGTGACAATTTATCTAGATTGTGTTGCATATCGTCAACTTGATCTTTTGAGAGTAGGCTATTTGCAATTTTTGTATGGTCAGCAAATTTTGAGATTGTACAGGTGAGACCTCATCTATGTCGTTGATATAAATTAGAAAGATAATTGGTCCTAGTACCGATCCCTGGGGCACCCCGCTACTTACATTGGTGCATTTAGATGCCTTACCGTTTATGACTACTCTTTGCTTTCTGTCGCTGAGCCAATTGTCTATCCATTTCAACACACCGTCTTGTATTCCATGCGCTTTTAGTTTTAGCAGTAAACGTTTGTGGGGAACTTTGTCAAAGGCCTTTTGAAAATCAAGGTATATAATATCTACAGCTTTGCTCTCATCGTAGAGGTTGAGGATATCGTGGAAGAAGTCTAAGAGGTTTGTTAAACAGGAACGTTTTTTACGAAAGCCGTGTTGAGTATCTTTAACACATTACGAGCGGGTGGTCTGTGGCCGTTTTGGGCCTTTTCACGCCATTCTGACTGCTATATCAACCATCAGCATGAAAGGAACTGTATAGTGCCAAAAACTAGGCGGAAATCGCTACACAATGACACCACATACAGCTACGTAGCACTCGTGGAGCCCTGACAGTGTTACCTCAAAGATGGAAGTTTAGCGGATTTTGCTACATTGTTCACTTTTCGCGAACTATTGGTCACACTGTCATCCTCCCGCGCGGTGGGGGAACTGGAGTTAGTGTGGGCCGGGAGGCCACAAGATGTCGGATGTATGGTTCATTTTACTGTTCCACCCATTTTCACTCGATTTTCACCCATTTTTCACACCGTTTTTTTTGCCAGTTCTTTTAACTCGACGTAAGTCGCGCGCCGCTAGACAAGGGTTAAGTATGTTATTTTCCTCTAAGTGATTTACGAGTCTGTCTCTTATGACCGTTTCTAGCATTTTACATACAACTGAGGTTAAGCTAATTGGACGATAGTTACTGGGTAGGGATTTGCTGCCTTTTTTTTAATATCGGTGTTACGTTGGCTATCTTCCACTGATCAGGCATAGTTCCAGACTGCAAGGATTTATTGAATAGTAATGTCAGTGGTTTGGAGAGCTCATCCTTAGCTTCCTTTAGAACTCTAGGCGAGATTGTATCAGGTCCAGGCATTTTATTTACCTTGAGTTTATCTAAACAATTCAATACTTCTCTCTCTGTAACGGTGATATTGCTTAGAACATCTGAATTATCAATCTGAATCGGCGATGGTGTAGGGATATCACTGAGGCTTCCTGTTGTAAAAACTGATGCAAAGAAGGTATTGAGGGCATTACTCATTTGTACTTCGTCTTTGGTGTATTCTGTATTCTCCATTTTCATCGACTAACGGTCCAACAGTTGAAGTAACTACTTTTTTCTTTCTGATATAACTATAGAATTCTTTCGGGTTTGTTTTACTTTGATTTGCAATATGTAACTCTAGGGTCTTTTTACTTTGCTTAATTAACTTTTTGGCTTTGCGTCGTAGCTCTACAAATTTCATGGTGACATTCTTCGTCATTTTGTGAGGATTTTAATCTATCATTAGCAAATTTTTTATCAAGCAGGCAGTTTGAAATATCTTTATTCCACCATTTGGGCTTATTATTATGGCCTGGACGCCGTATTTTCGATGGTATGGAGTCTTGGACTGCTTTTAGGTAAGTGGTTTCGAATAACTTCCAAGATGTATTTATGTCGTTATTGTTAATTAAAAAGCTCCAGTCAGTTTCTTTAAACATAGCTCTAAGTTTATGAAAGTTTGCTTTCTTGAAATTAGGGACTTTTTCGATGCTACTATTTGGGTTCGTTACTAGTAAAGTTTAAAGTGAAAGTTATCGTACGATGGTCGCTGTTACTGAATTCATCACCAACATTCAAATTCTCTATTAATTCTTCTTTTGTTGCAAGTACAATGTCAAGAACGTTATTACCACGGGTCGGTGTTCGAACAAATTGATAAAGAGAACTCTCTTGCAAGTTCGTATACAAGTCATGTCCGGAGTGTAAAGTAAGAGTATCGCCCCACTTGGTCACAGGTAAATTAAAGTCGCCAAAAAATACGGTATCTTGTGAGTTACTTACATCTGCAATTTGTTCATAAATTTTCTCGGTCAGTTTGCACTGATTGAGCTGGAGGTCTGTATATTAATGCAAGTATTATTTTTGTACCTTTATTTATTCTTTATTAGCACAAAAGATGTGTCGACGTTCACAATTTGAGGTTTTGACAAGAGGGTCGGGTTTAAGACTTTCTTTGATATAATAAAACGCCACCTCCATTTTTATTTATTTCGGCTTTTCTCAAACATTACATAACCGGGAAGTGAATACTCTGCTAAAAAGTCTCTATCTACTGTATTGAGCCAAGATTCTGTTATACCAATCACATCATAATTTTCAGTAAACACTAGTTCCTCTAAATCTGAAATTTATTGCGTATGCTACGAGCGTTTGCATAGCAAACATTCAAAGTTTTGGATTTGGGATTCAAGCAACGGTCTTTATTCAAATTATTGGTTCTGGTCGGTTCTACATTTACAGTCATGGCTGTCCCCGGACCTCGGTCGTTATCCCTGACGGTTTTGAATTTGGGTCGTGTTGGTGGAGCTTTATCCAAATTCGCGGTTCTTGACGGATTAGTATTTAATTCCTTTGTACAGATTGCCGTGTCCTCCAGCTGTCTTCGGTCCTCCCTCCTGGTTGTCCTGTGCTGAGTCGATTTCTTCTCCGAAAATCCTTCACCGCATCATTGAGAAGGACGCCCAAAACGCGCTGCTCCCACCTGTTCAGATGAACTCCATCGTCACGAAAACAAATAGTCATCGTAGTAGAAATTGTCCCAGGTGTCGACGAATCCCAACGTTCTCCTTCCTGCAGAGGTTTGCCTAGACAAACGATTTGTGCTTGGTGGCTATGTTGTAAAATCGGCTCTCTACACCGAGCCGGGGGACGATTCCTGAGACGGATGATCCTTGATGACTTCTCCCTTAAACGGGACTTGATCAGCTGCCATGGTACTTTAAAAAGCAAATCTTCCGACCGGGTTCGCTGTACAATCGTTGGATCCAACGTGGATGACGTACATTGTATTAGCTGGGGCCAGCTTTGATACTTCGTCAACTGCTGCAACTACGTCCATCCACACCACCACCAGGGATACAAAAAAACGCTTCCTGGTCTTAGGTGCCCTGTGCGCCAAAACTCTGTGAGCTGAACCACGTATCATCGAGTCTCTCCCCACGAGCCGGACTTCGTCTATATTGCCTCTTCGTCATCTGAGTCTGCGAGTATCTGGAAACGGTGTTTTGACACTCTGGAATCGGTATGTGTTTCCTGGTCTTGGGGCAAACGTTGTTCCTCACGACACGGAAGTTGTCTTGACGGGGGAAGGAAGAGTCGCTATTTGTATCTTGAGGATCGGGAAAACATCCAAGCTGAAATGGCTACTGTAGGCCGTTAGAATTGTTGGCAGTTGACGTTGGGGCGTTTCGGTGTTTGCTGCTGGAGTTGCGGCGTGACAATTGAAGTTTGTGGCACTCCAACGTTGGTGAGTGTTACAAACTCTTGGGAGTGAATTCCAGCTTCATGGTGAGGACGGTTTGATCTTGTTGTAGGCCTTCATCTAATTTCACTGTCAAATTCTCTCGTTGCTGGCAGAGCCGGCCAGACTTGAAGATCGATAGTAGCAAAACTTGGATCTCCCCAAACATACCAGGCGCAGTTCGCACAAGCGCGAGGCATGGGTGACAGTCACTTTCTTCAGATCACTTTCACTCACTTAAAAAAAACAATTCACATCCACTATTACAACACTTCACATCCACTTTAAAAACACTTCCAATCACTTCAACCGAAAACAAAATTATGCTGAAATACGCCGAAATAGGCTACCAGGGTGATAGCCTAACCGAAAAACAAAAATGTTGGAGATCGCAGAATTAGGCTTCCAGGGGCGATAGCCTAACCAAAAGTTTTGTTTTAAAAAAGTGAAATACGCAATAATAGGCTACCAGCGTTGAATCGCCTAACCCAGAATATAATAACATGAAATTCGCAGAAAGAAATGAGGCTTACCAGAGTTTGTGATTAAACCTAACCCTTAAACAAATATATGTATAACAGAAATATGTAACTAAATATAACAATTCACCGCAAATATAGAGATTAATAATAAACAGAAAGTGTGACTGCACACAAGGGGTTAATTATACTGTGTCAACAGATGGGAACCCTGGTGCATGAAGCCTAGTAAAGCAGTATCCTAACCTTTTTATTAGTAAAAAAGTGTATCAGTCAAAGGTTATTACAAGATCGTGCAAGCGAACAACTAAAATTACAGATCCGATACTCCAGAAGCTACAGTAGGAGACTAAATACAATATCTACAAGAGTTTATAATAAAACAGATTGGCTTGGCTATAGGCTAGGCTAGGTTTGGGTTAGGTGAAAGCTTGTGGCAGGTTGGGTTAGGCTAGCGTTTAGTTTGTACAAATACCACCCTTATCTTAAAGTAAATCAGTCTGAGGAGAAAAAGTCACAGAATATATCTAGGGGGAAAAAGGATAAATGAATGCACTTAAATCCGGGTACAAAAGTTGCTGGGATGTAATATGTATAATCCCCCCAAAAAGGGTTTAGTTTACAAAATGGTGTCGGCGTTTAGTCCCTGTAGGCGGTTAGGTAGTAAACAATATTGTTTATTAGCCAAATTAATATGCAAAGCTTTACTTACATACAAGGCAGTTAAATCAGATACTTACTACAGTAGGTAATGGGTAAAATTAGGGGCTACGATTTTATAATTAAAATAGTAATAAGAGAGCGTTTGTTTACAAAGCAAACAAAACAAATAGATGGCGCTAGTGGCGCCCTGGTCCGAGCAGGAGTTCTTGTGTAAAAACAAAGTTTATCAGTCAATACACAGAGAAATACTCGTGGCAGTGTTACTTACTAAGCTACTGGATTGGTTAAAACGTGCATCTTAACCACCTTTCATGCACAAAGAATGAAGAGGATGGAGGAGGTTAATACTCAAATTATGATCCGATATCGTGAGAGCGTTGACAGAGCCGTCTGCAGGCGTATTCCCTGGCGGGAGCACGGGGAGAAGAAGAGAGAAGAAGAGAGAGAAGGAGGAAGGCGAGAGGAGAGAGAGAAGGGGGGGGGATTGCGTTTCAGGGACACCCCGTCCCTCCCCCTTCCTGAAGAAAGAAACAGAAAAAACTGTGACATTTGTCGGTGGTAAATATAATGTGACAGGTCGCTTTCGCTTTCGCCCAGATAAAATCGAGACCTAAAAGGGTTAAAAACCGTCTATTAATCGGCCAAACTAGTGGGCGCAAACGACAGCCACCCTCGGATTATTAAGTACAGTTTTAAAGGGGGAGTTTTAAGGGGTTTTTTTTTTGGTGGTCCCCTAAATTCCTCATGTTTATGAACCCCATTTAGTTTTCAGATTATTAGACGTTCGCAGCATTAGTTTGGCGATTATAAGACCTTTCGCCCCCATTTCTTTGGTCAATATTAAGAATTTTCGTGTCATTTAGTTGTCGATTTTTTCCTGTTGGGTGATAGCGAGCCTGTAATTTAAGAGAAACCGGCTTCCGGCCGGGACCATTTTCCTATCAAAAAATGTAAAAACAAATCTTGAAGGCAGGGAAACTATAATAATATATCAAAGAAGCTAAATATAATGAGCCAATACAGTATATATACGCCCCTCACCCCTTAACATACTATCTTAGAGGGGCGTTCCCCTTGTAGCTGTCCCTCCAATGGCATTGTGTAACGTGTTTGGGTCCTTATGTATCTATTAGGGGTGTGTTTGGGGTGTGGTGGGGAGAGGAGAGGTGGAGCCCCCGGTGTGGTGATGGTGTGGTGTGGTGTGTGGTGTAGTGAGCGAGGTGGTGTGGTTGTGTGTTGGTAGTGAGAGAGGTGGTTTGTGGTGTGTTATAGTGAGAGAGGTGGTGTGGTGTGGTGTAGTAGTGAGAGAGTTGGTGTGTGTGTGTGTAGGGAGGAAAGGGTGGTGTGGTGTGGTGTAGTGAGAGAGGTGGTGTGGTGTGGTGTAGTGAGAGAGGTGGTGTGTGGTCTGTGGCTTGTAGTGAGAGAGGTGGGGTGGTGTGGTTGTAGTGATTAGAGGTGGTGTGGTGTGGTATAGTGAGAGAGGTGGGGTGCGTGTAGTGCAGAAGAGGTGGTGTGGTGTG
>CM064553.1:3699145-3767216 GCA_032716605.1 Paralithodes platypus | reverse complement strand
AACGTTATTACCACGGGTCGGCATTCGAACAAATTGATAAAGCGAACTCTCTTGCAAGTTCGTATACAAGTCATGTCCGGAGTGTGAAGTAAGAGTATCGCCCCACTTGGTCACAGGTAAATTAAAGTCGCCAAAAATTACGGTATCTTGTGAGTTACTTACATCTGCAATTTGTTCGTAAATTTCTCGGTCAGTTTGCACTGATTGAGCTGGAGGTCTGTATATTAACGCAAGTATTATTTTTTGTACCTTTATTATTCTTTATTAGCACAAAAGATGTGTCGACGTTCACAATTTGAGGTTTTGACACGAGGGTCGGGTTAAGACTTTCTTTGATATAAAATAAAACGCCACCTCCATTTTTATTTATTCGGCTGTTCTCAAACATTACATAACCGGGAAGTGAATACTCTGCTAAAAAGTCTCTATCTTGTGTATTGAGCCAAGATTCTGTTATGCCAATCACATCATAATTTTCTGTAAACACTAGTTCCTCTAAATCTGAAAATTTATTGCGTATGCTACGAGCGTTTGCATAGAAAACCTTTAAAGTTGCGGTTTTAGAACTCGCAGATCGTTCTTTTCATCGAATTTTTGGTTCTGGTCGGATCTACATTTACATTCATGGCTGTCCTCGGTCCTCGGTCGTTATCCCTGACGGTTTTTGAATTTGGGTCGTGTTGGTGGAGCTTTATCCAAATTCGCGGTTCTTGACGGATTAGTATTTAATTCCTTTGTAGATTGCCGTCCTCGCTGTCTTCGGTCCTCCTTCCTGGTTGTCCTGTGCTGAGTCGATTTCTTCTCCGAAAATCCTTCAACCGCATCGTTGAGAAGACGCCCAAAACGCGCTGCTCCCACCTGGTTCAGATGAACCCAATCGTCCGAAAACAAATAGTCATCGTAGTAGAAATTGTCCCAGGTGTCGACGAATCCCACGTTCTCCTTCCTGCAGAGGTTTGCTAGACAACGATTTGTGCTGGTGGCTATGTTGTAAAATCGGTTCTCTACACCGAGCCGGGGGACGATTCCTGAGACGATGATCCTTGATGACTTCTCCTTAAACGACTTGATCAGCTGCTGGTACTTTAAAAGCAAATCTTCCGACCGGGTTCGCTGTACATCGTTGGATCCAACGTGGATGACGTACATTGTATTAGCAGGGGCCAGCTTTGATACTTCGTCAACTGCTGCAACTACGTCATCCACACCACCACCAGGGATACAAAAACGCTTCCTGGTCTTAGGTGCCCTGGCGCAGAACTCTGTGAGCTGACCACGTATCATCGAGTCTCCCACGAGCCGGACTTCTTCTATTTCCTCTTCGTCATCTGAGTCTGCGAGTATCTGGAAACGGTTTTGACACTCGGTAATCGGTATGTGTTTCCTGGTCTTGGGGCAAACGTTGTTCCTCACGACACGGAAGTTGTCTTGAGGGGGAAGAGAGTCGCTATTTGTATCTTGAGTATCGGAAACATCAGCTGAAATGGCTACTGTAGGCGTTGAATTGTTGGCAGTTGACGTTGGGGCGTTGGTGGCTGCTGGAGTTGCGGTGACAATTGAAGTTTGTGGCACTCCAACGTTGAGTGTTACAAACTCTTGGAGTGATTCCAGCTTCATGGTGAGGACGTTGATCTTGTTGTAGGCTTCATCTAATTTCACTGTAAAATTCTCTCGTTGCTGGCAGAGCCGGCAGACTTGAAGATCGATAGTAGCAAACATGGACTCACCAAACCTACCGGCGCAGTTTGCACAAGCGCGAGGCATGGTGACAGTCACTTTCTTCAGATCACTTCACTCACTTAAAAAACAATTCACTCACTTTGCAACACTTCACTCACTTTAAAAACACTTCAATCACTTCAACCGAAAACAAATATGCTGAAATACGCAGAAATAGGTTATCAGGGGTGATAGCCTAACCGAAAACAAAAATGTTGAGATACGCAGAATTAGGCTTCCAGGGGCGATAGCCTAACCAAAAGTTTTTTTTTTTTTAAATTGAAATACGCAATAATAGGCTACCAGCGTTGAATAGCCTAACCGAATATAATAAAATTGAAATTCGCAGAAATAGGCTACCAGGTGTGATAACCTAACCTTAAACAAATATATGTATAACAGAATATGTAACTAAATATACAATTCACCAAATAGAGATTATATAAAAATAAAGTGTGACTGCACACAAGGGGTTAATATACTGTGTCAACAGATGACCCTGGTGTCACTGTAGCCTAGTAAAGCAGTAGCCTACTCTTTTAGATAAAAAAAGTCTATCAGGCAAAGGGTAATACAAGATCGTGGAAGCAACAACTAAAATTACAGATATATAGCTACAGTACGATACTAAATACAATATCTACAAGAGTTAATAATAAACAGATTGGCTGGCTATAGGCTAGGCTAGGTTTGGGTTAGGTTAAAAGCTTGGCAGGTTGGGTTAGGCTAGGTTAGTTTGTACAAATACCACCCTTAGCTTAAAGTAAAATCAGTCTGAGGAGAAAAAGTCAGAATATATCTAGGGGGAAAAGATAAATGAATGCACTTAAATTTGGTAAAAAATTTGCTGGAATTTAATACGTATAATCCCCAAAAAGGTTTGTTTACAAAATGGTGTCGGCGTTAGTCCCTGTAGGCGGTTAGTTAGTAAACAATATTGTTTATTAGCAAATTAATATGCAAAGCTTTACTTACATACAAGGCAGTTAAATAGATACTTACTACAGTAGGTAATGGGTAAAATTAGGGGCTACGATTTTATAAAATAGTAATAAGAGAGCGTTTGTTTACAAAGCAAAACAAAACAATAGATGGCGCTAGTGGCGCCCTGTCCGAGCAGGAGTCTTGTGATAAACACAAAGTTTATCAGTCAATACACAGCGAAATATCGTGCAGTGTTAATTACTAAGCTACAGGATGGTTAAACGTGCTCTTAACCACCTTTCATGCACAAGAATGAAGAGGATGAGTAGTTAATACTCAAATTAAGATCGATATCGTGAGAGCGTTGACAGAGCGTCTGCAGCGTCTGACGGTAGCACGGGGTGTGATAGAGAGAGAGAGAGAGAGAGAGAGAGAGAGAGAGATGAATGAGAGAGAGAGAGAGAGAGAGAGAGAGAGAGAGAGAGAGAGAGAAAAAAGAGAGAGAGAGAGAAAGAGAAAAAGAGAGAGAAATTTAGAGAGAGAGAGAGAACTTACTTAATCTACATCGTTGACACGACAGCACCCTGGGAAAAAAAGAAACAAACTTGGGCATGTTTGGGATTTTATCTGATTTCTTCATCTCCTCTAGCTCCTTACCCCCCCCCCCCCTATTACCCCAATATAAATCATGTCTCCTGCTTTGATCGAGGACTGAATATGATCAAAATAATTATATCCTATATGCATGTAATGTCATGACAAGCAAGTTTATTGCTTTTCGTTAACACTAACTGAAACATTAATTATCTAACCCCTTCTGTACCAGAGACGTCTTCTTAATTACAGTTTTGCTATATTTAGACTATTGTGTGCAGCTTAGCACAAATCTGTGGTATTGAAAATAGCTAAATGTGGTAGCAAAAATGGCTCGAACCCTTTTAATTGCTGGAGGCTCTTTTAAATATGAATAATATAATCTAATAGTCACCAGAATCTAGCGAAAGGACAGGGACCGTTACATCGAGGATGCATACGGCACTAGATATCACATGTAACAAATATAATATGAAAGAAGCAAAACCCCTACCTACATTTGGTCAGAACATAAGTTATTTTACTCTACTGCACAGTAAGATTAATATCAATGTGGTAGTGTTTTTTTCCTGCTATCTACTTTTCTCCCTCTCCCTCTCTCCACCCACAAAAGGTATCGATTCTATTCTGCTGGGAAAAAAATTAACACGAAAATCAAATAATGACAAGCAAAAGCATACAAGTATAAACAGGGTGACAAGAAGTGAAGTGATTTTGAAAAAAAAAGGAAGAAACTGATACACACACACACACTGACAAGACAAATCGAAGTAAGCGTATTACAGATAACAAAAATAATAGGCCTAGTCTTCGTGGCGCAATGGATCACTGAATTTCGGTGTGAGCATCCTAGGTTCGAATCCCTGGACTGCCACATGTATTTGTTGATTTCATTAATTGAGTTTAGGAGTAAAGTCGGTTGGTGGGGGTAACATAATAAATAATATAACTTTTGAACATCTATATTTGAAATTTGAAAGACTGGCCCTTCATGTATTTTCCTTCCTTCCTCTGTATTTTGACTACATAAAGGTATCTTTATTCATGTACCTCCCCTCATCATTCCTTTGTTAATATTTTTCGTGTAATCATCATAATGCCTTCCTTCCCTTTGCTCTCTCTCTCGCTCTCGCTCTCTCGCTCTCTCTCTCTCTCTCTCTCAATAAAGTAATATACACAAGGCAAATCGAGAAAAATAGGACCTAAACTAAAAAATATACAGTATATAATCAATGGAGAACACCAGCCCCATAGGAAAATAAATAAGCACAGGAAGGAAATAAACAATACAGATTGTGGCTTAAATATATAGTTACTAGAATAGCATAGACCCACCTCAAAACAACACATGATAATATATTGACACAAGAGAAGAGATAATGGGGCAGGGTAGGAAGGCTTTATAATTATAAGGTAGACAGGGAAAGTGCATTATGGTAGAACAATGTTGGTTGGAGAGAGAGAGAGAGAGAGAGAGAGAGAGAGAGAGAGAGAAGACGGGTGCATGGAGAATCAGGCGTACTAGTATACATGTAATGTACCGGTATGTATGTGTGCAACACTATTTGTCGGTTTATTGGTAACTTGCAGCCGTGGGGCTGAAATTCTACAGAGTTTTTCGTAACCTAGATACAGTACAATGCTTATTTTTAAACCATAACTACGAGGTCAAATGAGACCTTTGGTGACCGTGAGTTTCCAAGATGCACTGGTGAGAAGTACGTGTAGGCTAACACAAACTGATAGTTCAGCAGCTTGGCTTGGGAGGGACCACGATACAATCTTTCCAACAGGATAGCCGAAAATAAAATCATTTCCAACAGAATAGCCGAAAAACAACTTGATTCGGGGGGACTCGATGCCCCGACCTCGTAGTCAGCGTACACACAAAATGTGTGTACAAAGGAGTACAAAGGAAATCAAGCAACAACAGGTCTAGTGACCCTTCTAGGCTGCTTGTCCTCCAAAACACTGAGGATCAAGTGTCCAAACAGTGGTTTAGAGTGGGTAAGGGAACATTGGAAAGGGAACTACTGCCCTGGAACTAATGTCCGTGGCAGGACTAGGAAGCTAGTAGGGGACATATGGGTTAGTAACTGAGGGGAGGATAAAATAAAGTTATTCATTTACAAACGCAGTCAGTCGCGGGTTTGATGCGAGATATTTGTCTAGGCGGAGTTTAAATGAATCAACGGTGTGCTGCAGTCTATAACGTCTCGGGGAAGCCCATTCCACAAGTTGACAACTCGATTGAAGAAGAAATTCTTAGATTCGTGTGAGTTAAAAGATTTACCAATAATTTTGCAACCGTTTTCCCCCGCGTGTAATTAGATTGGTCGATAGTGAAGTACTTACTACAGTTCATATTGTCGATGCCTTTGATGATTTTGAACACTTGAATTAAGTCGCCTCTTAATCTGCACTGGGTTAAAGGAAATAGATTTAATTATCTAAGACGCTCTTCGTATGGTTTGTTCTTTAGGCTAGGTATCATTTTGGTAACTCTACGTTGAACTCGTTCTAGCTTGTTTATGTCTTTTTGGTAATAAGGGCACCAGCATTGAACGCAGTATTCCAGAAGAGGGCGGACTAAGGAATTGTAAAGGGTTAGGATAACGTCTTTTGATTTATGCTCAAATGACCTGCCTATAAAGCCAATTATTTTGTTTGCCTTCTTAACAACTTCTGAACATTGTTGACTCGGTTTTAGGTTACTCGATATTGTTACTCCCAGATCGGTTTCTCTGTTTACATTCTTAAGCAGTGCCATTCATCGAATAGTTTGCTTTCTCATTTAGGTATCCGATATGTAGTACTTTACATTTATCCGCATTGAAACTCATTTGCCAAATTTGGGCCCAATGTGACAATTTATCTAGATTGTGTTGCATATCGTCAACTTGATCTTTTGAGAGTAGGCTATTTGCAATTTTTGTATGGTCAGCAAATTTTGAGATTGTACAGGTGAGACCCTCATCTATGTCGTTGATATAAATTAGAAAGATAATTGGTCCTAGTACCGATCCCTGGGGCACCCCGCTACTTACATTGGTGCATTTAGATGCCTTACCGTTTATGACTACTCTTTGCTTTCTGTCGCTGAGCCAATTGTCTATCCATTTCAACACACCGTCTTGTATTCCATGCGCTTTTAGTTTTAGCAGTAAACGTTTGTGGGGAACTTTGTCAAAGGCCTTTTGAAAATCAAGGTATATAATATCTACAGCTTTGCTCTCATCGTAGAGGTTGAGGATATCGTGGAAGAAGTCTAAGAGGTTTGTTAAACAGGAACGTTTTTTACGAAAGCCGTGTTGAGTATCTTTAACACATTACGAGCGGGTGGTCTGTGGCCGTTTTGGGCCTTTTCACGCCATTCTGACTGCTATATCAACCATCAGCATGAAAGGAACTGTATAGTGCCAAAAACTAGGCGGAAATCGCTACACAATGACACCACATACAGCTACGTAGCACTCGTGGAGCCCTGACAGTGTTACCTCAAAGATGGAAGTTTAGCGGATTTTGCTACATTGTTCACTTTTCGCGAACTATTGGTCACACTGTCATCCTCCCGCGCGGTGGGGGAACTGGAGTTAGTGTGGGCCGGGAGGCCACAGATGTCGGATGTATGGTTCATTACTGTTCCACCCATTTTCACTCGATTTTCACCCATTTTTCACCCGTTTTTTGCCAGTTTCTTTAACTCGACGTAAGTCGCGCGCCGCTAGACAAGGGTTAAGTATGTTATTTTCCTCTAAGTGATTTACGAGTCTGTCTCTTATGACCGTTTCTAGCATTTTACATACAACTGAGGTTAAGCTAATTGGACGATAGTTACTGGGTAGGGATTTGCTGCCTTTTTTTAATATCGGTGTTACGTTGGCTATCTTCCACTGATCAGGAATAGTTCCAGACTGCAAGGATTTATTGAATAGTAATGTCAGTGGTTTGGAGAGCTCATCCTTAGCTTCCTTTAGAACTCTAGGCGAGATTGTATCAGGTCCAGGCATTTATTTACCTTGAGTTTATCTAAACAATTCAATACTTCTCTCTCTGTAACGGTGATATTGCTTAGAACATCTGAATTATCAATCTGAATCGGCGATGGTGTAGGGATATCACTGAGGTCTTCTGTTGTAAAAACTGATGCAAAGAAGGTATTGAGGGCATTACTCATTTGTACTTCGTCTTTGGTGTATTCTCCATTTTCATCGACTAACAGTCCAACAGTTGAAGTAACTACTTTTTTCTTTCTGATATAACTATAGAATTCTTTCGGGTTTGTTTTACTTTGATTTGCAATATGTAACTCTAGGGTCTTTTTACTTTGCTTAATTAACTTTTTGGCTTTGCGTCGTAGCTCTACAAATTTCATGGTGACATTCTTCGTCATTTTGTGAGGATTTTAATCTATCATTAGCAAATTTTTTATCAAGCAGGCAGTTTGAAATATCTTTATTCCACCATTTGGGCTTATTATTATGGCCTGGACGCCGTATTTTCGATGGTATGCAGTCTTGCACTGCTTTTAGGTAAGTGGTTTCGAATAACTTCCAAGATGTATTTATGTCGTTATTGTTAATTAAAAAGCTCCAGTCAGTTTCTTTAAACATAGCTCTAAGTTTATGAAAGTTTGCTTTCTTGAAATTAGGGACTTTTTCGATGCTACTATTTGGTTCGTTACTAGTAAAGTTTAAAGTGAAAGTTATCGTACGATGGTCGCTGTTACTGAATTCATCACCAACATTCAAATTCTCTATTAATTCTTCTTTTGTTGCAAGTACAATGTCAAGAACGTTATTACCACGGGTCGGTGTTCGAACAAATTGATAAAGCGAACTCTCTTGCAAGTTCGTATACAAGTCATGTCCGGAGTGTGAAGTAAGAGTATCGCCCCACTTGGTCACAGGTAAATTAAAGTCGCCAATAAATACGGTATCTTGTGAGTTCCTTACATCTGCAATTTGTTCATAAATTTCTCGGTCAGTTTGCACTGATTGAGCTGGAGGTCTGTATATTAATGCAAGTATTATTTTTGTACCTTTATTATTCTTTATTAGCACAAAAGATGTGTCGACGTTCACAATTTGTGGTTTTGACAAGAGGGTCGGGTTAAGACTTTCTTTGATATAAAATAAAACGCCACCTCCATTTTTATTTATTCGGCTTTTCTCAAACATTACATAACCGGGAAGTGAATACTCTGCTAAAAAGTCTCTATCTACTGTATTGAGCCAAGATTCTGTTATACCAATCACATCATAATTTTCAGTAAACACTAGTTCCTCTAAATCTGAAAATTTATTGCGTATGCTACGAGCGTTTGCATAGAAAACCTATAAAGTTCCGGTTTTAGAACTCACAGAACGTTCTTTAATCAAATTTTTGGTTCTGGTCGGATCTACATTTACATTCATGGCTGACATCGGTCCTCGGTCGTTATCCCTGGCGATTTTGAATTTGGGTCGTGTTGGTGGAGCTTTATCCAAATTCGCGGTTCTTGACAGAATAGCATTTAATTCCTTGCAGGTTGCCGCCGTGTGTGTGTGTGTGTGTGTGTGTGTGTGTGTGTGTGTGTGTGTGTGTGTGTGTGTGTGTGTGTGTGTGCAACAAACATAAAAACGTTATCGTCCTTATCTTTAAGTAAACGGTTCGTTCTATCAAACAGTAAAACGTGAAAACCATTGTCATCCTTTCATATTGCAAATTCCCCCTCCCCCCTCTCTCTCTCTCTCTCTCTCTCAGATCAGGTTCGCTTAAAATTTCCCGGGGTGTCCTTTCCTGTGGACCAAAACTGTGCGAGAACGAGTGTCTTTGTGGATATTGGGGGAGATAGAACCGTAATAGCTATCAAGGGTGGGGGACGAGCGAACAGTGGGAACAAAGGCATGAGACAGAGTGCAAAATGTTCAGTGAAGAAAATCCAATAGGCTGTGAATCGAGAACACAATCACAGCCAATCTAAACGACAAACACAATTAGGCTAATACACCTAGGTTTATGCGTGAATAAAGTAAAATATCAGCAAGATAACAACAAGTGGGAATATAATCATTTGCTAGGCAGATTAAAGGAGTGTTTTGTATGGACACTCTTCTCCCCCATATGTATCCCTATTAATTTTGATATTTTAAGGCGTGCAGTCAATAAATTTGGCTAACTAAAGACTGTTCGCCCCATTTCTTTGACAACTGTAAGATCTTTAGTGCCATTAAGGTGTCGATTTATCTCGAAAGTGTTTTTTTTTTTTTTTTTTTATAAACTTGATGGACATCAAGGTAAGAAACTAAAAAATAAATACTAATAAATATTAAATAAGTAAATAATATATAACTAAATCAAATATTCTCCCCTTAAAATATATGAATAAATTAATCACGTGGTACACATATGTCTATAGATATAGTAGGCCTACTTACTATGTAACTGTCGGGAAGAAAAACATTCAGCTATGATTGTTTCTCTTTCATTTAGTTTTGCTTTATCAAGAATTAAGGTTACCGTAATTTATATATGATATGTCAGAAAGGTCTTGCTCAAATTAAGAACATCGTATAGTGGTAGCTATACCAAATATACCGGGTGGATGGGACTCTTAGCCTTGGCGGGCAACCCATCTAGGGGAATAAACCCTTAACAAATTACCGATGGGCGACACGCTAATTGGTGCCACTTGCAGGTGGCGATCTTTATGACAGATATAACATATATATAACAGATACGGTACAAATAAATAAATGAATATCAATAGTAGCAGATTGGAAAAGAGAAAAGGACCGTCATCTTCATCTGAGCGAGGATAAGGGTGACTAGAGACCCTATAGTAACAGAGATCGGGTAACATCTGCCATCTCGGTGGCATTGCTGATATTTTCTTCTGTTGACACTCAAATATCTCCGTACCCATAATAAACATTCGGGAATACTGGTACAGGATATATAGATTGGTCTTTGGTTATAATTATATTCTTAATGATAAAAAACAATAAATAGATAAATACAATCAACCTTGCAAAACAAACAAATCACAACAGGAATCGCACACTATAAAGACAAAAGAACTTATCAATATCACTAGGCCTATGCGAAATATCGTAATGAAGATTTAACAAAACAACATTATGAAATAATAAAAAGCACAAAACAAACTTAATCCTCGTTGTTTGGATATTTGAGTCACCAAAATGGCGTCCAAAGAAACAGATGGCCAATCTCACTACAAAATTTCTAAGGGGTAACTATCCCATTCTAGTCGGGGCCGGTAGAAAGGTTTTGTATAACAGTGGGAGGCGGGCGGAGGCGTAAAGAGTTGATAGGATGGGAAAGGAGAAGGAGAACTTAAATTTTCCTCTGGTATTGAGAAAACCCATATGTGTTTGTGACAGAGCTACAAGGAGTTACATGGAATTACTACACTCATATCTCAACGACAGTATCTCACAGACCTTGCAGTCCATTCTAGGGAGAAGAAAAAGACTATACCTGTTTGAACCATTTTTGGTGGTAAAGGAACTTCAGGGAGACTGACTCAGGTTCGAGAGAGATAAAACAAAACAAAATGAGTACCGGTGTACCAGTCTGCTTTTCCCCCCGTCCGAAATTCCCCCTGGGAGAAATCTGGCCCAGGATAGATTTCCCCCGGGGGGGAATTTTGGCCTAGGATATTATTCCCCCTTCTTGGCTAAGATTCCCCCCCACCCACCCGGTTATATGGTAAGTGTATCAATGACTTTAACATGACTGAAACATCAAACAATGGCTCGACCATCACAACAAAAATACTAACATAACATTAGGTTAAGTTAGGTTAGGTTAGGTTGGTTTGGTTAGGTTTAGGCTTAGGTTAGGTTAAACAGTCCTTCAATAAAGTCATTATGTCAACTAATGGGTCCTAAATAAGGGGGGAAAAATGGCCAAGAGGGGGGAAAAATATCCTAGGTCTGAAAGTTCCCCTCCCCCTCCCCCCGGGGGTTGGGGGGGGGGGGGGGCAAAACAGCCCAGGCCACTTTTCCCGGGGGAAAATTGAGCCTAGGCTAGTTTTCCCGGGGGGGGGGGGAACTTCAGTCAGGGGGGAAAAATGTCCTGCTACACCGGTACATATTTAAAATGGAAATATTAACACTAATAGGCTAAGTCAACAGAGTATACTGTAGTGGTATGAACACATACAGTACCGTATATAGGACATTTTAGAATTAATTACTAGTAGAGAGACTGCAATTAAAAGGGACAATCAACTGACGATGCACGTATCGAAGTTTACCTATAGGCTATGCCAATGGTCGTTTTAACACTGTGCGGGTGACCAACCGGAGCAATTTTGTTTGCAAACTTGAATGACTATGAGAAGGGATACAAGTAAATTTACATGAAAGAGCATTGTTTGGGCTTCCAAAGACATAATATACCATAGCTTCATCGTTGCATATGCCATACTAAAGACAAACAAGAATATACTTGGCTTTCATCGACACAAAATGCCAGAAAACGTGAGAAATATGATGGATGTGCCAACGGAAGTCTTGGACAACCATCTCAAGTCGGTCAAGTCAGCCATGCTTCGCGGGGGTGAGAGCTGCCCCCTCGAATAGCCTGCTGCAGCAAACATACTCGGGGAGAGCAGCTCTCGCTGAGGCCATTGAAGGATGGCCGAGCAACGCAAGGTAGACACAAGGTAGGTAGACCCAGCAATTGTGTAATACCTAAAAGAGCTTCAAAGATCACTACCGGTATTAATATTAGTCTTGACATTGAAGCAACTGACCCCACAATGATTCCTGTAATATGTATGAAACCTGGAATTAACGTAACGGGTTCATTTGGAAAGAGAGAGAGAGAGAGAGTACAAATGAGTACAAAGGAAATCAAGCAATAACAGGCCTAGTGACCCTTCTAGGCTGCTTGTCCTCCAAAACACTGAGGATCAAGTGTCCAAACAGTGGCTTAGAGTGGGTAAGGGAACATTGGAAAGGGAACCACTGCCCTGGAAACAATGTCCGTGGCAGGATTAGGAAGTTAGTAGGGGACAGATGGGTTAGTAACTGAGGGGGGGATTAAATAAAGTTATTCATTTACAAACGCAGTCAGTCGCGGGTTTGATGCGAGATATTTGTCTAAGCGGAGTTTAAATGAATCAACGGTGCTGCAGTCTATAACGTCTCGGGGAAGCCCATTCCACAAGTTGACAACTCGATTGAAGAAGAAATTCTTAGATTCGTGTGAGTTAAAAGATTTACCAATAATTTTGCAACCGTTTCCCCGCGTGTAATTAGATTGGTCGATAGTGAAGTACTTACTACAGTTCATATTGTCGATGCCTTTGATGAATTTGAACACTTGAATTAAGTCACCTCTTAATCTGCGCTGGGTTAAAGGAAATAGATTTAATTCTCTAAGACGCTCTTCGTATGGTTTGTTCTTTAGGCTAGGTATCATTTTGGTAACTCTACGTTGAACTCGTTCTAGCTTGTTTATATCTTTTTTGGTAATAAGGGCACCAGGATTGAACGCAGTATTCCAGAAGAGGGCTGACTAAGGAATTGTCAAGGGTTAGGATAACTTCTTTGGATTTATGCTCAAATGACCTGCCTATAAAGCCAATTATTTTGTTTGCCTTCTTAACAACTTCTGAACATTGTTGACTCGGTTTTAGGTTACACGATATTGTTACTCCCAGATCGGTTTCTCTGTTTACATTCTTAAGATGAGTGCCATTCATCGAATAGTTTGCTTTCTCATTTAGGTATCCGATATGTAGTACTTTACATTTATCCGCATTGAAACTCATTTGCCAAATTTGGGCCCAACATGACAATTTATCTAGATTGTGTTGCATATCGTCAACGTATTTGCTTGGCCTCTCTTACTGATTTTCTTTGTGCCTCATTTACACAGAGAGAAATCCAGCTAGCTCTCACAAACACCTCCTCCTCCTATCCACTTCACTACACTAAACATGCACACCACACCAAACAAAAAATAAAAACAAAATATGAATTCTAGCCCAGCCTCGGAGTCCCCAGGGGGGGGGGGGGGGACCATAAATGCCCCCACTCCCGACCGACCATCCCCTGACGACCCCACACAATTACCTCGGCCTGTTACTCTTTCTATTAATTTCTGCAACATTCGCGGACTTTCCTCTAACTTTCACTCTGTTGAGCACCATCTCTCCTCCTACAAACCTGATCTTCTCTTCCTCACCGAAACTCAGGTGTCTGTAGCAACATCCAGCAGCCCCTTCTCTGTATCCTTCTACTTTCTCTATCCTTGTTTCAAAGCCAGAGGCGGATGTTGTGCATATGTGCACAACAAACTCACTTGCTCTCGTGTTCCCGATTTAGACTCCTCTGAATTCTCAACTTTATGGCTCAAACTTTCCTGTCATTCTCTTACTAAATATTTCTGTGCTGTCTATCTTTCCCCTAACTCTACCAACTTTCCCCAATTCTTTGACTATCTAAACTCTACAGTGGAACACATTCTATCCATTTCTCCTTTCTCAGAAATCTCCATCTTAGGAGATTTCAACGTTCACCATCGCCAATGGCTCTCCTCTCACACTACTGATCCACCTGGTGAACAAGCCTACGTCTTTTCTATCCTAAATGACCTAGAGCAGTTAGTTCAGCAACCCACCCGTATCCCGGATCGCATCGGAGATCGGCCCAACATTCTTGACCTGTTTCTAACTTCTAACCCTTCTTCTTATACTGTCGATCTTTTCTCTCCTTTGGGCTCCTCCGACCATAAACTTATCTCTGTCACCTGTCCTATCTCTCCAGTACGGCCACCCGATCCTCCTAGCCGGCGGCGCTTGTGGCACTTTGGCGCTGCCAACTGGGAGGCTCTTCGGCAGTACTTCTTTGATTTCCCATGGAATGATATCTGCTTCCGTGGCCGGGGACTCTCGGAGAGTGCTCAACGCATTACCGAGGTAATCCTATCGGGCATGGAAGCATACATTCCATTCTCTTTCTCTCAGACTAATGCTAAAAAATCTTGGTTTACTCACGCCTGTTCTACTGCTGTCCGCAATAAGGAGGAAGCATTCAAACGGTACCGACGCCTTAAAACTCAAGACTCTCATTCTTCATATGTTTCTGCCCGGAATCAAGCCAAATCTGTTCTTCGACTTGCCAAACACTCTTTCATCAATAATAAATGCACTACACTATCCAACTCTAGCTCTTCCCAAGCTTTCTGGCATCTAGCCAAAAACCTCTCCAACAATTTCTCTTCATCTTTCCCTCCCCTTTCCCACTCTGATGGCACAACCATCACTTCTTCCTCTGACAAAGCTAAACTTTTCACTCAAACTTTTGCTAAAAACTCCACCTTGGATGATTCCGGTGCTATTCCTCCCTCTCCGCCGTCCTCTCTCTTACTTATGCCTAATATCCTAATCTCTTCTAAAGATGTACTTTCTACCCTCTCTGGGCTTAATACTAATAAGGCGTACAGTCCGAACGGTGTTCCTCCTGTTGTTCTCAAAAACTTTGCTTCCGTGCTAACTCCCTGCCTAGGCAAACTCTTTCGTCTCTGTCTATCCTCTAACGTCTTCCCTTCATGCTGGAAGTTTGCTCACATTCAACCTGTCCCAAAGAAGGGTGACCGCTCTCAACCCTCCAACTATCGTCCAATTGCTCTCATCTCTTGTCTTTCTAAAGTTTTTCAAAACTATTCTTGCTTCCAAATTTCTTAAGCATTTCTCTTCTCTTAATCTGCTCTCAGATCGTCAGTATGGCTTCCTTAAGGGTCGCTCTACTGGTGATCTTCTTTCATATCTTACTAACTCTTGGTCATCCTCCTTTCGGGACTTCGGTGAGCCTTTTTCTATTGCACTAGACATATCGAAAGCCTTCGATAGAGTCTGGCATAAATCTTTAATTTCTAAACTACCCTCCTTCGGTTTCTATCACTCCATATGTGCCTTTGTCTCCAATTTCCTTTCCGGCCGTTCCATAGCCGCTGTTGTGGACGGCCATTGTTCACTTCCTCACCCTATAAACTCCGGTGTTCCTCAGGGCTCTGTCCTATCTCCTATTCTCTTTCTTTAATTTTTATAAATTATCTCCTTAACTGTACCTTAATTCCTATCCATTCATACGCAGACGACTCAACCTTGCACTACTCCATTAGTTTTTCAGAACGCCCCAGCCAGCAATCCCTCAACGACAAACGTAATGAAGCCATAGTACTCTTAAATTCTGATCTAAATACTATTTCCAATTGGGGCAGAGAAAACCTTAACATTAATGCTTCCAAAACCCAATTTCTCCATCTATCTACCCGTCAGGATCTCCCAGCGAACTATCCCTTATTCTTCAACAATACAAAAATCAACCCTTCATCTTCTCTCAATATTCTTGGTGTCTCTTTTTCTTCTGCTCTCATTTGGAAGGACCATATTACCAGTCTTGCTAAGGCAGCCTCCCAGAAGCTGGGTGTGCTCAACCGCCTTAGGGGGTTCTTTTCCCCTGCACAGCTTCTTGCTCTGTACAGGGGCATAGTGCACCCTTGTATTGAGTATTGTTCACATGTGTGGGGAGGTTCCTCTCACACCGCTCTCCTAGAAAAAGTTGAAAGGAAGGCCTCTCGTATCATTAACTCCCGTCCACTCACCAACTCTCTGCAATCTCTCTCTCTCCGCCGCAATGTTGCATCTCTCTCGCTATTCTATCGCTACTATAATAATCAGTGTTCCTCAGAGCTATCCCAGTGCATACCACCTCCTTTACGTAGGGCACGTGGTACCCGTCTTGCAACTCAATCCCACCCCTACTCTGTGCAACGCTCCAACCCAAGAGTGAAACGTTACTCTCAAACTTTCTTCTACTCAACAGCTGAGCTCTGGAACTCTCTCCCAGAATCAGTCTTTTCCTCTTCCTATGACTTAAATTGCTTCAAACTCTGTGTGTCCAGGCATTTTGGCTCGAACGTCCCTTGATTTTGGCCCTGTCACTCTTTCAACTATGGGGGAGGCACTCGCTATAGGCCTTTTTCCTTTTGCCTCCCTCAATCACATAGAAAAAAAAAAATTGTTCTTGTGAGAGTACGCTATTTGCAAGTTTTGTATCATCAGCAAATTTTGAGATTGTACAGGTGAGACCCTCATCTATGTCGTTGATGTAAATTAGAAAGAGAATTGGTCCTAGTACCGATCCCTGGGGTACCCCGCTACTTACATTGATCCATTTAGATGCCTTACCGTTTATGACTACTCTTTGCTTTCTGTCGCTGAGCCAAAAGAGAGAGAGAGAGAGAGAGAGAGAGAGAGAGAGAGAGAGAGAGAGAGAGAGAGAGAGAGAGAGAGAGAGAGAGAGAGAAAGAGAGAGAGAGAGAGAGAGAGAGAGAGAGAGAGAGAGAGAGAGAGAGAGTAAACCAGAAGTGCTAACCCAAATCAAGTGCAGTAGTAATTACCTAGCTCTTGGGATTAAAAATGGGTGTGCATGCTATTATTTTCCTCCACAATCATTACCGGCAGTGTGCACTATAGCTTTTGGTGCAATATTTTCTGCTACAATGGCTAAATTATTTATATAATGGCCAAAATAGGATATGGGTGACACTTTTCTGGATTCGGAGGTTAAGCGCTCTGATGACGTATGCCCAGCAACACAACACGCTCTTCTGACAGGTGGAAATGGAGGATAGTGACAGTAGTTCCGATTCGTTTGCCAATACTGCGGGTAATACCCGTGATTATGGCGAAGAACCTCAAGTGATGAATATTGGTGGTGTCCAGGCTTATATGTATGAACCTGTAGGACGAGATCCAGCAGCAGGAGAGGAGGGAGAACATAAGAACATAAGAAAATGGGAGTCTGCAGAAAGCCAATTGGCCTAAGCAAGGCAGATCCCTGTCCCACACAACCCCAATTACAAAGCCCAATTATAGGCTCAACACTCTAATACCCTGAGGATCATCTTACCAAAACGGTTAGAGATTAACGCAGGATTACGGGGTCTGCAGAGCGCTGATTGGCCCAACCCGGCTGATCCCCCTTCACACCCAACCCTTCTCGTCCATATGCTTATCCAATTTTATCTTAAAGCTCCCTACCGTTTTTAATCCCACTATAGCTCTTGGTAGTCCATTCCACCAATCTACAACTCTGTTACCAAACCAATATTTGCCTATATCTTTTCTGAAACGAAATGTATCTAATTTGAAACCATTGGTACGAGTTCTTTCGCTATCACTGAGCTTTAATACATTTGTCATGTCCCCTTTATTAATCCCACTAACCCACTTGAACACCTCTATCATATCCCCTCTAACTCTGCGTCTCTCTAACGAATGTAAGCCTAATTTCCTTAACCTTTCTTTATACGGAAGATTTCTAATATTATGGATCATGTTTGTCATTCTACGTTGTATTCTCTCCAATGAATCTATGTCCATTCTGTAATAAGGACACCAAAATTGAACAGCATAATCCATATGGGGTCTCACTAATGACAAGTAAAGTTTTAAGATAACATCAGCAGTTCTGTTACTCACACTCCTAGAGATGAACCCGAGAATCCTGTTTGCCTTGTTTCGAACGCTTATACACTGTTTTCTAGGCTTCAAATCATTGCTAACAAACACACCTAGATCTTTCTCACAATTCGAGTTTTCTAATTCCATATTAGCTAGTTTATATTTAACATTTGTATGCATCTTCCCTATCTTTAATACCTTGCATTTGTCAATGTTAAACTTCATCTGCCAATTTACTGACCATTCGTGTAAGGTATCTAGATCCCTTTGGAGGCACTCTATATCTCTAGGCCTATCTGAATCAATTTTTCTCCCCATTTTGGTATCGTCTGCAAATTTACTTATCCTACTAGTTATACCTAAATCAAGGTCATTTATGTATATAACAAACAACAGAGGACCTAATACAGATCCCTGGGAGACACCACTTTTGACTGCTCCCCATTCTGACTTCGTACCATTTATGCTGACTCTCTGCTTCCTACCAATTAGCCATGACCTAATCCATCCCAACAACCCCACCTATTCCAAATTCCAAAATCATTGGAGAGAGTACAACGTAGAATGACAAAAATTATCCATAGGCCTAATATTATAAATTTTCCGTATGAAGAAAGGTTGAAGAAATTAGGCTTACATTCGTTAGAGAGACACAGAGTTAGAGGGGATATGATAGAGGTATTCAAGTGGGTTAGTGGGATTAATAAAGGGGACATGAAAAATGTACTAAAACTCAGTGATAGCGAAAGAACTCGTACAAATGGTTTCAAATTAGCCTAGATAAATTTAGTTTCAGAAAAGATATAGGCAAATGTTGGTTTGGTAACAGAGTTGTAGATGGGTGGAATAGGCTATCAAGTGATAGGTAAAACGCCGATAAAAGTACCGTCGGGCAATTAAAGAACCGATTTTCATTTGCACATTACGCATGTAAAAACTTTCTGTATATAACTTTCATTGGTATATTCATAAAGAGCACACTCTAAGCTATTCATAAATCACTTAAAACACTAAAATCGGCTTACGGTAGCCATGTAATAACATGGTGAACCTTCGTGAAAGTGGCACGAAACGGCAAATTTATTGGTGGATGGTGGCAAGTTCTGGGTTTAACGGATGTATGTACCACCAATAACATTGGTAATTTAATTCATATCTTTCTTATACCCCCTACATATGATTCAGAAAGCCTTCAGCTTTGCATATATATGCATATTTTTTTACCTAGGTCACATAATAATACTTAATTCGGTAAATTTCTATAATTGCACCTATACGAGCTAAAAAATATATTATTGTATTTAACAGGAAGGTACGACGAGGTAAGTGATGTGGTATAGGTGGCAATATGCGGAAATGGATTATAAGGGCATTCCGCCCCCTCTGACAAAAGTCTATCAATCTAGCTAGATGTGACACAGATTTTACATTGTTTCAGAGAGACATTAACCTAACCTAGCCTAACGTAAGGGGGTAAGGGCCCCCCCTCCCTTTAGTTTTTGGTCTTATAATCCATTTCCGCATATTGCCACCTATACCACATCACTTACCTCATCATACCTTCCTGTTAAATACAATAATAATTTGTTTAGCTCGTATAGGTGCAATTATAGACATATACCTTTAATTCGAATACTTACCAAAGTCGATGTTAGGTCATCAGAATTGTCTCAATATTATCCTATTTTCTCCAATTTAAGCAGCTCCTCGTTGTCATACATAACGTTCAGTTATTCACAATTGTAAATCATGTGTGGAAATGCTGATACTAAAGCTACATTCTCCATATTAGCCTGAAATATGACGAGAAACCGAAAATCCGCCATTTTTCTTCACTGAAAGAGTAAGACTGGCCTCTTAGTTCTTAATCCATTACACTATTCTTCAATTATATACGAAAACTACATAAAAGCATGTCAATAAATAAATTTAACACATATTTATTACACAATTCGCGATTTATAGCCATTATTTGCAAGGTAATTACAAAAAATTTACCATCGTAGTTCGGAAAATGGCTTTGGCTTCAACTTGATACACTTATGGTGACCATATCTTACTTTAAAATATATAGAATATAACATATAAGCGGTAGATTTATGCGATAAAGGTAGCATCAGGCCACCCAAAACAATGGTACATTTATTGACCGAGCGCAAAAATCGCGTACGTTTTTATAAAAATCTGTTTGTTGCCACACGGTACATTTCATACCTCAAGAATTCGACCACACTGAGCCAAAACCTTACCAGTCTTGTCCCGGCAGCCATTTTGCATGCAGGTGATCTAGTTTTGTGAATATGAAGAAAGTTTTAGACCTTGTCCTCACCGTGAATCGGCGAATCTTGCTCTGCCTCGCAGATATATTCACTTAATACCGGTACCTTGTAGGACCTATGGAAATGCATATATGATATATTTTACCTTTAAAGTGACAATTGATAGTGTGTGCTTCCAGCTGTTTTGGAAAAACTCAATTTTTTTGTCACCAATTTTCCCATGGATTTTTTTATTTTTCCCTGTTAGTTTTCATCAATATATAGTGTTTGGAAATAATTACAACCCTCGGAGAAACCGTTTTCCCTATTATACAACGATCTTAAGACACGCCGCCCAATAGTGGGGAGGGCTATGAAGTTCAGGGAAAATGAGGGGTTAAAAGCGTAACAAAGACATTAGCCTAACCTAACCTGTCCTAGTATTATGGGTGGGGGCTGCTGCCCCCACATCCCCGCTGATTGGGTAACAGTGCAAAAAACACAGTATTATGGGACATACCCTACTCCGCCACCGAGTGGCAGTGGGAGGGCCGAGAGGTTCACAACAATAATATACATGGACGCAGTGTTGCCATATTCTAAATGCAGAATTATCGTATATTGTGACCACAAAATTATGGAATTTGCACCAAAATTATCGTACACACTAATATATATATATATATATATATATATATATATATATATATATATATATATATATATATATACCGGTATATATATATACCGTATATATTTATATATATATATATATGGTCAATAGGTAGCATTCAAGGAGACTACTGCACGACTCTTCTTCTTCTTACCTTACTTCTATAGTTACTTCAACTGTTGGACCGCTAGTCGATGAAAATGGAGAATACACCAAAGACGAAGTACAAATGAGTAATGCCCTCAATACCTTCTTTGCATCAGTTTTTACAACAGAAGACCTCAGTGATATCCCTACACCATCGCCGATTCAGATTGATAATTCAGATGTTCTAAGCAATATCACCGTTACAGAGAGAGAAGTATTGAATTGTTTAGATAAACTCAAGGTAAATAAAACGCCTGGACCTGATACAATCTCGCCTAGAGTTCTAAAGGAAGCTAAGGATGAGCTCTCCAAACCACTGACATTACTATTCAATAAATCCTTGCAGTCTGGAACTATGCCTGATCAGTGGAAGATAGCCAACGTAACACCGATATTAAAAAAAGGCAGCAAATCCCTACCCAGTAACTATCGTCCAATTAGCTTAACCTCAGTTGTATGTAAAATGCTAGAAACGGTCATACGAGACAGACTCGTAAATCACTTAGAGGAAAATAACATACTTAAAGATACTCAACACGGCTTTCGTAAAAAACGTTCCTGTTTAACAAACCTCTTAGACTTCTTCCACGATATCCTCAACCTCTACGATGAGAGTAAAGCTGTAGATATTATATACCTTGATTTTCAAAAGGCCTTTGACAAAGTTCCCCACAAACGTTTACTGCTAAAACTAAAAGCGCATGGAATACAAGACGGTGTGTTGAAATGGATAGAAAATTGGCTCAGCGACAGAAAGCAAAGAGTAGTCATAAACGGTAAGGCATCTAAATGGACCAATGTAAGTAGCGGGGTACCCCAGGGATCGGTACTAGGACCAATTTTCTTTCTAATTTACATCAACGACATAGATGAGGGTCTCATCTGTACAGTCTCAAAATTTGCTGACGATACAAAAATTGCAAATAGCGTACTCTCAAAAGATCAAGTTGACGATATGCAACACAATCTAGAGAAATTGTCACATTGGGCCCAAATTTGGCAAATGAGTTTCAATGCGGATAAATGTAATGTACTACATATCGGATACCTAAATGAGAAAGCAAACTATTCGATGAATGGCACTCAGCTTAAGAATGTAAACAGAGAAAGCGATCTGGGAGTAACAATATCGAGTAACCTAAAACCGAGTCAACAATGTTCAGAAGTTGTTAAGAAGGCAAACAAAATAATTGGCTTTATAGGCAGGTCATTTGAGCATAAATCCAAAGAAGTTATCCTAACCCTTTACAATTCCTTAGTCCGCCCTCTTCTGGAATACTGCGTTCAATCCTGGTGCCCTTATTACCAAAAAGATATAAACAAGCTAGAACGAGTTCAACGTAGAGTTACCAAAATGATACCTAGCCTAAAGAACAAACCATACGAAGAGCATCTTAGAGAATTTCCTTTAACCCAGCGCAGATTAAGAGGTGACTTAATTCAAGTGTTCAAAATCATCAAAGGCATCCACAATATGAACTGTAGTAAGTACTTCACTATCGACCAATCTAATTACACGCGGGGAAACGGTTGCAAAATTATTGGTAAATCTTTTAACTCACACGAATCTAAGAACTTCTTCTTCAATCGAGTTGTCAACTTGTGGAATGGGCTTCCCCGAAACGTTATAGACTGCATCACCGTTGATTCATTTAAACTCCGCCTAGACAAATATCTCGCATCAAACCCGCGACTGACTGCGTTTGTAAATTAATAACTTTATTTTATCCCCCCCTCAGTTACTAACCCATCTGTTCCCTACTATCTTCCTAATCCTGCCACGGATATTAGTTCCAGGGCTGTAATTCCCTTACCCACTCAAAACCACTGTTTGGACACTTGATCCTCAGTGTTTTGGAGGACAAGCAACCTAGAAGGGTCACTAGATCTGTTGTTGCTTGATTTCCTTTGTACCCTTTGTACCTCTGACCGGGTATAGGCTATCCTAGTGCTTACTACCATATACCCCTTTGAAAGGACATTAGCCTAACCTAACCGGGCAGGTGCCCGACCCCGAAAGGGGTTGAAATAGGGGAGCTATCCCCCCGCCAAAGGCGGCTTTCTAGGGCCTTTCCTAGCTGATGCTGAGAGGATTGGGTTCTAGTCATGTGGTGATGGGCTGGTCTATCAGAGTGAGAACTGAGCGATCTCTGCCATACCCATAGCTTACTCTGACTGTTCCTTTAACTTATATATTTTCTAGATCTCAAGTGACGGCGTCTTTTCCGTGGATTGACCTCCCAATCTACCAAGATTGGAAGCCAAAGCGTCACATTTTCCCTTGCCCCTCAACTTTCTCTTCATAATTGCTGAGGGGCACAGGGCCCTGGGTGGGGCTTTGGTTTTCCGGGTGTTTCCGCACCCTCCTCAGCTCCCCGCCATGGAGTGGCTTCAGTCACCCAGGCTTTATTGTGGTCGGCAGGGAGGGTTCTGTGGGGGCGCTCGGTTATGGCCTTGGAATTGCTCGGGGCCTTGGGGCTGTTCGGCCAGGCAGCTTGGGGAACAACAACCTTACCTAACCTAACCTAGTATTATAGGTGGGGGCGGCTTTGACTTATATGTTTGGTGTATTTGTCTGTGAAGTGGGTATTTTTCAATTTGTTGATAACGAAAATCCTCCATGCGGACTATATGGAGAAAAATATGGCGAATCTATTGGTGCCTATTTTCCCTAATAAATTGTTTCTCATAACGTCGCACTTGAATATCCTTGAATATTATCTTAATTTGTTTTCTTGGATTTGTTTTTTAACCTAACCTAGCCTAAATGTATTTGGGGGCTATTAGGCTAGGTTAGGTTAGGTTTTTTGGTTAGGTTAATGACAAAAAAAATCCCAAGAAAAAAAATGAAAAATCCCAAGATTTTGTTTTTTTTCCCCCCCGGGGATAAAAAGTATATAGAAATGAAGCATATGATGATAGGAACCCAAAACTATGATGAGAGAGTGCGCCAAAAACAACAACAACAACAATCTTGTTTTCTATATAAAGGGTTGATGACAAAGTGTCACTGTCAGTACAACTTATTATTTACGAAGTTTTATGTGGTGCAAGACGGCATTTCATCTTTGCCACGGGACAGCAGTTGTTATTATTAGGAAAAGCCAAGACTTGGTTTATTGACGGGACTTTTAAAGTAATCAAGTCTCCCATTTACCAACTCTTGTCTATACACTCTTTTATCAAATCAGCAGATGACATGAAACAACTCCCATTGTGTTTTTGTGTGATGTCCGGGAAACAGGGTGTCAAACGACGCTGTTTTTTTGAGTGATAACGCAATGAACTTTTTGTATAATGATAACAGAAACTCCCCCCCCCCCAAAAAAAAAAAAAGTAGGCTAGGCTAAATTGACACAATTTTGGTCTCCATATTTTCCATCTTGATTGTTTTTTTTATTGCAGGAAATACTGTTTTAGACACCTAAATTCTAAAAAAAAAAATCTGGGGGGCATGCCCCCGGACCCCCCTAGAGCTCACGCCTTCGCCGCGCTATAATGATAACAAAATAATAAACCATAATGATAACACAATTCATATTTTGTGGATTGACACCCTGCCGGGAAAGGAAGTAAAGATTACAAACCTGTTTTTAGGGCGATACTAGATATGCTTCCAGTGGATTATGTAGTGACTTCATTTGTAGTAGACTACGAAAAAGGGCAACTTTAAGCATTAATCACAATCATAGTGTACAGTATATGTATATAAGCATTCCAGTTAGGTTTTATTGACAACTATATATATATGTATTTAGGCTATAAGCAATTATTAATCAAAATCATACACAAAAATAATTTTTATTTATATCTACTCCTTCGATAAATTTATATATTATATAAACAGCATTATAGCCTACTATGTACGAAACCTAATAACAAGATTAATAAAACTACATTAAATCAAAATAATCATAATAATTTCATATGATAATGATCATGGTCCGAATGGGCCGAGTAAGCCTAGGACGAATATATTGTGGTCCGAATGAGCCTGGTCCGAATGAGCCTGGGCCGAATCAGCCATGGTCCGAATCAGCCGGCTACCATATATACCAGGTATAGGCTATAGGGAATGTTTGTTCTAAATGGCGTGTGTACGAATCGGTGCCGTCTATAGGAAGAATTGACAACCATGTTACGAAAACATTCCATTTTAGTACCATATATTTTTATTAGGTTTTGCCGAGGGTTGAAACTAATTTTAATAGGATGCTTAGAGCATATAGATTCCATATCGGTCTTCAAATATGTCAACATAATTGGTGACAAATAAATGGAGTTATACTGCTGTGGAGTGTAAACAAACCGATGAAGGAAAAATGGAAGTATAAACCCCAGCTGAAGTTGGAGGTTCGCAATTGTGGTAGGTGAGACCGGAGTACTTTCATCAGCGTTTTACCAAGAACGATAGGGAGCTTAAGATAAAATTAGATAGGCAAATGGACGAGATGGGTTGGGTGTGAGGGGGATCTACCAGGTGTGGGCCAATCGGCGCTCAGCAGACCCCCGTAATCTTGTGTTAATCCTTGACCATTTTGGTGGGGGCAGTACTCAAGGTATTAGTGAGTTGGGCCTATAATTGGGCCTTGTAATTGGGGTTGGGTGTGACAGGGGTCTGCCTTCTATGGGCCGATCGGCTTTTTGCGGACTCCCATGTTCTTATGTGGCAGTCCGGTGATTCGAACCCAGGACGCTCACACCGAAAATCAACACACTTCTGCATTGCACCACGAAAACAGGTGTTGGAGTGAAATTAATAAAAACAAAATAGGCCTAGGACTATATGAAAGAACATTTAAAAAAAATCTTACAAAACTCGAATCTGGTAGGTCCTAGATTTTCACCACAGGCTATTCAACACACCATACATGATACATAGGCTACTTCATGTACCGGTATATAAAAAGAAGCTCTAGCCTGCTACCTACTCCTAACAGCAAAATATAGACTAGCCTATAATCATATTAGGCAACAATAAGCAACTTGCATAAACATATACCGGTACTGTACAGGCCTATAGCCTATACAAATTAACATTTTAACAGGCGTAGCCTACTTACCGGGTATAGGCTAGCCTGGCTAGGCTACATGATTGAAATTAAATTAAAAATAAAGTAGAAATAGAAATACCGGTACGGCCGAATATTTACAAGCACCCGATGATGCCATTCTGATTAACGTATTTTACAAGCAGATATTATATAGCCTAGGCCTACAGTGGCCCAGGCTTTTTGTTACCCACATTAGGCTAATAGCCTAGTATAAAAGCTTGAAACTACAATTCCCGGTAACAACATTGCATCGATATCTTCAATCGATTAAAAGGCCTTTTAAAGATAACCTAAGATAGTTTTTACCTTCTCAGATCATTAAATCCAATCGTAATGGAATAGGCCTAGGCTATCGGCATTTAAAAAAAAAATACGGCAAACAAACATTGACTAGCCTAAATTTAAACTAGATCCTCGTAGACCTATGTTCCAACCATGCTTACCTCATGGAGAAAAGGGTGAAACACAATCGGTAGTGGAGGTCTGGGTGGGAGTTTATAAAATCCACATCCAATTCTGGCTACCCTAATTACAAGTTCCGAGGTAAGATGACCCAAACAGTTGCTACAAAATGTAAACAATGCCGCAGGATACAACTGGGTTATCTGTGTGGCATTCTGTTTCACTGGGATGTCATCTGCACATTCACTTTTCACTATATCGTGGGTCTCCTTCACGATTTAACTTTTCCTTATAATCCACTAGATCACGTGTTCTACGGCCAAAGACGAAGGCGGCGGAGAATCGGGCGTCATAACACACAACGGTCACAGTCTGAGGAATACTGACTCTGAGCCTCTCCAAAGTTTGAAGTGTTCATACCGCAATGAGGATAGTATAAATCTGGCCATAAACTTCTTAATTTCCAAACATCATTCGCAGATTTCGTAGCATAGGATTGATTTTTCACATTCGTCGACTGTATACGAAGCACTATCATCTGAATATGGAATTCGGAAGATGGAGAGTAGAGTATTTTAGAGTTGGGTGGAATTTGTTCTCATACGTCTGGCCGCGCGCTGGGCGAGTTAGAGGCAAGTCCTCCAGGGACTCGGCCAACCTGCCTCATCATAGAGCACATGGAAATAGTGTAGGGTGCCATAAATTGTAGTTGCTAAGCTTCGTACAGTTTCCCACATAAATGTCGATATATTTCGTAATTTTCTGTATGGTAGGAACATAAATAAGATTTACTTATATGCCATGGTATGCAAGCAATTACTGCATAAGGCATTGTAGTAAGAAAATATAAATGTATCCTTCTTTACTATGACGTGTTTAAATTTGTATTCTAGTTAACAAGATTTATTTATTCAACTTTGAAAGGTTCTCTAATGAAAGGAGTAACATGTATGTCAAAAAATCCATGTCATCTACAGTAATCTAACTAAAACTAAAGAATCCCCACCCAACCAAACCTAAATATGTACAGTTGCCCACTTAAATTATGTTATTCTCCGTGTTCTCATACATGGATATATAATGCGCATGGTTGAATTGTGAGTGTATCCTTATGCAGTGGTTGACTAATCTGATTAGTAAACTGATAATTAAAAGCAACCAAACTCGCGATTCATTCATAATAATTTTACCTTCATGCATAACATCAAGACGACGAACAGAACTTATGTGGGCAACTGTGTATTAATCTACTATTTTACTAAACTTTGGATGGGCCTTTTGTAATAAAAGGGGTAAAATCTATGTCAACCCTCTGACTACCACACTTCCCTCTAAGCAAAGCTGAATAGCCTACACTCAAATATGTATTCACATCAGCAGGGAAAGAAAGGTATTTTACAGTATAGGCGATACCATTGTCGGTCAAGGGACTATATTAGAGTTCTCGCAGAGAGGCTACAGTCCTGACGTTATTCTTGACTTACAGTGTGCTGGCTTAATAATCCAATAGGGTTGATAGCCTCTGAAGTCCTATTTTAGCTAACATTGTCAGTACTGTCATGACATAACTATAGGAAAGGTGAGACAAGTAACAATGTTATCACTTAATGCCTCGAAGCAAGGAAAGGGACATAAGAAGTAGTATGGGGCGAGGAAGGGAGCTGGAGGAGAGATGAAGGCGTCGGGGGCTCTGTCCTTCTGCCTAACTCTTGTACAATTTGTTAGTCATTCTTTGACTTGCCAAACGTTCCATATGGCCGAACCATCTCAAGGTATTTCTTTTCACACTTTTAGCACATCCACATCACACCACTCTCGTACTTCATTCGTCTATCCTTCCATGTAACTTCACATGCACTCTTCAAGTAACTCATTCCACTCCTGTCACTGCAAGTGACCTGTTAAAATTAAACGTACCCAATGTTTGAAAATAATGGCACTAAATACTGAAATAATAAGTTAATAATAAATATAGGTAAATTATATTCATAAAGGAAAGAGACAAGGAATACGATATGAAGTAGGCCAAAATTGCGGATAAGAAGTTATCCTGAACCCTGTGGAACTAATGTTTAGACCTAAGTAGAAACAAAATAAAATAGAAATAAAACCACTAAAAAAGGGCCAACATAAGTTAATTAACCATTTCAAGATACTATTACGCAGTTATCTTGTGTTATCTGGCTATGATTAGACTTGTATTTAGATTAGGAAGGGTATATGGAAGTCAGAGGGTTAATGGAGACAGTCTTTACCCTTTTAATTCCCATAAAGCCTTCCTAAGCTTCACAAAATCAATAGCCAGAATAAATTGTCAAAATGCATCATGATTCTCAATGGGTTAATAGGCACTTATTAACCCCTTCTGCATCGATGACATCCTTTTCATTATATTTTGCCAACTATTAGACAATTTCATTTAGCCTAGCCTAGGAAGGATATCTACCAATTAAAAGGCCACAGACTATCTCAATTGATTCTCTTAGCTATATATCATATAAGCTTCCTTAGCTTCATAATATCGTCTACATGTAGCTAAAGACGTCGCCGGTAAAGAAGGGGTTAAAAGGTTTAAAGCCAGGAAGTGAGCCTGAACCCAGTGGAACCATGGCACAGTCCACTTAATTGGCTAACACAGAACACGTTATCTGAATCTAGTTAGCGAGAGGGGGAAGGCAGGCAGGGAATCAGGGTTTTGTCTTGAAAGGGAGTTAATAATACTTAGAGTTAGGTTATTACAAAGACATTTAATTGACCACTTGCCAGTTTCGGGCTATAAGGAAGTTGGAGCCGTAAACATTGATATTAAGAATAATGTAATGCTGTAATCAAATAGGTTTCTGATGGATAGAAAGTATGTTACATTTTATTTAAAGTTTTTATATAGACACCACAATCGAATTATAGCTGTCAATTCTGCTAAATATCGATATCTACAGCTCCAACTTCCTTATAGCCCGAAACTCGCAAGTGGTCAATTGCACTTGCAGAAAAATCAATGTTGATAAACCAAGGAATAAAACTGTAGGGAGCTTTAAGATAAAATTGGATAAGCATATGGACGAGAAGGGTTGGGTGTGAAGGGGGATCAGCCGGGTTGGGCCAATCAGCGCTCTGCAGACCCCCATAATCCTGCGTTAATCTCTAACCGTTTTGGTAGGATGATCCTCAGGGTATTAGAGTGTTGAGCCTATAATTGGGCTTTGTAATTGATTTGGGGTTGTGTGGGACAGGGATCTGCCTTGCTTAGGCCAATCGGCTTTCTGCAGACTCCCATTTTCTTATGTTTTTATGTTCTTAAGCTATAAAACATGTAAGAACACACAAGGCAAATTTTACAATCATATTTATAATATTTTATTATGTTCCCTCCACCAACCGACTTTTAATTAGTCCTATGCAAGTATATCAGAGTGAAATGATTTGCGTACCAGTATTTAATTTCATATAGCTACATTAGTATGCCAAGACAATACCGGTATGTATATAGCACTTAATATGAAGTAGATTGTATTTATCACTCTATTTAATATTATAGTTGTACTTGCACAATAATATATGACCCTAAGAGGTACATAGATGTTTAACCCCTCCATCATGATGACGTAATTTTTATCATAACATGGTTACCACTAGACGATTTTATTCAACATATAAAACCATCTCTAGGACTCAAAAGGGTACCGGTATACTGTATACGATCTTTATAAACCTTCTTAAACTGCATAAAACCGCCAGAATCACAGGTAAAGAGGCGTCATAGTGTTGAAGGGGAAAAGAGTGCCTGTACATTCGCTTATAAATATATCGTGGAATACCTATGTCTTTCATTATATTAACTGGAACTAATTAATGCATGTAATTTGATTTCCTCCAATGGCCTACATAATTAATTCATGTTATGAAATTAATTTATGTTTAGTCAATTCAAGCATGTTTGCGTAATGAAATTGTTTGCTAAGAAGTCAAGGGAGGAATATTGTGAGCTGAATCACCACTTTTCAACACGAAAACATAACATAGTCTTAAGGGGGAGGCAGTCGCCTTTTCTTGACCCCCTTCACCCTCATGTTTAACATATTAGTTTTGAGATGTTATGACGTTCGTTCCATTAGTTTGGCGATTATGAGACCTTTCGCCACATTTCTTTGTCAATATTAATACCTTTCGTGCCATTTAGGTGTCGATTTTCTCATGGTGAGCGATAACAAGCCTGTAATTTGAGAAGAAATCGGCCTTCGACCGGGTTATTTTTCTACCGAAAAATTTACAAATTTATCTTGAAAGGGGGTCTAGGGGGTGTTTTTTTTAAGCTTGATGGAGGCCTATATAGCGATGAAACTTAAAAATATATATATACATAGGCTAAAAAACAAGCACTACCCCCTTAAACTATGTTGTTAGGCAAATTTGTATATTATCGGCGATATCTTATACTTGAGCTTCCCCATATTGGTCGAATTAGGCTAATAATAAACACACACTCACACATACTCTCTTCCTCTCTCTCTCTCTCTCTCTCGCTTTGTTCACATCAGCAGAAAAAGAAATGTATTGTACAGTATAGGCGATACCATTGTCAGTACTGTCATGACATAACCCTCTCTCTCTGTCTCTCTCACACCCACAGGGCACGGTGAAGATACGGGAGAGAGGTTAGAAGAGGCCCAGAGGATGACAGGGTAAACACGCAGGGAGGAATGCCAGTGGAGTTCATTAAAATATTTGGGTTACACAGAGCATAACTAAAAGGAAAACTCACACTCCCGGCATTTCTTCCGGGGGGATGGTTCACGTTTTGGTCGTTTTTTTCATGTACGGTATTCATTATTTTTCTAATTTCCCCCTAAGACCTCCATCAAACTTTAAAAAAAAAACATCCATTAGATCCCCCTTATAGATTAATTTGTAAATTTGTCGGTAGAAAAAAGGCCGGTTCTTTCAAAATTGCAGGCTTACTATTGTTTGACAGGAAAAAAATTGACACCTAAATAGCACGAAAGGTCTTAATGTTGACAAAGAAATGGGGCGAAAGGTCTAAAAATCGACAAACTAATGGGGCATAGCCTACGTCATAAAATCTCAGAACTAATGGGGATAAGTATGAGGGAGAAAGGGGACCAGAAAAACGGCCCATCTCCCCTTAATTCTAGGCTAACGGTTACTGGTTAGGGGAAACTGGCCAATTTAAACCCTTCGGCACGAAAACGTCTTTTTACCTTTGAGTATGGTTAAAATTAGACAACTTTATGCAGTTCAAGAAGGACCTGTGTTATTCAGAGGGTTTATTGAGATCGTATTTACCCCTTTGAGTCTTAGAGGTAGAATATAAGGTAAAGAAAATCGTCTAATGGTAACCAGAATACGATGAAAACTACGTCCTCGTGTTGAAGGGGTTATTTACCACTAGAGTCTTTCAACCAGTACCTCTTAACCAGTGCTAGTTCAACCAATACTGTGGGTTGGATTAGATTTGATTGGTGTTGGCGGTGTAATGGTTTAGATGCTTATGTTCTGGGTGCGGTGTCCAGAGTTAGAATCCCGGGAGTACCATACGTTTTCTTAGTTTATTTAAGGTCATTGGGGTTTGTAATGGAGGATTAATGTTAAAAACTCGTTCCTTAATTATAAATTGGCACTGCCTTTGAAAAGGCTATCTCCTCAGACCAGTCCAGACTGGATAAATTAGCCTCTGGTTGAGATTTACTTACCTCGACGACGTATACCGATAAATAATGCACGCAACAAAGCCACTCCAACAGCTTCCTCTCTCTCCTAAGATTACAGTACAGTACTGTATATCTTGCTCTCTCCGACACCCTTTCTTCCCTCTCAACACTCTTCGAAAACTAGATACGAAGTGTCGTTGTAAAGGCATATCCCTCAATACTCTCACCTGACCTGACACGTTGAAATGGACTACTGGGTGAGTTGTCAAGGAACCGAATTTAAGTTTTGTCAGGATTCAGCCACACAAAATCATCTGCCTCTTAATTTAATAATAGTGCCAACGAAATATTTCTAAAATTACGTTTCAAATCGTATATATTAGTGAAAAAAGTTAGTGCCATGATATCTTGCCACCATTGTATTAGGCAATAATTGTCTGACTACAATATCTTTAAAATTGTAAATGTATCAAACTAACTCCAACTCTCTCTGTCTCTGTCTGCCTCTCTCTCTCTCTCTCTCTCTCTCTCTCTCTCTCTCTCTCTCTCTCTCTCTCTCTCTCTCTCTCTCTCTGTATATATGTGTGTATACCGGGTATATATATATATATATATATATATATAGTTTGTAAGGCCAGACTGCCTAGTAAGGACCTTGAGGTCTGTGTGGTCTGTGTATCTATGTAGCTCTATGTAGCTCTGGTGGTCATCGACCTCCTGACAAAAAAATATAATAAAATATAATATAAATATATTATCCATTGGTTTAGACAACTGAGATTGCCACCTATACATGGATGTGTTTGATAATTAATATATTAATTAGTTAATCAACAAACATTTCCCCAACCCCCCTCCCTCGCTCCACCTCCTTCCCTTCCACTATTGGTAGGAGGTGGAATGAGGGACGGGGGTTGGGGAGGTGGGTGCGGCTCTGCCAAGTTAGGATTTGCTGGGATGGTTGAGAAATGGAATATGTGCGGCAAACTGTACTTCAACACTCATATGAAACTAATTATTTGAGTAGCCGAACTCCTGTATCAAGAAATTGCCGTACAGTTACCCACCTGAATTTGGAGTGTTGGAGCCACTCAGTGTGCATAAAGAAAAATTATTTGATAGATATAAAATAATATTTAGCTATAGATCTGTTCCTTGATTATATAACTTGGCTATTACAAAACAAACTAATCTCGTAATACAATCTTATATGTCTTCCTTCTATACATAACATTACAGAGTGGGTGTAAACTATTGAGGTCAACTATAGCTTACATGCCCTGTTATGTCAAACCACCGGGACAATATATGTTTAATGATATTAGTTTTAAGGACAAATACGGGAAAATGTACGTGAGATTGCATTGCATTGGCCATATTATCACTTCTAAAATGTACGTGAGATTGCATTGCATTGGCCATATTATCACTTCTAAAGACATAATAAGAACTGTGAAGCATAGACTTAACTGTATAATTTAGTAAGGGTAACTAGCAAGAAAGGAATAGATCTCTCGTGTGTCACCTTGGCCTCCTGTATACTAAAAGACCCACTCCTCACCCCTAAACTACTGGTGCCGATATAAATCATCCGTCCCAACTAACTTGAACGACTTATTCAGGGGCTTAATCAAGTTATTAGAAGCAGTGAAATAAATTGAGGAGCCTTGAGTCCTAATCTATTGTTATTAAACGTGAAAGCAATTTGGGTGGAAATAAGTACGAGGGTGCGTTGTTTCTTCATCCGGATTGCTGTACTTACTGATCGATGTTTTTATTAACCTTAATAAGTCACTGGTACGGTACTAATAATTATTAGATAGAGGAATATAGGAATGACTATAGATCGGGCAAGAGAAGTGGAAATAAATAGGAATTAATGGAGAATGCTTGTGAATAGGTGAGTTATAAAGCGGTCGTTTGGGGGAGGGGGTCAGGCACCTGGCCCGGGGAGAGGGTTTATATGAAGGGTCAGACCAAGGCCAGAACCTCTCCGGGAGGTCGGGGGCCGGGGGAGTGATGGAGGCCCTACTCCTTGGTCTCTGAGTCTTATCCTGGGCCACCTAGATGTGTGTGAATTTGATTTTTTTTTTTTTTTTTGTGTTGTCCCTCTCCAGGCTCTGTCTCGAGTCGACCACCCCCCAGCTATGGACATAGCCTGAGTATATACCGGTACATACATACATTGTTATTATTACCGGTATTATTATTAGTAGTAGTAGTACCGGTAGGCTATAGCTTATTTTAAACATGATATGATACTTATAATTTGGTACCGGTAGCCTATCCCGAAAGTCTCGAAACAAGGTGGCGGGCAGATGAAGTAGTAGGTGATGAGAAAGTGAATGTTAGTAGGAGAGAAAGGCGTCAGGGCTTAACCAACCTAAGTGGGGAAGGTTACATGGATTGAGTCACAGGGAAGGAGATGTGACATATAGCTTATCACAGACGATTTAGTAATTCTAAGAAAAGCGGTCGAATTAAGGCTTAAACACTGACCACTTAATCGGTCATATTTTATGAAGTTACATAAAGGAATTCGTAAATAGGCAGATAGAATAGACCGTTAGACGTAAAGGACCTATGAATTATTATGACTATATTCCATTCATTCTAGGTTGGGCAAAAATCGTAACACCTAGCCTCTCATAACTCAAGAAGAACTAGAGTAATCGAGCTAATTTTTCTACCATATAGAAAAACTTGGCTAGGGAATATGTGTATAAATTGACGGCTCATATGCTGTAGCGCATTTTGAGTTACAGAGGTTAGAGGTTACGATTTCTGCCCAACCTAGAATGAACGAACTATACTAAGGTCTACTTACCTAGCATATCTTTGCATGTTAACTTATTTTTCTATAATTTGTCTTAGTTTCCTCCCTAGACCTCCATTAAGATTAACAAAAAAACTAAAACAAAAGTAGACCTCTTTCAAGGTAAATTTGTATATTTTTCGATAGAAAAATTTCCGCCGGTTCCTCTTAAAATTACAGGCTCGCTATTGCTCGGCAGTAAAAATTCGACACCTAATAGCACGAAACGTCTTGATATCGATACAGAAATGGGACGCAAGGTTTTAAAATCGACAAACTAATGGAGTGAACGTCTTGAAATCTCAAAACTAAGGGGCTAAACATGAGGGAGAAGGGGGGCCAGAAAAACAACCCATCCACCCTTAACTAACTTTGTTTAACAACTGTTCATGTTGTGTTATAGGCTATGCCTTCAACAGCTATCATAATGGAAAATTCCCAATTTCTGAATTCAAACGTGAATGATCACCACAACAAATTAGTTCGAAATGGAACTCGGAAACACCCTCCCCACACACTTAATTAACCATGACGCCTTTTTAAATTTGATTCTGGCTAAGATTAGATGATGAATAGGCATAATTGTCGTAAAACACTGTCATGCGATTATAATTTCATAAGACGATTTTATACAATTTAGGAAGGATATGTGGCGATTGTAGGCCGAACAGAAACAACATTTAAAGTTCCTATGCTCAGGGTCCGGGACCACGTTCGCGTTCCCTTGCCCGTTTCTCTGTCTCGACGAGTAATAGTAGGAAGTAATACGGTACTATTAAAAATACTAAGACTTGTTAAATGTAAATTTGTATCCATTATAATACAAAAAATGAATTTGAATCGAAAATGAGAGAGAGAGAGAGAGATCCTTATCTACAATTTTCCGCACAGTGTCTCGCCCGAGTAAGTGAGTTAATGGAAATGTTACAGCAATTTACTGGGGCCTTTTAATGAATAATTGTCGTCAAAAACTGTCATGCGATTATAATTTTCCTTACCCGAATTGAATTTACAGAGAAAACGTAGAATTTCACTTAACCATATAATGATTTGTCATCGTATGTTTTGCCTGAATATTTTATGAAGGACCTGTAGACAAACAAAGATTAAATTTAACCTTCGGAGGATATCGTTAGTAAAATTCAAAATAATTAATTCTGGTTCAGTAGTAGTTTATCGAGGGCCTTCCCTAGAGTTAAGCGCCCCATTAATTACTATTTCCATTCACATATTCATAGCCTCCGATAGCGCAGTTGGAATGATGTATATGCTAAGATTGGTATGCAGGATTCGAAACTACATAATAAATCGTAGGCTTGTGCAGCATTCTTGAACTGTCTTCGTGGTGCAATGCATAAGTGTGTTGATTTTCGGTGTGAGCGTCCTGGGTTCGAATCCCCGGACTGCCACATGTTTTTGTTAATTTCATTAATCGAGTTTAGGAATAAAGTTGGTTAGTGGAAAGATCATATTAATTAAGAACGCAGTATATTAAAATATATTCATTCTGTATCTATCACGTATAACTTCCAAAGTAAACGAACTAATTTTCAGACGGGACTGGAGGTCTCGCAGAGAGGCTTCAGTCCTGACGATTGATATGCAGGATTCGAAGTTGCATAATAAATCGTAGGCAGTGTCCACCAACCTTTAACTGTCTTCGTGGTGCGATGTATAAGGTGTTGATTTTCGGTGTGAGCATCCTGGGTTCGAGTCCACGGACTGCCACATGTGTTTGTAAATTTCATTAATCGATTTTAGGAGTATGGTTGGTTGTTGGAAGGAACATAATAATTATTCTTGACTTACAGTGTGCTGGCTTAATAATCCAAGAGGGTTGATAGCCTCTGAAGTCCTATTTTAACTAAAACAAAATATACATTTTAACCATTGTAATACGTTAGTTCCTTCTTAGTAACGTATTACGATGGTTAAAATTAGTTCGCTTGTTTTGGAAGAAAAAATCAGTCAATGTTGATGGAATGGAACCTATTAATAACCGTAAGTACAGCAATTGGAATATTTTGGTTCTATATGCATGTTAGGACTAGGATATGAGGGGAAATAGCCAGTTGTGAAGAATACGTGTGGTCTCGTGAAAATAAATATTGAAAGGGTGAATTTAGCGATTAACTTTTATTGATGGCTTAAGTAAAGTCTGATAAACTATTGTTATGTATGTTAGGGATATGGGAAGAAGTTTGGGGCAATATTTGGAGGGTATTTGGGATTGGCTAAATAGTGCAAGAAAAGCAAAGAAGTGAAAAGTACAGTACGAGTTTAAAGAACCTGGGCTCAACCAGGTAGCTCCATTTATTTCATATGTAATGCAAATGAAACAAATGTAAATTTTTCTATCGAAAAATGTAAAAATTTAGCTTGCTGTCGCAACAAAAATATGTGTATACTGGCTCGCTACCGCTCGCCAGAAAAATATTGACACCTGGATGGGGGTAAACGTCTTAAAACAGTAAGCTAAATGGGGCCAAATGGATACAAGCCAAAGAGAGGGAGAGAAAGAGAAAACAGCGAGGTGGGCTCCCTTAACTCTTTTTATCATCCAAGCCTTATGTCAGCGCTTAAGAATAATGCGCTTAATTGGGTAACACGGTACACGTTATCTAAATCTGGTTATAGGGGGCAGACAGGGGAGGAGGGGAGGGTTGAGGTTGGATAAAACAAACACTAATAATACACAATCAATAAAAGGGGGAGAAGGGGAAGGGAAAAGATGGAATTATTTGTGTCGTTGTTACTATTATTATTAAGGATCTATGGTTATTATTTCAATATTATTATTATAATTAATATTATTAGCCTATGATTAGTAGTACCGTAGTATGAGTGATGATTATTTATTAGTGTTATATACCAGTACCGCATAAATATTTATGGATGTGTGTGTGAGTGTGTGTATGGATATGTGTGTGTGTGTGTCTGTGTGCTATATTGAAACTAACAATTCATTCCCAGAGGTTTACTAGTAAAAGCAAATACCGGCATTACACCACCAAGAGACTATTTTCGATGAGGTAGGGATGACCCCTCGCTCCTCCCTCCTCCCACCCCCCAACACACACACACGCACTGGCCTAGGGACATGTTTTCATCTCTTCGGTCGAATGATGCAACAGCCTAACTTCTTATGACATAATTACGTAATGGCCTAACCATCCTTGACAGGTGTCAGATAGGGATATCAACCAGCCTGCTTAACCCCTTCTGTACCGGCGACGTCTTTTAAAACTTTATTCAAGCTATATTAAGAGGTTTTTAATACAGTATATGTAACAACACTTCCCTCTCTTTCTCTTTCACATACACACACACAGCCAACCAGAACTAGTCTATTCGCTGTAAGTAGGCGATAAATCATGACCTCTATCCTCTTGTAACTTAAAAAGAGCTAAAACAAATTGGCTATACATTTCCACATCTATTCCTTGACTGACTCTTCCCAAATGGTAGAAATATTAGCTCGATTACTCGTTTTTGAGTTACAGAGGTTAGAGGTCATGATTTATCGCCTACTTACAGCGAATAGACTATAGCAGGTGAGACAGCCTATACACAAGTGGGCTTACCCAAAGTGTCGCCCAATATTGCAATACCTGTACAGATTCCAGCCCTGCACTCGACATACAGCATACATATTGCATATTTCGAATTTCTATTATAAATACCGGTACACGATATTATATTTGTATTGGCTATTTTTATTTTATGCGTTTTAGTTTCCTCCCTAGACCTCCTTCAAGCTTAAAAATAATACCCTTCTAAGATAAATTTGAGTATTTCTTAAAAATGTAAATGGCAGGCTCACTATCGCTCGCCAAAAAATAATTAACAGAAAGATATACATTTAGTAAGCCGCCCAAAAAGACGCCTTAGAAATAAATTCGACAAATTGAATAGCCTTCCAAGATATATATATATATATATATATATATATAATGCTTTGAATAGGCCTACTCGCGCAGCACCCAATTGACCCTTTGCGAGTTTCAGATTATAAGGAAGTTGGAGCTGTAGACATCGATATTTAACAGAATGACCAGCTACAATACAGTTGTATATATATAAATATATACATAAAATCAAATTGATCATACTTTTATTCCATCAGTAACCCACATTATAATTGCATTTCTCTTTAACATCGATGTTAATGGCTCCAATTTCCTTATAGCTTGAAACTCGCAAGTGGTCAATTGTGTCATTGCAACCCTCATCAGGACGGTTCTAGCGTTTGGTTAAACAAATGGATAGGCTTGAATCATCCAATCCAGGTAGGGAAGTACGGTAGGCTACATTTAAGGTTGTATCCATTCAGCCTTTTATCACCAACCAGGTATGGATTTTTTCCTGGCTAGCAGTAGCGAGCCAGTATATTACCGTGTATTAAATGTTTTTGACAGCAGGCTAAATTTGTAAATTTTTCGATAAAAAAACCCTACGGCGAAGCCGGATTTCTCCATATAATGCTGGCTCGTTTATCGCTCGCCTTGACAAAATCGACACCTGGATGGGGATAGCCTAAACGTCTTAAAACAGTAGGCTGAAATCATGGGGCCGAATTGATACAAGCCAGAGAAAGAGAGAAAAGGAGAGAACACAAGCAGGGTACCCCCCCCCCCTAACAAAAGTGTCAAACCGGGACTCTAAATAGTGTATTTTAAGATGGGAATGAATATGAGAAAGAATATATTAAAATGTAAATGAAGGTGAATGTTTTGGCCCTTTTAACACTTCCAAACACGTGATAAGTATTGGGATTACACAATTACCTGTATACTAGTTTGTTTTAAGATAGGAATGAACAATGATAACAATATAGGAACATGACAATAAAGGTGTATATTTAAGATAGGAATGAACAATGATAACAATATAGGAACATGACAATAAAGGTGTATATTTAAGATAGGAATGAACAATGATAACAATATAGGAACATGACAATAAAGGTGTATATTTAAGATAGGAATGAACAATGATAACAATATAGGAACATGACAATAAAGGTGTATATTTAAGATAGGAATGAACAATGATAACAATATAGGAACATGACAATAAAGGTGTATATTTAAGATAGGAATGAACAATGATAACAATATAGGAACATGACAATAAAGGTGTATATTTAAGATAGGAATGAACAATGATAACAATATAGGAACATGACAATAAAGGTGTATATTTAAGATAGGAATGAACAATGATAACAATATAGGAACATGACAATAAAGGTGTATATTTAAGATAGGAATGAACAATGATAACAATATAGGAACATGACAATAAAGGTGTATATTTAAGATAGGAATGAACAATGATAACAATATAGGAACATGACAATAAAGGTGTATATTTAAGATAGGAATGAACAATGATAACAATATAGGAACATGACAATAAAGGTGTATATTTAAGATAGGAATGAACAATGATAACAATATAGGAACATGACAATAAAGGTGTATATTTAAGATAGGAATGAACAATGATAACAATATAGGAACATGACAATAAAGGTGTATATTTAAGATAGGAATGAACAATGATAACAATATAGGAACATGACAATAAAGGTGTATATTTAAGATAGGAATGAACAATGATAACAATATAGGAACATGACAATAAAGGTGTATATTTAAGATAGGAATGAACAATGATAACAATATAGGAACATGACAATAAAGGTGTATATTTAAGATAGGAATGAACAATGATAACAATATAGGAACATGACAATAAAGGTGTATATTTAAGATAGGAATGAACAATGATAACAATATAGGAACATGACAATAAAGGTGTATATTTAAGATAGGAATGAACAATGATAACAATATAGGAACATGACAATAAAGGTGTATATTTAAGATAGGAATGAACAATGATAACAATATAGGAACATGACAATAAAGGTGTATATTTAAGATAGGAATGAACAATGATAACAATATAGGAACATGACAATAAAGGTGTATATTTTGGCCCTCTTAACACTTCCAAACACAATCTATGATTTGTGAATCATAAAATTATCTGTACCGGTATATATTAAATAATAATGACTTAAGGGGAGATATTTAGTTTCCTCCCTAGACCTCCATCAAGCTTTAAAAAAACACCCCTAATAGGCCTACCCCTCTTCGATATAAATTTGTACATTATTCAGTAGAAAAATGTTCCGGCCGAAGGCCGATTTCTTCTAAATTACAGGCTCGCTATCGCTCGACACTAAATGGCACGAACAATCTTAAAATTGACAGACATTGGGCGAAATGTTTTAAAATCGCCAAACTAACGGGGCTAACGTCTTAAAATTTCAAAACTAATAGGTCTAAACATGAGGGAGGAGGAGGTTCGAGAACAAAAAAACTTAAGTGAAAATCTCCCCTTAACATAAGGAAAATGGCCGCTCGCTTGACAGCCTGCATTTGACAAGTCTTGGAGAATAAAGTGAAGCACAGGTGATTTCATGCTTAACCACTTCAGCACGATAACGCCCTTTTATCTTGGATTCTGGCTAAAACTAGACGATGTTATGCTTCACTTGCTTATGGTAGTCCATCGTAGTCCGATGATGACGTTCCCTTCCTGCAAAGCAGGAAGAGAAAACCTGCGCATAGAAGCGTTTAGAGTGCCGAGGGAGGTGCGCAGTTCCAACTTCACTATCTTGGTACTGAACAGGGGTTGCTGATGGCAAGGGGGTGACCCAAGACGACCAGCTCCTGCTCAATACACCAGGGGACTGCCGGGATTCCAGTTTGTCGGAAACCGCCAGGACGTGACCCCAACGTCTGCTTTTCTCTCAGGGTGTGCTCCCCTAGCCTTTGTCTTACTATATAGACTAAACCACAAGGCAGTGGGTGTGTGCGGTTGTTGGTAGATGACAAGGATGCACATAATACCTCTGGGGGCCACCGCATGCCCCGAAATCCCCTATTGATTTAGCCTGGGGTCGCTGTTATGCAGTTTGTGAAGGACCTGCATTATTCAGAGGGTTTATTGAGCTATTGAGATCGTATTTACCCTTTTTGAGGCCTAGAGGTACCGGTAGTCTACAAGCTGAAAAAAATCGTTTAACGGTAACCAGAATGATGAAACATACGACATCGTGCTGAAGGGGTTAAAATATGGACGAGCGATTACATAGAAAGGGAGAGTGGGGGAGTGAGTGGAAGGAGGGGAGGGAGGTGAATATATGAATACATATGAGCGACCTAAAGGTATTTCTTTAAGCCTCGTACTGCACCGGTACTTAATCTACTGCTCTTATCTTCATTTTATATGCAGGAAATATCTTTAATTCGCTTTATCAATTAACAACTTTCTCAGCTTAGGGAGTACCGGTACAGGTACTTCTAGAATAAAAAGAGTAAAACTTATCATTCACATGTCTTCCCTAAGGTGAATTAAATTGTCTAAGAATAGCCAAAATATAAAGCAAATAGGGCATCACTACAAATTAACGATAGGATATTTTTGGACTAATCGGCCACTCCCAGCTATGGGGTATGTGCATGAGAGTATACATACATACACATAGGCTACATACGGGGTCGAGACGTTTCGCAGCAAGTGACGTTTCGCCTCAGGTTCGGTCAGAATCGGTTATGCCTGTTCGCAGCAAATGAATGAGACGGTTCGCAGCAGATTCGTTTAACTGCAATGAGACAGTTCGCAACAGTTTAGGGAACAACAACTACAATAGGATAGGCCTATAAACTCCAGCTTTTGTCACTTGTCTTACAGAAGTGTTCCCTACCAATACTGCTGACTTTTAAAATATGGACCGGTACAGGTAAGCAGGCTTTTTAGTTCACCATCCAAAATACGATTATGCATTCAGTTCTTCCACACCTTTTATTCTGAATAATTTGTTGTTTTAACTTTCTTAGTAAATATATTTATATTTTGTATTCCAATACAAACGATACTAAGCGAATTTTTTGTGTATAGTGTAATTATGCAGGTATTACCGTACCGGTACTATCTAGGATACATTCTAGCGCATTCCTTAAGGCTATCCCTCAACACCATCGCATCGCATTCCTAATGTCAGTGTAGAGCATATTTGTCTCTACTATAATTGTACACAAGATTTCCTAATTGGTGTAGTGTACTGGGTTTAGTGGTAATTATATATCATATAATTAAATTTTTGGCTAGCTGACATTAACCCGTCCAGTATATTATGTTCTGGCAACTATTAGACCATTTGATTCAGTTTATTAAGAAAGACTTAGGCTAGCAATGGGGGACAGGAAAACGTCATCAAAATATCACTCATTTCTATAATAATAATTATGTATTAATGTTACAGACATATTACTCTCAAATTCGACGACGTGTTTTATGTCTCCCATTATAAAACAATCTATGTCTAGGTCTCTCGTGGTGCTGGCAAGTTTTAGTTTATGTGTGAGTTATCCCAGGTTCGAGTCCCGGGACTTCCTCGTGAGCTTTGTAGGCCTATTTAATTCGGGGCTTTGTCTTCTGATTTGAGACTAATCATCTTTGTGTGTTACAATGTCTACAGCTTCAATTTCCTTATAGCATGAAACTCGCAAGTGGTCAAATTCCCAAATTGGTGTAGTGTAGCCTACTGGGTTTAGTGGTAATTATATAGGCTATCATATACTTATATGTTTGGCTAGCTGATATTAACCCGTCCAGTAGGCTATATTATGTTCTGGCAACTATTAGACTATTTTATTCAGTTTATTAAGAAATACTATTACTTTCTGTGTCTGTGGTCAAAAGATTTCTACTTCACCAGTTAGGAAGAATCCACTTATTCAAACCAATCAGCCCCAGTAAAAACCTGGCATAACAATTTTAATACAAAAATAATAATAATAAACCCGTGTTGGTCAGTGTCAATTTAGCTACTTTCCCACGACACTAGCGGTATTAAAGTTAAGCATCTTGATTTGGTAGCTGGTGTGGGACGGTTCGCCTCAGTTCCAATTATCGTCCGGGCTCGTTCGCCGCGGTAAGGCGAACCGTCACTTGCTGCGAAACGTCTTGCTATTAATTGTGGTAGTGTACTAACACGTTAACAATTTATAAAAAATGTAAAAGAAAGTAAGACAAGTGTAACAAGAAAAGTTCTGATACTAGAAAAAAAGAAAAAGAAAAACAAACAGTGACAATATATTTTGGAAAACATGTAAATTTATAGAAAATAAGGACCCCAGTAAGAAGATGAAGAAATAATACATCTACAGTGAAGAAAGAAAACTGGGGAAGGTGTAAGAAGACCAACGAGGGGCCGATACTTAAGGCAATCCCTCAACATCATCATCATCATCATCAACACGTTCCTGTTAGCTAGTTTACTCTACAGTACTTGTGGGTGAAGTTGACATAGGGCTAACTACCTTTATGTCTAATAAATGTAGAACATTCTAGCTTAACAGTGGGAACCTCTTATATAGCCCCCCCAAAAAAATAAAAAAATAAATAAATAAATAAATAAAATAATAATAATAACTATCACTCAGGAGTATAAAAGAACATTTATAAATTATTTAAACCCACTTTAACATAGCGTTTTAATATCCTGTGTAAAACTATATTTTGTTCTATTTTATAATTATACTCAGGCCCAATCCCCACTTTTCCTATTTTTTTCTTTTTTACCCTCGACTCAAGACAGAGCACTTGTAAAGCTACGACGAAATCATATATAATTCCTCAATAGGCTTAACATTGGCAAGCGAAAAGGAACACAGCTATGATTATGATAAAGATAATTTGTTTCATTCAAGATGTTTTCCCTTTTTTTCATTTGTCTGTTTTTTTATTATTTGATAATTTATTATTTTGTCATTTACTTTTTTCATTTTTGGGGGGCGTCTAGCTAACTAACCTCACTGGCATATTTTGTCATAACCCTCACGGTAATTTTACCTCCGCGGGGGTAAGGGAAATTTAACTCGTATAATATTACCTATTAACATAAGCCTAGAATAAATTGCCACGAATTTAATTATCAAGACAACTATAATTTGCCCTGGGGGGGGGGGGGGAATTAACTCTCATAATCCTTATGAACATAATAGGCTTATAATACATCAACACGAATATTAATCAAGATAATTATACTTTGCTAAATAATTAACGAATAATGTCCCTTCCTTAATGTAGTGTACATGATGTACCTAGATACAAATATTTACTGACCTACATACAAATATTTACTGAAGACTTAACTTTAAACTTTGAACGTTCTTGGAACTTTTAATAGAAGTTCATTAATTTAGACGAAATGCTTTTGATTAACTAACAATGTAGATACTGTATATTTGAACGGTATTGTATAATGTGCATGGGTTGTTGTGGGCTTGTGGCTTTATGTTATTTGTAGATATGTGGTGATAATTAAATTAGGTATGCCCTAGTTAAATGTCATGGTTACTAAAGTAGGGTCTGTGAACTTTGGTGATCCTTTAAAGACCAACAGGCTAAGGGATGTGATAGTTTAGATAAAACTGACATGATTCACACATCGAAGATAATACACTGCCTGGCATATATTATAAAGTCCTAAATAATACGATATACAAACACATGTTTGATAAACAAGATTAGCCCATACGGAATATGGCGTATTTGCACGTAGACACACATCAGCAGTAAATAAATACAATAGAAAGGCCTACTTTTTAAACCAGCAGGTGAAAACGGTGTAGTGCCAACTCGGCCCATCTAAGATTACCAACTCGGCCCGTCTTGCATTACCAACTCGGCCCGTCTTTCATTACCAACTCGGCCCATTTATTTGAAAATCTTTAATCAGTGTTTTGAACAATGGATTCAAACTGGAGTGGTTTGAATTAACATAATTAAGCTAGGTCCGCCAAATACAATGTAGGCCCACCAATGATAAAGAAAGGGTTCAAAAAAAAAAAAAAAACCTTTTCCAGTCTATCGGAGATAGTGGGGGTGCTTGAAAACGCGGCTCACTGATTTGAAAGAGATTTAACTATCAAAACACGCAACGTTGACACCTTTAATAATCAGTGCTTCGAACAATGTATTACTTTAGTGGTTTGAGTCAATAGCCTATAAGTAGGCGCACCACTGATAAAGAAAGGATTCAAAGAAAATTAATAATACAATGAGTTGAGTCAACTACATACGATATTATGTAATAATACTTTTATTATATATACACTTAAATGTTTCGAAGATGATTAAGCAGTGATCAAGTATGAGTGAATCAAACAGGAAACTGTGCAAAGTTAATTCAGTTCTTACACTGCATCGCTACAACGAACATAATGACTAATCAATTAATGCTTAGTATGCTTTAAGGATGTGCGTCCTTTGCGGAAGGGACTGTAGTGTGATTGCAATCTATGGCAACACCGAACCTGTGGTACTGGCATCACAAGGAAAGCATACAGAAAAGCAGTGCGAGAGAGGCTGGGAATCAACTGGAATTGTAATTTTTGCTATGAACAATCACAAAATTTGCACCCCATCGCAGAAAGTTCGACTTTCACAGGCTGAACACCCCCAGGAAGAAATAATGGCTATTATATTTTACCAATGACTCTTGCAATAATAAAGTTGTTTAACAAAAATTAAAGGCAGTGTCTCACCACGTTGCTGTCTATATTTGAATGCTAGAGGTCCTTCCTAAACTAACTAATAAAGATTATGTATAAACATATACATATTATATTTTATCACTGACTCCTGTAATAATAAAGCTGTTTTAAATTGTTTATAGGCTAGTCTGTTGATTTAGCCTACTATTCGATGCGTAGAGTAGCCTAGAATAAAGACCATAAGCAAGGGCATTAGGCCATGTGGTCCGAGTTGGTAATGGGCCATCACCGGCCATGTGGGCCGAGTTGGTGTTTGATGGGCAGAGTTGGACGGTATTCAAATGGTCCAAATGAACAATAACAAGAGCAGCCCTCCTTCGTTTACTCGTCTACTTTTCTGTTTGCTTTCTTAAATTACTTTACTCCATTTCGTAGAGACCACTCATCTCAACCTGTCAATCCCCCCTCAATGTAAACTAAACTAATAGTACTTTTAAAGCAATGAATTAATGAGTGTATTATGTAAAGCAAACACACCGAGTAAGGCAATATATCTATTAATATTTACTCGATATAGCACGCACATAAACTATTAAACTAGGTGTACCATATAATGATATTCAAGCACAATAATCTGGCTTATTAAGTATGCAATATACAATTTATTATATCAATATATATGATTAGGCCCTAGGCCTATATCATATGCATATAAAATGTCCCAAAATGTCATTCATAAATTGGCGTACTGTAGGCTACATAAATCAACCTGCATAGGCTAGTGAAAAGTATGAAAGGCAATAGATTTCGTTGAGTGTCTGTGTAACTAAGATAAACACCAATTGACCATTTGCGGGTTTCAGGCTGTAAGGAAGTTGGAGTCGTGAACATCGATATTAAAGAGAAATGCAATAATAATGTGGGTTTCTAATGGATAAAAAGTATGATCAATTTGGTTGTATGTATTTATATATGTATTATGACCGTATGTTAGCCGATAATTCTGATAAATATTTATGGTCACAGTTCCACGTTCCTTATAGACCAAAACTCGCAAGTGGTCAATTAAATTATCCTATCCTGATACAGTGAAAAAAGTGTATCTCACACTCACCTCATGAAGAAATATATCCAGGTAAATCCAAACGCACAGATAGATAGGGGGAGCTATAACCGCGCTCTTATCCAGGGATATTGCAGGTTTCAAAGGAAAAAGAATCCTAAAGAAGAGTTGCCGAAATGTAAACAATCACGAGAGAGAATCCACGTGAGATCCTAATTGGCCGTTTCTTTGGCATGTATTATCACTTTGGTCACATGCACTTATAAATCAGAACGGTTACAATTATTCAGGTTATCCCAAAAAATCACTAGAATGTAAGGTATTTTGCGAAACGACACTCGAAGTATAAACTTGTGATCCGGGGCTCTACAGACATACCACTATACCCTACTCCTCTCACAGTTTGCAGGCCACTGCCGCCAGTCCCGCCACTGAAGGCCTAAACATAGTAAACAAAGAGTAAAAACGTCCATCCAAGTTCAAGGGACCAAGGCTCATACCGGGATGTGAACACATGGAGAGCAACCAGTAAAGTTTCCCTGGGTGACTGGGTCTGTTAACAAATTACGTCTTGCATATCATCAACTGACAATATATCTGAACCCTACATTCTGAAATGAAATTTTAAAGTAGGAAAGACGTATTATATACTGTAGAGTCGACGAGTGACTTTAGCGATGGGTGGAATTTTTGGTCAAACGTTTGGCACCGCGCATCATGTGTATTTGCGAAACGGCAGCGCTCCTCCAGCCAAGGCCCAGGCCACAAGGCAAGTCGGTCAGTCGTGTAGAAACTTCGGAAGGGTACCGAGTGTAGTTCCTGAGCATTGATTGCCTCCGTATTACCGCTTTACCGCATTTTAATAAACATTGAAGAATATAAAGTGTTTTGATCCTTGAAGTTCGTGTGTATTTCTAGTCCAATTGTATTTATATACATTTACCTAAATTTACTTGCCATCGCATTTAGATGTGATTTTGTACAATAGATAATTATAGGTCATTATAATAATAATAATAATACTAATAATAATAATAATAATATTTATTCAGTTAGCATTTTACAATGTTGGTATCACATAATATGTTACAAATATGACATGTACCAGCCTTGCATAATTCCAACTAAGGATAGCCCAATAAGGCCGTTAGGCGTATTTCCATTAAGTTTCGGTATTTTTGCAGGAGGCTATTTCATCTTCAGATAACATAAGCTAATATAGCTTAGGCTATGTTTGGTATGTTGATAAAAGTGTCATATAATAATGATCACGTTGCCTACAAAAATAGTCCCAATTTAGGTATGGGGGTTTGATTAGCCTATAATAAAACCAATTCGTATAAAAATCGAAAATTCGTTAAATTGTTCTCTCTATGTCAGTTTTACAATCTACGTAACTATTTAATCACAGCTATGGGTGGGTTTCTTATAGAATATCGATCGCAAACTGGCATCAGTCCCCTGAAATATCAAAGTATCATCCCCATCACACTTTAGGCTACGGTTCCCATTCTGCTAGCATTCATGCCTTGTATTATATGTTTAGCTTATCCTCCAAGCTAATCAAGGACGCCACACTTCCTTTCCCCCCAAAAAATAAAATAAAAAAATAAAAAATAATAATAATAATAATATATATATATATATAATTATATACTGTACAGGCAGCTTTACCTTTTGTCTCCTTCATACACATACAAACAAATATATACAAAATATAATTAATATGCCACAGAATGAATGAAGCCTGCACATTACAGAGTACATTGGTCGTTGTCTTCTTCTTCTTCTTCTGCAGGTATTCTGAGGGGGACACCCAATAAACCCCGCTACGTCCACATAGTTTCTTGTGAGTGTACTGTATTTTAATTCCGTACATACAAAGTTTCAAGTATAACATAGTATACTCCTTACTTATTCTCATGATTGTCATTATTAAGTATTGAGTTATTCATTTATATGCAGCAATGTATCTGCATTATCATGTATATATATACTAAGGCTTAGTATATACTATATAAGCTATTACATAGCTTAGTAATTAAGCTATATAACAACTGGACGCTTAAACATTCGTAGACTTCATTTTCCATTATAGAAAGTAGGGTATCTATAAGTTAATTAATGAACGTGATATTATGCATTAGTAATTTAGCCCTAACTATAATATATAGCGCTTATAATACAAATAACGTACACTGATTAATCGTATTATATATATGTGAATAGTTGAGTGAACACGTGGTCATTTGGAGTAAGGGGTCGGGCGCAAGTTCGACTAGATAATAGTCCATCAGGCGCCTGGCCCAGGGGGACGATTAATATGAAGGGTGTGCCTGGAAGTGTGGTGGGAGGGCTTGTGGCTTTGGCTCCGCTGCATGTCTGCCTGCCGAGATCGGAACCTCTCCGGGTGGTCAGGGGCCGGGGGAGTGCTGGAGCGACCTTGGTAACCCTGGTCTCTGGGTCTTCTCCTGGGTGACCTGGATGTGTGTGAGTTTGTGTTTTTTATCTGTGTTTATTTTTTGTTTTATGTTGTTTTTGTGTTTTCCCTGTTCTTGCTCTGTCTTGAGTCGGCTACCCCCAAAATGGGGATTGGGCCTGAGCATATAGCTAGATAGATAGATAGATAGATATATATTCTGACATACGGAGCCCTGTATGTTAATTTAAGAGTTAGAATTAGAGTTGAAGGAGTGCCAAACTACCCAGGCGGCGAAGCAGACCAGCGAGCGAACTAGCGAGTGGGAAACCAGCTTGTCCGCATACCAGCAAACAAGCCTTCACACCTGCGTGCGTCATAGGGGACCCTGCAAACTACTTCGATGACCCGACGCTATGACGTATGATCGACGCCAGGAGCCTCCATTGGACCACGCACCTGCTACGCAACTCGAGGAGCTGTGATTGGGGCGCGCACTACCCGCCGCCTCCTGATTTGTTCCTACACCATCATTGTTTAGTATATAAGACCCGAGTAGTGGGCATTCAAATCAGTCTCATTTGGAGTTGGGAAGGTGAACTTGCAGCTGGAGGAAGACGGGGTGAAGTAATATAATGGGATTGTGACTGTCAGTCAGATTATATAAGTGTGTGTTAAGTGTGTTCGGTGTAAACACTTAGGTTATGTTGGTTAGTGAGATATGTGATTGGGAATTAACGTTAACGCTACTATTATGTACTTAACTATTTGATTGGGAATTAACGTTAACGCTACTATTATGTACTTAACTATTTGATTGTGAATTAAAGTTAACGCTACTATTATGTACTTAACTATTTGATTGGGAATTAACGTTAAACGCTACTATTATGTACTTAACTATTTGATTGGGAATTAACGTTAACGCTACTATTATGTACTTAACTATTTGATTGGGAATTAACGTTAACGCTACTATTATGTACTTAACTATTTTAGTTGACTGACTTGTGGACTAAAGCAACTCTTTAAGTAATTGGGTTATGATGAAAGTAATACTATTGTTTTATATTACTACTTACGAGTTATTTCATTTTCTTTTAATTAAGCTTACATTGCTTAACGGTGCTTAGTACGGTGATACTATTGTCTCATATTAGTAATATCGCCTTAGACTAACATGGCTGTTTTAATGTTACTTCTAGTGATTTCCTAAGCTGAAGAAAATTCTTTTAGCTTCAAAATATTATTTTTGCTTTTCATATTATTTGAGTGAGACCTGAATCGAATCTATGAAGCGATCCTGTAACTTAATTTACTCATAATCAAACTTCAATGTTACGTGGTTAAGAAATACATTTAACTAATTATTAAATATATATCTAACTTTGTATGTGACTTTGATATTAATCCTGATGATAATAATAATATAATACTATTAACGTAAGACAAGAACCAAGAATAATTACATTAAATATAAATAAAAGGACATATAAGAAAACTAGCTATTCATTTAAAAAAGGGTAAGAGACAGAAATATTCTTACCTCAATATTTATCTTTCAAGACCTTTTATAGAATTAACAGTCCTTCTTTAGATTTAACTTATTCGGTTCATAACCATAGCCTACTAAGCTTCGGTTAAATAATAATTCTTTATAAATACTACATGACTTTAATTAGTTTCAGTATTTTTTCATAATTAAAGAGTATCAGTCAATAAAGGGTACCAAGTCCTAAGATCCAAAAGGAAAGGAAGCAACAACAGGAAATAATTTTATTAGATTTTACTTTTGTTTTGCCTTCAGCTGACTAATACCTTAACATATATCTCTGTGCTATCTAGATTCATCAAATTAACCACTTGAGGATCAAGATACGTAACAGAAGAGTGGCGACCTTGCCAGGATTCGTTTCATACAGTTTCACTCGGTTTCATTACCGTTTCACTACTTAAAAATCAAATATTAATCATGCCTCATCTAATTAATGACAAAGATGCTCGAGTTTTCATAGAATCAGAACCCACAGCCCCTGATATTGACTGTCTGTCAAAATCCGAACTGAAAGTGCTTGCCTCACATCTCCAATTAACTGTCTCAAACATGTCCAAAGTAGAGGTGGCTCAGACCATAAAAACCCACCTGTTCCCTGTAGAAGGCGGGGAGGGTGACGGAGCAGTTGGTGGGATCCCGAGTAAACCTAGCCAACTTGATGAATAATTGCCCCCTGGTTTGACCGGTGATCAAGTACTGGAACTAGCCAGAATAAAGACCGAACAAGCCAGACTAAATGCCGAACAAGCCAGAGCAAATATCGAAGAAGCCAGAATAAAGACCGAACATTATCAATATCAATATCAAATAGCTCAACTAAATGTCAATACAAATGCTCCCGTAATTGCTCCCCCTCTGGGATTGACTATGACTAGTGTCATTCCACCTTTCACTGAGGATAATGTGCAAGATTTCTTATTTTGTTTGAGGAAGTTGCTGGAGGTATGAAGTGGACAAGAGATCAATGGCCTTTTATGTTACAAACTGTTTTGACAGGGCAGGCTCGAGCCACGTATTTGTCAGAAGTAGCAGAAGTTAGGCACGATTATGACAATCTCAAAGAAGCTATCCTAAAAACCTATCAATTGCAGCCTGAGGCTTACAGGCAATCTATCTATCTATTGCCTGATGCCGTGATCCCCGAAGGGGTGGCCACGAACGAACCGCCCCCATGCACCTCTGTCCCCAGTCAGTCGACGCCCCTCCCCCCAACCAGCACCGCCTTCGTTCATGTAGTTCCTCACTCCATCCTTCCACCTCATATTCGGTCTACCTCTCCCCCTCTGTCCCTCCACCTCGCTCTCGTACACCCTCTTAGTCATTCTCTCGCTTTCCATACAGGCAATCTTTCCGTTAAAACCAGAAGAAAGTAGAAGAAACCCATAAGGTATTCGCCAGGACCATGACTAAAACTTTCAATCATTGGGTCAAGAGTAAGAAAGTCACAAGCTACAATGATCTGAAGGAGTTGGTCCTGTTAGAAAATTTCCTATGGAAAATTGATTTTTCTGTATCCTATCATTTAAAGGAGAAAAAGGTAGATTGTCTTGCCGACACCGCTGACATGGCTGACACATACGTGCTCAACAACAAATTTCGTGGAAAGAAGCCCTACGATAATTCTAGTTCTAATTTTAAGTATCCCAATCACAAATCTGACAGACCCAGTCACAAGCCTGTAACGTCTTCCCCAGCTAGCCAAAATAGAATTGCTCCCCCAACTAAAAATGCGACTCAGGGCAATGATAACAGAGGTGGGGCCCAAATTAATAGTAATGCTCAAAGAGGAAACGTTCCCGTATCCCCTAAAGTATGTACTTTTTGTGGCATGAGAGGCCACCTAGCTTATCAGTGCTGGGCCAAGGAGAGAACAGAGAGATCGGGGCAGACAGTTGCCGCCATATCTCAAATTCCAGATGTGCCTTTAATGCAGGGCTCCCGACAGAAGGAGTACCTAGCACCAAAAGTTCCTTTAATGCAAGACTCTCGACAGAAGGAGTACCTAGCACCAAAAGTTCCTTTAACCCTTAAAAAGAGGCTCACCACTTAAGTCGAGTTAAATAAAGCTGGACTATGTGGCGGCGCTCGACATAACTCGAGTGGCAATTTCAGCACGTAATGTGGCTGAGAGAGAGAGACAAGTGGTGGCAGGAGACTAGCGAGCGTATGACTGCTCCAGACCACCGCGGCGAACCTACTGACACAAATCTCAGCTCCCTCCTCCCTCTCTCACTCGCTACATACTCAATTATGTACCGAAAGTACCGAATTACCTGCTTTTTGCACTCGCGTTGCACGGTTATTGCAAGAAAACTATCCATCATACAAGGATCGTTATGGTGTCATTCGAAAGCTCTGTTTATGCCCTTTCAGGGATAGATACTTGTTTTACGTTCTGGGTCTTATTTAGGCATGAAAATGATCACGTAAACAGCCCTATTTTGGCTAAAAACACCCCGCTGGGCGGTACACATAAATAAACCGCATAGGCCGCTCGTAAGGTGTTAATGCAGGACTCCCGACAGAAGGAGTACCTAGCAGCTAACGTAAATCATCTAGACAGGGGTGTAGTAGCATGTGTGGTGCAACCCACTAGGGTTAAGCCAATAATAATTTCACCATCAGTGCAGGACAGTTACCGTCCCTTTATCTCATCTGGCAACGTGAGATTAAATGGTTGTATGCATGAGGTAAAAATTCTGAGAGACACAGGTTCTACTAGCACCCTCATGGTGAATCCTTACACTGAGTGCCCACCTGGCGAACCAGTTTTAATAAGAGGTGCTGGAAACCAATTTTATGCATACTTGGTAAAAGGCGAAATTGAATGTGAGTTACTACAGGGTGAGGCCACCATAGCTTTGTGTAGGTCCCAAGATATCCCTGTGCATGGGGTAACACTCCTTTTGGGGAATGATGTAGCAGGTGAGAAGGTCCGACTAGACCCCATTTTGTCACATTCCCCTGTTAACGAGCCACTAACCGGTGAGCTCGAAAAGGAGATGCCAACTGTTTTCCTGTGTGTGCTGTCACACGTTCAATGTCTCGAGTAGCAGTTCCCTCAGACAGAAAAGTACCGATGTAAGAGTTGATGAAAGGGATGATGAGAGTGTGAATGACGCTCCAACTGTGCCTGATGATGTGACTGAGGTGGATTTATCTGACACCTTTATGGCTCATCTTGACCCTAACGATGACCATGAAACCCCTCCAAATTGTCCTAGTGGTCTGGTAGAGCTACAGAGAGATGATAGTGAATGCAAGGAGTTAGCTGCCAGGTCCGTGAGTGAAGAGGAATGTGAGAAGGAGGGTGGTGAATGTTTCTACCTCAAAGGAGGAGTATTGTGGCGTAGATGGAGACCGCCACACAGACCAATCGATGACGGGGCCTGGGACATCCATCAAGTAGTAGTCCCCAAACCTTGTCATAGAGATATCTTGAAAATGGCACATTGTATACTATTGGCAGGACACCTAGGTGTGAGAAAAACTCTAGACAGAATCAGAGCCCACTTTCACTGGCCAGGAATGCGTGCAGATGTAGTGGAGTTTGTAGAGTGTGTCACACTTGCCAGATGACAGGAAAACCCAATCAGAAGGTGCCTGTACATCCTCTGGTGCCCTTGCCCGTTTTCGAGAATCCTTTTACTCGGGTGGTAGTGGACATTGTAGGCCCATTGCCTAAGACTTCCCAAGGTAACATTTATTTATTAACTATCATGGACATGCCAACTCGCTACCAAGAGGCTATACCCTTAAGGACTACCTCTGCTCCAACTGTCATCAAGGAACTGCTCAAATTCTTCACCAGAATGGGTTTCCCCCATGAGGTGCAAAGTGATCAAGGAACTAATTTTACCTCTAAAAATGTTCAGCAGTCCCTGAAGGAGTTGGTGTTACGACCGGGGCTCGTATAAAACAAGGGCTCTTAATCATTGGACTAGGAAAGCACACAGCCACAACGGTAACACTAGATCCAACCCCTGAACTTATAATGCCGGCGCACAAAAACACCTATACCCTCCAGAGTTAAATCTGCGATAACGGGGTATCCTATAACTCAGTATAAGTGCACTACTACTACAGGCTGATGATCTCTGATACAGCCTGATCACAACAACATACAATTACGGTAATAAGGTATACTAGGAAAAGATAGAGATCTTAATTAAATCACTCCAATGATTTAATGCAAACTAGAAGAAAGTATATTTAAAGTTACTCTAAACAATAATGAACTGTCACTCCTTTACTAAAGAAAGTGAACGAAAGTCCCAAAGCATCGAGCAGGAATCTTCTGAAGAAAGTCTGATGCTAGGTTAAGATGATCGTATCGGATTTTGAACTGTAGTATAAAGCAGGAACAGGATATGACAATTGTAAGGACATATAGGGTTAACTGGCACGGGAATAATAACTGCGCAATAGTAGGAACTCAAACAGCAAAAGAAGTACTTCCTCATCAATGAAACAGCCTACTAGGGTTGTGCAACTCAACAACAACCTAGACAAATAAATGCCGTGAATAATAATGCATACATAACAGAAAGAGTTTATAATCTAAATCTGGTGTCTGCTAGGCGAATAAAGTCTAGCTGGGATGTAGTAGGCTAGGAAACAATGGCTGAGCAAGCGGCTCGTAGCCTAGCGAAGTCTTAAGGCTGTGCGGCCAAATTACGTTAATTGACGGGGTGCTCTCTTGAGAGATCCAGATCGCTAGTATCTGGTTCTCTCCTGGCGACCCTCTCAAAGTCAAAGCAATCGAGTTAGCACAGTGTTGGGTGGCAGAGGCAAAAGCTCTCACTCGCAACACAGTGCTAAACTCACAAGATACACAGTCAGAAAGACCACCTAGGCTTCCCACGTCTCCGTTGCGATTGTACAGGTTCAACAAAACCTAGTACACATCGGAAATCACAACACCAGTAGCCTTATCCCAGTCTAGCATTAAATCCCCCAGCAGACCACCACGATACAGAAAGGGAGACACCGTGAGTGTGTCAAACCTCTACAGACATAAATGGTAACCCTTCCAAAATGCCTAACCAAACATGTGTTATCTGAGAGCTTCAGCATATAATACGATGGCCGATATATGAAATCGTGCAGAACCAAAGGGAAGTTATGATATTAAATAGAGTAGAAGAATGAGAGGTAAGAAGTTGAGAGAGAGAGAAAGTGCTCTATAGGTAGAAGTCGGGAGACAGGGGGGCAAGGGACATGTGAAGGGTATGCTAGTCAGGAAAGCTCTGAGGAGAATAGCTCCTCTGGACCCCTCCAGGATCCCACACAAAGGCACGGTGGTCAGCCAATCACAGGCCGCTACGTCACCCGGCAGCAGGCCTGCAGAAGGCGCCAGGAACTACCAGCCAATTAAAACCGAGAGAAAAGACCACGCGGGCGAACAACTCCTCCGGGAGGGAGGAGGGAGGAGGAGGAAAAGCAACACTCACCTCCCCCACCCCGCTCGCTCGCTCTCTCTCTCTCCTTCACTACAATGCATCTTATGTTTAACTCATGATATAAAATACATTGCATTGTCCCAGGCGAAAACAAAGACCACTTCTACCCTGCCTGTGACATGACGATTCACAAGAAAGAAAGTACAACATTGTAGACAGACTGTAGCCCATTTCACTGCCCTGGCGAGTGCTAGTGGGTACCGGGAGGCGATTCTGCCACGCTGGCAGGCGTCACACCCCGCCCAAGATATAGGATGCTCAACATTAGGCGAGCACGATATCTGACAAGGCAGAATGCCGACAAGACCCGTCACACATAGCCACTCCACCAGAAATGAAATGGAAAGCTCAATCTTACATAAAACAACATATCAACATAAAGAAAATCTTATAACCCCTCCCAAACATATTAGTATAATTTTAGCCTGCTATGCTCCCAGAGCGAGCTTCACAGAACCCAGCCTCCTAAGTGAAAGACAGGTTCAACTTAGGACTTTAGCTATAACATAGGCAACTTACAATTAACTATCAAAAGAAAGAGTTTTTATGTGATTTTTTTATTTTTTTAATATGTTTATGGCGGTTGCACTTACAGGGGCAAGCCTATTTTACTCCACTCTCAACACACACTGACTGAACGGCGAGGGTTCTCCTGCAAACAAACCCTCCCATGACAAACAATCAGCCAAAACATTATCAGTGCCCTTAGCATGCCACACATCCAACTTGTGTCCCGGCAGCAAAACAACACCTGGCACTGATAAACTGCCCAGTTCATCACAAGACTGGCATTTCTCTTCGCTCTTTCCGGCAACGGGGCCTGCCAATAACCTTTCACTAGTTCTATCTTTGTGATAGGCGATGCAGCCCCGAGGCGGTCTATGGTGTCAACTCTCGATAAGGTATAGGCGTCTGTCAGGGATAATGCACACACACTCTCGCAATCAACACACTCACTGATCTTGCCACTTAACCCCGGTTGCAAAGTTACAGGCAACGACCACTCACGACATTCCTTATCCCTCAGACCCTTCGTCAACACGTAATCCAGCTCTGCTTGCACCACAGGCTGTCGAGCAGGATTTATACGGTAGGGAATTAAACTGAGCCTTGCACTATCTCCAGCCTGCATGTCGGATTCTACCCCGTACATCAGGCCTGGAGAAGCAACAAACATGTGGATGCGCTGCCACAGCCTAGTAAACAACTTATCTCTCAGAATAACAATCCTAGTGTCCTTCCACAACCCAGCCGAGACCACACAACCTGTAGTCTCCCTCCTTCTCCACCTTCGTCCCTAGAACAGCCAGGTCATGAGAGGAACAATCAGTACCATCTGTGCAGTCACTCCCATAGTTCCCAATTGCTAAGGCTTCCCCACCGATACCGTACATGCGCACCCCCGCATTCCTTACGACTACATCTGCCTGCACAGCATCACCGCTTTTAGCGACATGGCCAGATACAGTCGGTCTATGGTAGGGCTGTTGCATTCGACTAGAGCAGCATTGGGAGGCTATGCGACGACCGGGCACTTCTATGCCACAGCCAACCTCACCAATCTGCTCAAAGTCCTCCTTTTGACCACCACCCTTGGCAGCCATGGGTCGACCCCGACCTGGCAACCATGCCAAAGCCTCGTCGCCCACCTTGAACCACCGAAACAACGAGGCTAACGGTCTCCCAACATTCACGTGACCTGCCCGCTGAACATCTTGCACCGCCTGAGTAGTGAATGAACCGAGCTGGTGCTGGAGCGCTGCACACTGCTCCTCAGGCAGGTGCTCTAGCGCTTCCACAGCCACCAGACTCGTGTCCCCTGCCCACTGCTCCGCCGAGACATGATAATCCCTACTCTCCTCCACCTGTGCCCTACTGCCCCCCTCTCCTTCTCCACCTTGGCCGCTGCAGACAAACGCAGGGACAGTAGGCTACTCAGGTGGTTGCCTCACAAACTCCTCCAACAGGTTCACATGACATGTTTCCCCGTCCTCGTGTTTGATCTCGACAGCACCATTACCACACTTCTGAACTTCTGGATCCTCCAACTGCAGTTTACAAATATCTGAGGGAACCAACCTGTCTAGATGCTTCCGAAGCAACCCAAGTCCTTCCCCAATATCAAACTGAGCAACCCTTTTTTCTCTCCGTGTGTAACGTTGCTGCCTCGGAGTCTCTTCCTGCCTTACCTCCTCACTAGCTGTGACAGGTCCTGGGACCTCTCCAGACTCCAACAATGGTGCCAATACTGAGTTGCCAAGAAGAGCTGCTGGTACTAAACTCTTCAAACTGTTACCAACATTAGCCATCTTCTTCCAACCGTTCCTCCGTTGATCAGAAGACTGAGGAATAGGCTGTGACACTTTGGATGCAAGAGGTCTTGTAACAACGCACGCCATAGGTTGTACTTGACATTTCTCTACCCACTCCTGTTCCTCCCTACTCACGTCGGCCGGCTTCTTGGCAACGACTAAGGGTGAAACCTCAGAAGTAGGCACCGCAAAGTCGTTGCCGAGAAGGAGGTCGACGCCCCCAACAGGCAAGTTCCCCACAACACCCACATCCAACTCTCGTGTCACACCATCCACCTCCAGTTCCATCCTGACCAACGGGTATGACTTGACAGCATTGATACCCTGCACCACAACCACCTGTGCCGCGTTTATTGGTCTACCAGTAAAGTTCTTCATTAAAGTCTGAGAGGCACCCGTGTCTCGCAACAGCTCAACTCCATGCTTCTTACCAGCCCACTTCACGCAGCCATGCCCTCGATGATCACAAAAGACATCGCGGACAGGGTTCGAGCCTTCCGGATTCTTCTCCACTGGCTGTGTCCCAGCCTCTGACGTTATACCCCGGGCAAACTCAGACGACTTCGGGGACACCCCAATGTTGCGAACCAAAGACACAACTGCACTAGGTAGCTTGCTTGGACAGGCTCTTGCAAAATGCCCCTTCTCATGACAATGAAAACACTCAAACTCCTTCTTGGGCTTCCCTTGAGATGGGGAAGGGCCCTGACCCTTCTTAAACGGGACGGTATTAGGTTTATGGTCAGACTTAGTATCGTTGCTCTTGTTGTAATGGTTATATGGTGTATTACTGACTCGGGGAGGGTGGAGTGTTGCGCCCCTTGTTACCTGCATCGTTCCGTTGTGCAGACCCGCACCCACGAATCAGTGACATCCGAAGGTCAGCCATCTCAGCTGCCTCCTGAAGAGTTCTCGGGTTCTTTTCTTTAAGATTCAACGTCAGATTGCTGCCCGTACACTTAAAAAATTGTTCTAGAAGCATCAGCTGTTTCAACTCCTCAAACGTCGATGCCTTCTCAGAACGCAGCCAGTTTCTAAATGCATCGGACAGATCCCGGGCATGCTCAAGAAAGGTGCACTCACGACCCTTCGTTACACCACGGAACTTCAATCTGTACGTCTCTGGTTGCAACTCATAAGCCCGCAGGACAGCCTCCTTCAATACCTCGTAATCGATGCACGACTCCAAGGGCAACGCATCATATGCCTTGAGTCCTTTGCCAACCAATCTAGAGGAAACAAGGGCCGCCCACTTAACCTCGGGCCATTGGTGCTCCCGGCACTTCTTCTCGAAACGCATACAAAATTCAGTGACACCCGACTCATCAAATAAAGGGACCAACTTGAGCAGGTGCGATAACGACTGATCAAGACCTCGATTCCCAGAACCGAGACGCTGCCCTGTCGATTCCACCCTAGACTTCTCAAGATCTATGTCTGCACAGTACTTCGCCTTTCTCTCCTCAGCCTCAGTCTCATATCTGGCCCTTCTCTCCTCAGCCACACTCTCTCGCTGCCATTGCTCGAGCTCATATCTGGCCCTTCTCTCCTCAGCCTGAATCTTAGCCATCTCAAACTGTCGCTGCTGCTGCTCAGATTCCCGCTGCTGCTTAGCCATCTCAAGCTGGAAGAGCATCTCTGCCGTCAAACCTTGAGGAGGAGGAGATGCAACAATTGGAGACCCACCCATGTACAAACCACGCTGCCAGTGACTATCGGCCTGAGGGAACGTACCCAGCTCCGGAGCCCGAGGGGGCGCCATGGTAGGAGTCGAGTGGAATGGGGGCTGGGCCGAAGGTGCCCCAGCTCCCGCTTCACCCGAAGCCCCACGCACCCCGCCGAGCACACAGGCCACCAGGTCACCTCTCGACATGCTGCTAATGCCCACATGCCCCTTGACCGTGGCCAAACACTGGAGACCATACCGATCAATCCCCGACACCCGGTCAGCAGTAATAGGTGTCTCCAGAAACTTCCTTGCATCCTCCTCACTAGCTATAACTCTAATGTCATCTAACAAAGCCCGCTGCTGCACCTCAGTTTCTGTTTCCCGTACTGTGTCCTCACTGTACACTGATCCGTCGTTCTACATAGTGCCCACCAAAATTCTCAACGTTTATATAAAAAAAAAATAGAAGTACCTAAACTCTTATGTAGCACTATTCACTCAAAAAATGCTTGAAGACTCTTAAGTGTTATACTACTTGCCAAAAAAATTCCACGTGTCCACTATATTCCTTCAAACAAAAACAAATGACCACAACACTCCTGCAATATTTCTCTAAGTTCACAAAATCCTAAGCAAGGTCGCCATTTGTTACGACCGGGGCTCGTATAAAACAAGGGCTCTTAATCATTGGACTAGGAAAGCACACAGCCACAACGGTAACACTAGATCCAACCCCTGAACTTATAATGCCGGCGCACAAAAACACCTATACCCTCCAGAGTTAAATCTGCAATAACGGGGTATCCTATAACTCAGTATAAGTGCACTACTACTACAGGCTGATGATCTCTGATACAGCCTGATCACAACAACATACAATTACGGTAATAAGGTATACTAGGAAAAGATAGAGATCTTAATTAAATCACTCCAATGATTTAATGCAAACTAGAAGAAAGTATATTTAAAGTTACTCTAAACAATAATGAACTGTCACTCCTTTACTAAAGAAAGTGAACGAAAGTCCCAAAGCATCGAGCAGGAATCTTCTGAAGAAAGTCTGATGCTAGGTTAAGATGATCGTATCGGATTTTGAACTGTAGTATAAAGCAGGAACAGGATATGACAATTGTAAGGACATATAGGGTTAACTGGCACGGGAATAATAACTGCGCAATAGTAGGAACTCAAACAGCAAAAGAAGTACTTCCTCATCAACGAAACAGCCTACTAGGGTTGTGCAACTCAACAACAACCTAGACTAATAAATGCCGTGAATAATAATGCATACATAACAGAAAGAGTTTATAATATAAATCTGGTGTCTGCTAGGCGAATAAAGTCTAGCTGGGATGTAGTAGGCTAGGAAACAATGGCTGAGCAAGCGGCTCGTAGCCTAGCGAAGTCCTTAAGGCTGTGCGGCCAAATTACGTTAATTGACGGGGTGCTCTCTTGAGAGATCCAGATCGCTAGTATCTGGTTCTTTCCTGGCGACCCTCTCAAAGTCAAAGCAAACGAGTTAGCACAGTGTTGGGTGGCAGAGGAAAAAGCCCTCACTCGCAACACAGTGCTAAACTCACAAGGTACACAGTCAGAAAGACCACCTAGGCTTCCCACGTCTCCGTTGCGATTGTACAGGTTCAACAAAACCTAGTACACATCGGAAATCACAACACCAGTAGCCTTATCTCAGTCTAGCATTAAATCCCCCAGCAGACCACCACGATACAGAAAGGGAGACACCGTGAGTGTGTCAAACCTCTACAGACATAAATGGTAACCCTTCCAAAATGCCTAACTAAACATGTTATCTGAGAGCTTCAGCATATAATACGATGGCCGATATATGAAATCGTGCAGAACCAAAGGGAAGTTATGATATTAAATAGAGTAGAAGAATGAGAGGTAAGAAGTTGAGAGAGAGAGAAAGTGCTCTATAGGTAGAAGTCGGGAGACAGGGGGGCAAGGGACATGTGAAGGGTATGCTAGTCAGGAAAGCTCTGAGGAGAATAGCTCCTCTGGACCCCTCCAGGATCCCACACAAAGGCACGGTGGTCAGCCAATCACAGGCCGCTACGTCACCCGGCAGCAGGCCTGCAGAAGGCGCCAGGAACCACCAGCCAATCAAAACCGAGAGAAAAGACCACGCGGGCGAACAACTCCTCCGGGAGGGAGGAGGGAGGAGGAGGAAAAGCAACACTCACCTCCCCCACCCCGCTCGCTCGCTCTCTCTCTCTCCTTCACTACAATGCATCTTATGTTTAACTCATGATATAAAATACAATGCATTGTCACAGGCGAAAACAAAGACCACTTCTACCCTGCCTGTGACATGACGATTCACAAGAAAGAAAGTACAACATTGTAGACAGACTGTAGCCCATTTCACTGCCCTGGCGAGTGCTAGTGGCTACCGGGAGGCGATTCTGCCAACGCTGGCAGACGTCACATTGGGTATCGAGCATGTTAAGTCTAGCACCTACCACCCAGAGAATCAAGGGGTTCTCGAACGATACCACCAGACATTAAAGGGAATGTTGCGTAAGTATTGTACAGAGACCGGAATTGAGTGGGATAAGGGGGTACCTTTTCTTTTATTTGCTACTCGTGAGGTTCCAACTGAATCCCTGGGTTTTTCCCCTAATGAGCTAGTTTTCGGTCACCAGGTAAGAGGTCCTTTGCAACTATTGCAGGATAGCCTAGTTGGCCAGGAGGGGAACCAAAACCTCCAAGTATGTTTCAGATTTCAAAACCCGGCTGAGATCCTCATGTGAGTTTGCCGCTCAAAACTTGACAGTGGCTAAAAGCTCCATGAAGAACTGGTATGACAGAAAAGCCTGTGAGAGGGAGTTTCAGCCCGGTGATGAGGTTTTGGTCGTGCTCTCCCTTTTTGGCCAACCTTTATCTGCCAAGTTCAGGGGCCCATATAAGATCAATGAGAGGGTGAGCATTACCGATTATCTAGTAACTACCCCAGACAGGAGAAAGCCCACGCAAGTATTCCATATAAATATGTTGAAACCCTACCATAGGTCCCCTGATTCCTCTCTTCCAGATTCTCCCACTGTGGCAGTGAATGTCAGGACCTGTGGACAGCCTGGTGCGGACGAAGTCTTCAGTTCTCTTACTGACCCGCAACAGACTGTTCCAGAGCCTGAAGGTATCCATGCAGACTTTGACTTGTCATGTAGCCTATCCAACTTTCAGAATAACTCAGTAGCTTGGGGGGAATTACCATCTAAACTATGTCATCTTCCCTCTGATCAAGCGAACCAACTAATCTCTGTTTTATCTCAGTCTCCCAGTGTGTTCCGTGATACTCCAGGGCTCACTTCTTTGGCCGTGCACGACATCGACGTAGGGGATGCAACTCCCATTAAACTATCCCCCTACCGTGTCTCGCCACAACGCAGGAGTATACTGCAGGTCGAGCTTGACTTCATGTTATCTAACGAGCTGATCACAAGGGCCTTAAGCCAGTTGAGTAGTCCGGTCATACTTGTGCCAAAGCCAGACGGGAGCCATAGGTTATGTATGGACTATAGGCAAGTCAATGCTGTCACAAAGAACGATACCTACCCACTGCCGCGGATCGACGACTGCATTGACCAGATTGGTACAGCCACCTATATCAGCAAGATTGACTTAATGAAGGGATATTGGCAAGTAGCTCTCACCCCTAGAGCGAGGGAAATATCATGCTTTGTAGTCAACAATCAAGCCTTCTGCTGTAACGTAATGCCCTACGGCTTGAAAAACGCTCCAGCTACATTCCAGCGCCTCATGAATTTGGTGACTGAAGGGGTACCTGGGTGCGTTGTCTACATCGATGATATTCTTATCTTTTCACAGTCATGGGAGGAGCATCTTTACCAACTTAGATTGCTGTTCTTAAATCTTGCTGATGCCAATCTGGTGGTTAATCTTAAGAAATGCACCTTTGTAAAGAGTACGGTCCAGTATCTAGGATATACGGTAGGTCAGGGGCAGGTTGCACCTCCTCAAGCAAAGGTAGAGTCTATTCTAGAATTCCCAACTCCTAGCACTAAGAAACATATCCAAAGGTACCTAGGCATGATTGGTTATTATAGGCGTTTCATCTTAAATTTTTCAAAGTTGACAGCTCCCCTGACAGATCTTCTCCGTAAGGATGCGAAGTTTGAGTGGTCCTCTGAATGTGAGGAGGCCTTTATTGCTACCAAATATATATTATCTAATTATCCTGTACTCCGAGCTCCTGATTTTAACATCTTTTTCCCTAGCAGTGGATGCGAGCAATATCGGGGTTGGTGCAGTGTTGCTACAGGAAGACGACTGTGAAGTATTGCATCCTGTGTGCTATTTCGGTAAACAATTAAATTCTGCTCAATGTAATTATTCAGTCATTGAGAAGGAGCTGTTAGCATTAATTTTATCCCTTCAATATTTTGCTGTCTATGTGCAATCTGCCTCTAGTGCCATCACTGTGTATACTGACCATCACCCCTTAAAATGTTTGCATAAGTTCCAAAATAAAAACCAATGACTGACCAGGTGGAGTTTGTTGCTGCAGGAATACTCCCTGGATGTCAAACATATTAAGGGGGTCCAGAACGTGCTAGCTGATTGCCTATCACGTATCTGTTAAGATTACATTTACCGGGTTGGCCTCATCCAGCAGTAAGATAAATTTAATGAGAGGATTTTGGCAATTAGCTCTCCCTTGTAGCGAGGTAAATACCATGCTTTAGTAGTGCGCTGTCAAGCCTTCAGCTGTGAGATGCCTTGCAGTTCGAATAACGCTCCAGCTACGTTCCGGCTATGTTCTGATGTGGTACCTGGAGACGTTGCCTACTTTGGGTGATATCCTTATTATATCCTCTTTATAATCTTGCTGTTGCCAATCTGGTGGTGAATCTATTTATGTATTATGTTTAATATTATGTACTATACTTCTAAAACTTCTAGGGGGGAGGTCTGACATACAGAGCCCTGTATGTTAATTTAAGAGTTAGAATTAGAGTTGAAGGAGTGCCAAACTACCCAGGCGGCGAAGCAGACCAGCGAGCGAACTAGCGAGTGGGAAACCAGCTCGTCCACATACCAGCAAACAAGCCTTCACACCTGCGTGCGTCATAGGCGACCCTGCAAACTACTTCGATGACCCGACGCTATGACGTATGATCGACGCCAGGAGCCTCCATTGGACCACGCACCTGCTACGCAACTCGAGGCGCTGTGATTGGGGCGCGCACTACCCGCCGCCTCCTGATTCGTTCCTACACCATCATTGTTTAGTATATAAGACCCGAGTAGTGGGCATTCAAATCAGTCTCATTTGGAGTTGGGAAGGTGAACTTGCAGCTGGAGGAAGACGGGGTGAAGTATTATAATGGGATTGTGACTGTCAGTCATATTATATAAGTGTGTGTTAAGTGTGTTCGGTGTAAACACTTAGGTTATGTTGGTTAGTGAGATATGTGATTGGGAATTAACGTTAACGCTACTATTATGTACTTAACTATTTGATTGGGAATTAACGTTAACGCTACTATTATGTACTTAACTATTTGATTGGAATTAACGTTAACGCTACTATTATGTACTTAACTATTTGATTGGGAATTAACGTTAAACGCTACTATTATGTACTTAACTATTTGATTGGAAATTAACGTTAACGCTACTATTATGTACTTAACTATTTGATTGGGAATTAACGTTAACGCTACTATTATGTACTTAACTATTTTAGTTGACTGACTTGTGGACTAAAGCAACTCTTTAAGTAATTGGGTTATGATGAAAGTAATACTATTGTTTTATATTACTAATTACGAGTTATTTAATTTTCTTTTAATTAAGCTTACATTGCTTAACGGTGCTTAGTACGGTGATACTATTGTCTCATATTAGTAATATCGCCTTAGACTAACATGGCTGTTTTAATGTTACTTCTAGTGATTTCCTAAGCTGAAGAAAATTCTTTTAGCTTCAAAATATTATTTTTGTTTTTCATATTATTTGAGTGAGACCTGAAAGGAATCTATGAAGCGATCCTGTAACTTAATTTACTCTTAATCAAACTTCAATGTTACGTGGTTAAGAAATACATTTAACTAATTATTAAATATATATATCTTACTTTGTATGTGACTTTGATATTAATCCTGATGATAATAATAATATAATACTATTAACGTAAGACAAGAACCAAGAATAATTACATTAAATATAAATAAAAGGACATATAAGAAAACTAGCTATTCATTTAAAAAAGGGTAAGAGACAGAAATATTCTTACCTCAATATTTATCTTTCAAAACCTTTTATAGAATTAACAGTCCTTCTTTAGATATAACTTATTCGGTTCATAACCATAGCCTACTAAGCTTCGGTTAAATAATAATTCTTTATAAATACTACATGACTTTAATTAGTTTCAGTATTTTTTCATAATTAAAGAGTATCAGTCAATAAAGGATACCAAGTCCTAAGATCCAAAAGGAAAGGAAGCAACAACAGGAAATAATTTTATTAGATTTTACTTTGGTTTGCCTTCAGCTGACTAATACCTTAATATATATCTCTGTGCTATCTAGATTCATCAAATTAACCACTTGAGGATCAAGATACGTAACAATATATATATATATATATATATATATATATATATATACTGTATGTATATACTATATATATATATATATATATATATATATATATATATATATATATATATATATATATTGTATATACAGTACATAATATATATATATATATATATATATATATATAATAATAATAATAATGCATAGAGAAAAGCATAAGAGGTCCACGAATGTATATGAGTAACTCTACACCCTCCCCTAATAAGGTTGCATTAAGAATGCTGGCCCCAGGTATCGGATTACCATTACCCGCTCTGCTGCCGTAAATATCTGCAATGCTAATGCTACACTTGTAGACAGGCGCACGCAAAGAATCCACACGGAGCAATAAGACATGGAAGTAATAAAACAGACGCTAGAGTAGACAGATTATGGGGAACACAAATAGATAAACCAGAGGGACGGGCGAGTATAGTTAACATAGGTCTTCAGAGGCTATCGACCCTATTGGATTATTTAACCAGCTCACTCTTTGCAACGACTCAAGTCGGCGAGTATGAATGAATGATGGCTATAGATAACCAGACCAGATGGCTGCATAGCTAGTTAATTAAAATAGGACTTTAGAGGCTATCAACCCATGATGATTATTAAGCCCACACCAAAGTCAAGAAGAACG